>CM057225.1:99998114-100030614 GCA_029891385.1 Erythroxylum novogranatense | reverse complement strand
CAAAATTTTTCTAAGAAACAATTTACAAAAATCAGAATTTCATGAAATTATTTAACATCATTAGGGAATAAATAATTTAATAAACACAAGAATAAGAGTATTGTTAACAAATGTCATATTAATAACAACCGATATACACTAAGTTACGCTAAACTTATAATAATGTCATTTCATATTACTAACGACCTCGCGAGGCGAGCGTCGTCATCCTAAAGTATGCTTGAAATGGGCAGGCTCGAGAGGCGACACCTCGCCTCATGAGCTGGCTGAAATGGGCAGCCTTGAGAGGCGAGGTGTCCCCTCATGAGTCTCAATCAAATGGCGTAAGCCTCATGAGGATTTCATAATAAGAATGATACTAGGAGTAATAATAAATATGATAAAAATATATATAGTAATAAGTATATAAACTAAAGCGGAAAATAATTATAATATAAAAAATTATAAGAATAATTATATTAAAAATACTAAATTTAATAATAAGAAAAAAATAATAATAATAAGCAATTTTATAACATATATTACAAATAAAGATATCTACATTTAATCTTTGTAAGGAATTTTATAATAATAATAATAATAATAATAATAATAATAATAATAATAATACTAATACTAATATTAATACTGATATTGAGAATAAATTAAATTAAATAATTAATAAGATTTATAATAATAAGTATACAAACTAAAATCGAAAAATAATAATAATAACAATTAAATTTTATAAGCAATATAAATTTATCGAATAATAAAATTAATAATAATAAGAAGAAAATATGAATTATAACAAATTTCATTATAATAATAGAAATATGATTAATTAATAAATTTAATAATCATAAAGAATATAATAAGAATAATAATAATAATAATAATAATAATAATAATAATAATAATAATAATAATCAGATAATAATAAGATGATGATAATAATAATAATAATAATAATAATAATAATAATAATAATAATAATAATAATAATAATAATAATAATAATAATAACAATAATAATAATAATAATAATAATAAGAATTCTAATTATAATAAGATAATAATAATTAGTATAATAATAATAATAATAATAATAATAATAATAATAATAATAATAATAATAATAATAATAATAATAATTATTATTATTATTATTATTATTATTATTATATAAAAGATTATAATAAATGACTAAATTATTAAAATTTAATAATAATAATAATTAGAAGGATAATAATAAGAAAAGATTATTCTCAGCATGGCATCATCATATTTTAATTATAAGCGTGAACTCAAGCAGCAGATAAAAGGATTAGATTCTCAGGAAGCACTAATTCTGAGGATATTAAAGGAATACCTAATTTTAATCTAGTATTGAATTTTATTTTACCATATTGTAGATTTCCATTCATCATTCCTAATACTTGATCATTGAGATTGTTCATGCGTTCATCTAGTATTGCCATTCTAATTAGAGTGTCAATTCCTTCTTGGAAAGTGCATTTTAATAGTATTTGTATTGTTGACAATTGAATATAACCAATTTTCTTTCTTTTAGATTCGGGTGATAGTTGTAATTGTCTGTTAATTTGATCAGGTCTATTAAACTAATTCGTGAATTTCCATTGCATTGATCAATTCTAATTGGTGTTTCTTGAATTATTTTTCCAAAATAGATAAGATTTTGTCGATTAAAATTTGTTTTAATGTTGATTTATGAATATCTTGTCCTTTTTAAATCTAATTAGGCTTTGGCTATTTGTTTTGTTTTTTTGATTAATTAATGTTGAAACTTTAAAAGTTCCTAATGATTCATTAATTCTAAATTATCAACATCTAATATTGATGAAGATTGAGAAGTCATATTGAATGATAGCATTGATGATCGTTCTGAATATGTTCTAATTGTAATAATTGAGTAGTATACAGTTGATGTAATCTTTGTACTATGGATAAATGTTCTGTATAAGGTCTTCTACCTAGTCAATTAATACCAACAAAAATAAGATAATTAATACGTTCTTCATTATAGATAATATGGTCTTGATAATAATTAATAGCTTGTTGTGTATATTGTCTTTGTTCTTCTAAATCTAAACAAATAGGACAACTCATTGTATTGTTTTTAGTGTAAATCGTAATTAATATCTTCGTCTATTTTTTCAAAATCTACACTTGTTAGTTCGATATTTTCCATTTCTTTATCGGATATTTCATTTTCATTTTCAGATCTGAATAAATATTATCTAGATCTATAGTTCTAATATAGTCTATTCTAACCTAATCTTCCGAATCATCGAGTCATAATTATGAGGAGTAGAATCAAAGATAATGTTGTGTTCATCAAATTGGACTACATAGGAGATATTAGTATCTAATCCAAATATAGTTCTCCATAAATAATCTAAAGTAATGTACATATAATAACGACTAACATCAAAATAAAAGATAATAATATCATAAGGAATAAATATAATGCTTGAAATTAAAAGAATAATAAAGGTTGTATTTGAAAAATAAAACATGCATAAACCGATAAATGATAAATTAGTGAATATAAACAATAATTAAAGAAATATGTTAGATGATTAGTCATATTAATCAATGAGCAATTCCATGTCATCTTTGAAGTTCGAGTCTATCCGGCTTTACGGAATTATAAATATATAATGTTTGATCTAATAGAATGCGTGCATTTATTAAGAGTTGCGAACATTGATGTTGTTTTGCTAAATTATTATGCTCCTTATATAGTTGAATAAATTTCTTTTGTTATTCTTCTATTGCTAGATAAAACTTTATTTGGTGCTTAAGATGTCTTCTGTAATTAAAATAAGTCATTTATTAAGCAATAAGAGTTGAAAGCTTTGATACAAGATATTTATGAACTGATGCTATTTCTTGCATACATTCATCTAGAAATTTAATTAATTCTGCTGCTTGATTCTGCATTGTCGATGTTGTCTTGATAATTTGCTGAGCTTCTTCGTATAAAGGATGAGTAGTAGAAATTTGAAACTTAGGGTCTTGACAAATATCATGTGCTTTTTTGTTGCGAGCTATATATTTGATCTTAAGGTCTTCATAATGTGCTTCTTGAGAATCTAATCTTTTTATCTGCCGCTTGAGTTTACGCTTATAATTAAAATATGATGATGCCATGCTGAGAATAATCAAAATCTAATGAGATGATTAAGATGAGAGAAAATTTTATATATGATAATGATAAGCTATATGATTTTAAGAATTGACATAATAATGATATAAACAGTTTGTTGTATAATATAAATGATCAGATATAATAATATGATAATAAGGTGAAAAAAAAGTAATCATAAATAAGTCTCTAACCTGATGCTTCTCGTAACTCGCTTAAACGTCAATTGCAGACTGGAACGTGAAGAGAGAATTTAGAAAGAGAAAGTTTATTAAGAACTTCTTGGGCCGAATGAAGGCACCCAAGCTAGGTTTTTGTACAAGAAAAGAGAATAAAAGGATGACATGATAAAACATAAAGAAAAGTAAAGAACGGAAACATATATAAAGAAAAAGGTAAAGCGAAGATTCGCTGTACCGAAAGAGAAAAGTGAAAAAGTATTTACAGATGGATGGTCGTAATAAAACGACCTACATTATTGGATGCTTTAGTACTTTGTCCGTTTGTGCCGACGGACTATTCTTCGATAATGACTAGATCGTCATCTATAGTACTATTGGCATCTGGTACTTTTGAAGATGTGGGGCAATTCTTACAACGATGCGTAGGGTATTCCTGGATTTGCTTGCATATTGCTTCCTTCCATTCTTGACTTAATTCTTAAAAGCAATCAGAAAGATCATCAAATGGTGCTCTGAATCGTTGTAATATCTGTATTTCATTGGATGGTATTGGCTATTTATAAGTTGAAGTCATCAGAATTTGATTTCCTCGATAGTTGATCTTGACTGTTGATTCTGCTGTGATCTTGATGCATTGATTATAAACTCCTTCGAGACAGTTGAGGTTGAACTTATTGATCAAATCCCAATTGAACTCGTACTGTGGGGCTTCATCAATAGGAGGATATTGAAGATTGCTGACTCCAATTTGAAGAAAAACATTCCTTGGTGCTTTAATTGCTGCATGAATTGCATCTTCTACTTCTGTTGCTTCAAAGATCGGATAACTGCTATATACTTTGATATAGAGTTCTCTTTCTTTTGCAAAACGATCCTTGTATTGCTTGATTGCATTGACTAACCTGGTAGTAAAGCTTGATAATAATTTTAAGTCCTGGATATAGATGGTGTCTGCTAATCCACTCTAAAATAATAAATATGTGGTTAAGGGATCTACTCCTAGAAATATTACTTTTTTGGTCCATACCTTTCACGATTTTGTGGATAATACTGAAATTTCTTCATGTCGTCATTCCATTGATTTAGTGCTTGGAAACAGTCGACAACATTTCTGATGTCAACAGTTTTTATTCTTCATGTAGTGCTTTTGAAGGAAAGGAATTGATCCATTCCAAGTCTATTGATTTTCCCAAAGAAATCATCTTTGAGGCTGGTGGTGCTGGTGCTGCGAGTACTGCTTTATATTGTGGTCGTAAAGATGGATGCTGAAATTCATGATAGGATTTTTCAGCTTCGGCTTTGCTTGAGAAACTTTTGTGAATAATGATGCTTTTTCCTATAATGTGAATGGCTACTTTGTGCCATTGATCATAAATACCTGCAAAGGGTCCGTTGTAGATAACATAATGCTTTGACTCTTGATTATCGGTGGTTTTTTGTGGTACTAAAGAGGATACGGAAGGAGAAGGTTTCACCAAAGGAGAAACTGATACTTTAGGAATGATAGAAGAAGTTGACGGAAAAACCTTTTGTATTTCAATGCTTGATAATGCATTTGGTCTTTGGTATTTTGGGAGGATTTTTGGAAATACTCGGCTGATCTTTTGGCTGGTCTTTTAGCATTGAGAGGATAGTTTTGAGTCTTTCTAATTCCTTGGTAATGTTTTCCATTTTTACTTGAAGATTCATGCTTTGAATCGTAATTCAAGTATTTGCTTCCTTTAATTCAATTGTACTTTCGAGTTGTGTTATTAATCCTTCCATTCTCTTGTTAATATATCTGCGAAGAAAATTATTAGCGGATTTAATATAATGAATATCAAATTGATGCTGACCTAATTCAAGTTGCCATCGGATGAGTCGGCCTTGATTATAATTAGTACTTGTAGTAAATTGGTACTTAGTGAATCCACATAAATCTCGAGAATCGGATGCATTATAATTTCACTGGTAGTAAATCAATGCGCCATTTTCTCAATGTCTTGAGACAGGCTAGTGCTTCTTTTTCATGAATGGGATAATTTAATTCTGAAGAATTAAATGTACCATTTATATACTTGCAACTATGTGCTTAGGCGGTTTTGCCAAAAGGCATCCTGCCCATGTATTAATGCTTGCGTCCATTTGGACTAGTAATTGATCATTGATCTGGTAGTTAGGGGTGTTCAAAAAAACCCGCGAACCTGTGAACCAGACCTGAACCGCATGAACCAAACTTCTAAGTAAGGTTAACTGAACCTGAGTTTAGGTTCGGTTCGAACCAAACCTGAAAAATCAGGTTCATGGTTCAGGTTCAAGTTTCTAACTTGCGGTTCTAGGTTAACCGAACCTAAACCGCACCTATAGCAGTTAACCAAACCGAACCTGATTTATAGGTTTAGGTTTAAACCTGAACCTGAAATACCTAAAAAAACTATCATATATTTAGATACAATTTAAGAGGATATCAATAATAATAAATTCACTAGTATTTACTATATTAATTCTTGAGTGAAAAAAGAAAAGAAAAAAACTACTTTACTTCTGTTATTAAATGTTAATATTAAACATTGCTATTATAAGTAACAACTAATGCATAACACTCAATACTTCTACTTCAAATCGTAATTAATATGTGCCAAAGTTATTGATTGAAGTATTAAACTATTAATAAAAACATTCATTGACTAAAATAATATAATCGTTTAGAGATTAATTAAAGAAATTAATGTGTAGAACACATTTATTAAAAATCCTACAATTTTAGTTTTTAAGGCACATATATTAGTTTAGATATTCATGAGATATTATAAACATTAAACTAGTAAGTAATCTGATTCTTAAAATATATAATATAGTTGCTAATAAATAATAAGAATATAATAATATTGTCTTGTACAAATACAAACATAGTTTTATTTATTAGAAGCGAATGAAAATGAGTTGATTTAGTAATAGACTATGGGATTGTATTTTTTATCTAATTTGCGCTTTTATAATATAATATTTGAAGTTTTAACTATGACATTAATTGCATTTTCTACACTAAGTTGCAATAAGAAGAAGGATACTTTTGTGCTTATTAGTTTATTATTATTATTATTTATTTTAACATGATAAAATAAGAGTTAATGATGTTAGAAGAATAGTTTTATTATTTTTTAATCAATGAGATCAAGTAGGCGATTCATTCCTCACTATTGCATCCGAGTCGACTTTTAATACAAGAGGTCGAGTTCTTGATTCATTTCGTAGCTCTCTTACTCCAAAGATGGTGGAGACTCTTGTTTCTAGACAAGATTGGTTGAGAAAATCACAGGCTCCTCTTTACGTGGAAGAGACTTGAAAAACTTGAACAAATTGAATCGAGCAATCTAATTTACTTTACCTTGTTTTAATATAGAAATAAATAAATAAAATTCTTTTTCAATTAAAAGAAATAAAGAGTCTAACTCTTTTATTTTTATTTTCTATAGATGTGACTTCATGTATAACGTTGAATTATCCTACCATTCTATTCAAAGAATAATTGTTTAATATTTTATCTTTTTCTAATATTGATCTTTTATAAGACATTGTTTGGCTTATTTTTACTTTGCTTTGGTTTAACATATTGGATTAATCTTTGATGGATTTTATATGCATACTTTTATGAATAATTTTAATTTTTTCACCAATTTTTTAAATAATTTTTATCATATATAGGTTCTGGTTACCCTGAGAACCGAACCTGAAAATAGGTTAACCAATCATACAGAGTTCTTTAGGTTCGAGTTCAGTTCAAGTTCGTGAAATTGCCGAACACGACATTCGAGTTCGAGTTTAGGTTATTTATGAGCGAATCAGTTACCTACCATGAACACCCTACTTGGTAGTTATAAAGTTTAGGAAGGTCCTTACAGAGAGTTTTCGATCATTCGCTTCAGATCATTGATAGTCCAATGCCATTCTTGATTAGTATTGCATTTCTTTTGTAAAAGTCTTCGTTCTTTTGCTAAATCTTTTAAGAATCCTTAATCAGAAATATAATTTAATAATCCTAAAAATTGTTGAACTCGTCGTCTATTCGACAACTGATTGGGAAATTCTTGTAATTTTTGTAGAATATCAGGTTGTAATTGTAAATATCCCTGATGATTAAATTGTATTCCTAAATACTCAATTGTTTGTTGAGCAATTTTGGCTTTTCTCTTACTTAATATTAATCCTTTGTCTTTACATCGTTGCAATATAATTTTTACTTTCTTTAAATGATCTAATTTATCCTGATTGGAATAAATAATAATATCATCGATATAGACAAAAGTAAATTCTTCTAATCCTATTAGAATATTATCCATAAACCTTTGATATATACTAGGTGCTTGTTTTAAACCAAATGGTAATACATTCCATTAATAATGTTTCTGAGGAGGGCAAGTGAATGTTGTTAATGTTTTTGTATTTTCATGAAGTCTTAATTGCCAATATCCTGATTTTGCATCTAAAGTTGTAAACCAAATATGACCTTTTAATTTATTAATAATGTAGTCTTTTCTTGGTAATTTATAGGCATCTCCTATTGTTGCTTCATTTAATTTTCGATAGTTTATAACCATTCTTCGTTTTCCTCTTTTCTTTTCTGCTGAATTATTAACATAGAATCTCTGGTGCAGAATGTTTACTAGTGCTTGGAGTAATTAATCCTTTTTCTAGTAATTCTTTACATTCCTGTGTAAATTCTTTTACATCTAAGGGAATGTAAGGAATCTTATTTTTAATATTAATTTCCTGAAGAGGATCTTTTAATTTAATTTCAATGAGTTCTGTATTATGATTCTTTTGTGGATCTAAGGGATTTTCGCTACATATTTGATCTAAAAGTGTATCGACTTCTAATTGTATAAATGTATTATTGAGTAGATAAAATGTAATTGGTTAATTTTTCATTAACTAATTTTAGTCTTTTATAATAAGAATCATGATAGATAGGTATTTTAAGATAATTGATTTTGATTAATATCTTTTATTGAAGGTATTCAAGTGTAATATAATGTAGGTATTGACAGAAAGGATTATATAATTTTAAAAATTATTTCCAATAGTGAGAGGTAATCCCGATTCTTTTTATAGATAGAAGGTACTATAAGCGTATATTTTCAATAATAATTGTATTATAATAACTAACATACCAAATGGAATTAAAATTCCATCGGCTATTTTACTTGTAATGGTTTATTTAATTTTTCCATTTTAATTGAAGTTGTTTTGATCTATACAAATAGTAGCTCTGTATCTATATATGCATTAATTTGAGTATTAATTTTGAAACTAGTACTTGAATAAATGTTGAATTGGAATTCTATGTCTGATTCAGAGGGTTGATCAATGGATTCATTTGAATTATTTTCCGAATCATAAATGTATAAAGAAATATCTGTATCATAATCAGATTCAATTGGTTCTAAATGATGATTGAGAGCTTAAGTCAATATTTGTAGTTTTTGATTATATAGCTTATCCTTTCTTTTAGGAGATTCATTTGCATAATGTCTTCTTCTTTAGATAGCCAACATTTACAAACTTTTTTCTTTTGAGGACATTTATGTTTTGGATTATAGTTATATCTTTTAAAATATTTAGGAAATCGTTTGGGTTGATATGGTGATGGTTTATACCTTCTCCATCTATACTTTTTATGATAGTTCTTTCTATATCTAGGGTTAAAGGTCTTCTTTGTTTTTTTTTACTTTTATCTCTATTTTTATTATAATTTTGTGAACATCCGTACTATTGAGGTACATCAGCATTTTGATCACAACATAATTTTAGTTGTTGATGTTTTAATGTTTGTTTAAGTTTTGATTCTAAACAATATTCTATTAATAGATCTTTAGTTACTAATATGGCTCCACCTAAATCATGTGCTACTTGATGTTTTTCGATTTTATCATGAAATTGTTGTTGCACTTTAACGTTAAAAGGGTATGGTAATTTTTGAATAAATACATGAATATACATTTCTTGTTCTATTCGAGGTAATTTATAATAATGTGGTTGAAATTCACATATAAAAGCATCTAAGTAATATATATCACAAAGATGGATATTATTTAAATGTCTAAGTGCTTTAAGTCTATTTTCGTTATCTCTAGTAGCTTTGTGAAATATTAAATCTTGGCTGAAAAATTCTTTATAGATTTCGTCTCCAATTACTTCAAAAGTATCTTCATCTTGTATTTTACTAATATAATGGGGTGCGTTTTGTAATGCTTGAGCGTTTTCAATGAGAAATTTTGAACATTTCCTGAAGTTTTATATACTACAAAATTCCATAGAGAATCTTTACTATCTAGTCTATCGCCAAATGGTTTTTCGGTTTGAATTATTAATTGTAATCGATGATACCATTCATAATATAAGTCTTCTGCATTGGTTGTGCGATCTAAATTTAATACACTATCTGGGCCTAACTTTGTAATTTTAGGTTTGTATTCTGAAGGGTATTTTCAAATTTTTAATCCTTTATAATAAGATCGTTGTTTATTTAGAAATTCATCTTGATTTTCGGGAATCCATGAATAATTAGTTGGTTGAAATTCCTTTTTTCGTTTATCTCCTGTGAGTTTTCCTTTTAATTTTAATTCTTGAGTATGGCTACTTTCAGGTTTTTCATCTCTTTCCATATATATTTCTTGATCGGATTCATAGCAAATAATAATTTCATCTTTATGATCGTTAGAGATTACTGGAGCAATTTGTTCCTAATTATCTAAGGGGGTAAGGTGTAATTTATTTATTAATCTTATTACTTCTATTAATTGATGTTGAATGTTTTTTTCTCAATTTCTTCAATATTTTGATCTGTCATTTAGTTTGCTTATGTTCTTTTTCGGGGTATTTTGGTAATTCTAAGCTCTGATACCATTTTCGGGGGCAGATCTTTTCTAATTATTTGGTCATTTGTTTGTTGGATTTTTTCATTTGTTTGTTGAATTAAGTTTAAGATTTCTATTTGTGTTTGTACTATTGCTTCTAATTTTTGTTCTAATAATTCTTGGGCTTGGACAATTGTATCTAATTCCTGGGTGATACTAGTTAATGTAGTCATAATTTTTGAATAAGATAAGTAGATAATGTAGAAATTTGATTTTGAATTTCATCTAACTGTCTGTCGTGTTTTATGTCATTGCAATTATATTGTACCATTGCATTACATGTTGTGTTTTATAAAGATATTTAACCATGTATATTGATTGACAGGCGCAACAGACATTTCGAATTGGAAATTTGGAAGATATCAGCACTTTAGGAGTTGGTATTTCCATTGACAAATGTCATAGATGCCTTCGTGCCAAACATAATTCTATTTGTAGAAGATGATTCCAATAATAAGGTAAGGACTACGCACCATAGACCAGCCTGCCGTAATGTCTGAAAATTTTGAACGACGCACCATGTGTGCGGACAGTAATTGAGGGGTTGGTCCTTTATGTCCCTGTGTAAACCCATGTTTTTATTCCTGAACATGATTAAATACTTGTATTATTGACACAATATGTGACAGGTGGGATAACATTCATATCATTGTTTTGTTAGGCATTCATTCTGTCGTTTTCTTTGTGTAATTTATCAAAGTAGAAATTTTAACTTTTCTGATACTTTTTCTTGTTAGACCCATTGTTTCAATCAAATAGCTGACTTGATATTTGGAAATTTGGAGTGTCAACTTTTATTTATTCTACTAAATATCTGCAATTTTATTCTTGATAATTGCTCAACTCTCAATACCTACATGTCTGATGATTATGTAAGTTTCCAAGTTGAAGCTATGATTCTTACACCGGTTGAGGATTTGCCAAAGGGACACGAAAGGAAAAGCAGAATCATTAAGACTATCATGAGACAGATTTTATTTGCATTGGACGGTCTTCACTCTACAGCAATTGTACATAGAGACATCAAGCCTCAGAGTATCATGTTTTCTGAAGGTAAGGACACCAAGAATATAGTTTGTCGAATGTAAAAATATGCCTTAACTACTATATGCATAGCGATTTGCAGTTCATAATACTGTCCATGTAGAGTCTCGGACTTTCAAGATTATTGATCTCGAGTCGCAATGATCTGCGGTAGGAATAAACTATAGCCCAAAGGAGTTTCTTTGGGATCCAAGGTACTTCCCTTCAAACCATGGAAAATTGGGACCTTCATGTAGTCTGAACAACTAAAACATTAATGATAAAACTGAAATTTATTCTCTATAAATAGTTATGAAATGGGTTCTGATTTCCAGTGATATTTGATTTGGTTCAAGCGATTACTTTTGTTGGACTTTGTATTTGTGTTGTTAAGTAGTTAGCAATTAATGTTTTGGGTGTAGAAAATGGAAAGGGAGAGATTGGAGACACTGAAGCAGAAGGCTGATAAAGAAAAGGCTGAGAAGGAGAAAGAAAGCTCTGAGAAGGTAAATAACTAAATATCGCAAGACTTGTATTTATGAGATTTATGTGATTTAAACCTATCCTACTTTATCTTCTCGTTTTTGTTTTGTCAATCAACCCATAAAACCTTCTATTTTTTAGGACTATATGTTATCCATTAGCACATCATTCGTTGGAATATTTTGAATTATTTGTAGTTTGGGGGAGGAGGAAGTTTTGTAACTAATAATTCAATCAACTTGTATTGCTGATGATAAGTGCATATTTGTCCAATATTTACATTTTAATTATCCCTTTTCATTCCTCTTGTTGATGCAATTATCGGGACTTAATTTGATTTAATATTTTCTTGTAGGGAATTATAATTTTTGCATGATGTGAGAAATTAAGAGGAGAAATCAGCAATTAAATCAAAAGAGGGCTGTAACCACTTAGACAAATGAATTGTCCAATGAAGCAACACGTGGAGGCAACAAGGTTTGGAAGGGAGGAGCA
Source organism: Erythroxylum novogranatense (assembly GCA_029891385.1). Classification (NCBI taxonomy): domain Eukaryota; kingdom Viridiplantae; phylum Streptophyta; class Magnoliopsida; order Malpighiales; family Erythroxylaceae; genus Erythroxylum; species Erythroxylum novogranatense. Next base: position 100,018,384 of record CM057225.1, on the reverse strand, counting down.
CCACGTGGCTGTCCAGGACAAGGTGGAATAAAAAAAAACAAGTAGGTTTTAGTCAAAGAAGTTACGGCAGCCAAGGAGAAATTTGGTGGAGAGTGAAGCACGTGCAACACAAGAAAAAGAGAAGGAAACTCACGCAGCAAGTAACGACAGCCACCAGAAAACGACGCAGCACAAGGCAATTTGGAGTGGACCGAAAATAAAGGAATGACGCACACTGTTGGGTAAGAGGGCTGACGTGGGGCGCAGGAGGAAAATTGGGCAGGGGGAAAATAGAGAGATTCACGCAGCCAAGAGAGGACTCTCTTTGGTTTTGGATTTTATAACAAAACAGTGGAGAGAAGACAAGAACGTGCTTTTTGGGAGATTTCCTAGTTTTCTTTCTTCTTCTTTGTTATTTAGACTATGTTGATTAAGAATATTGTTAGGTTTAATTTCGTTATGAGTAGCTAAGTTATTTTTAGTCGGGGAATTCCAATTATTATGCTTTGACTTGTGAGACTATTGTTCCTAATATTTGGTTTATAATATTCGCATCTTTTTTACGATTCTTGTCATTGTTTATTAATTGATTCTGCGATTGAGGCCTGATTGTAGAGTTAGTTAATTTGCATATCGCCAACTGATTTACTTGGTGGAGTCTAACTGGGTGATTGGTGTTTGTGGCAATTGGCACTAGGGCATAGTACTTGTCTAATTTTGTATGGAGGAACTTGCGATCTAACTAGATGAAGCATGAGTCTGTGCGTAGTCAGTTAGGGTTAGTGTTTCTTTAGAGTTTATTGCTGTTAACTAATTGAATCTCGGAGAGAGTCTCGAAGGGTGATTAATTAATTAGGAATAGTTCAAAGGAGTTTCTGCGACTATTCTAAAATTAAGAAGAAACGAGGGAGCCAGAGGTAGTTGGTAACCATAGCTAACCTATTATTAAACCAAAGAAAATATTTGAGTCGATGATCGCGGTCTAAGCATAACTAGGAATTTCCTGGCTAAGTTGTCGTTTATTGAGTTTATCAATTTTATTTGCGTTCTTTGTTGGTTATTGTTTTATTAATTTGCGTTAATCTTTTATCAGTTGTTATTTCAATTAGTAGTTTTAGTCGAAAACTTCAAAACCCCTTTTTATTTAATTTCATTCGTTCTTTGGCATTTGAATAAAATCAATTGTTCCATTCTCTGTGGATCGACCCCATTTACCACTGTGCGCAATTTATTTTCGTTTGATGTTTGGGATTTATTTTTGGTGGATTCGACACCCATCAAATTTTGGCGTCGTTGCCGGGGAATTGGTAACTAATTGATTTTGTTTGTTTTATGCCAAGGAACATTCGTACGGGAGATTTCATCTTGTACGACCCCGAGATCGAAAAGACCGCTAAGAGGCTAAGGAAGTTGAGCAAACTAAGGAAGAAGCAAGGAGAAGCTCGGGGATTACAGACCCCGGTTGAGTCGGATACTGAAATGGAGTATGAAGAGGAGATTGAAGTTGAACAGCAGCCTGACGGGAAGCTTAACCGTGACCACGCGCAGGATATGGCTCTTAACAGAACCCTCCAAGACTTGGGTAGACCCATCAAGCGCAGCATCCATTGCATAGACTTTCCAGAACTTCAAGAAGGGTTCGAATTGAAGTCCAGACTCATCCACTTGCTGCCCACCTTCCGTGGTCTGGAAAACGAGGATCCGAATAAGCATTTGAAAGAATTTCAACTCGTTTGTACTTCCATGAAACCCCGCAATGTCACGGAGGGCCAAATCAAACTGAGAGCTTTTCCATTCTCACTACAGGATGCAGCTAAGGATTGGCTCTACTACCTACCTCCAGGGACAATCAACACTTGGGAAGGGATGTCCCGACAGTTTCTAGAAAAATATTTCCCAGCATCCCGAGCCGCCAACATCAGGCGAGAAATCTGTGGCATTAAGCAGAAGGATTCAGAGAACCTCTACGAGTATTGGGAGAGGTACAAGAGAATTTTAGCAAGCTGCCCGCAGCATGGCATATCTGAACAATTGATCATTCAGTATTTCTACGAGGGTCTAATTCCAATGGGCCTTGAATGATGGGCGCCCATGAGTGGCGGAGCTATAGTCAGCAAAACCCCAGCCGAAGCTCGAGAGTTGATATCAACCATGGCAGCAAACTCCCAGCAATTCGGTGCTCGGCAAGATATACCGCGAAGAGTGAATGAGGTAAATGTTACTTCTCTCAATGAGGTCAAGTCTTTGCTAACAACTTTGGTCAAGAAATTGAATGTAGGTACTCCTCCACCTGCGAGGGCGTGTGGCATCTGCACCAGCCTAGCTCACCCAACCGATGCGTGCCCAACACTCCACGATGAGACACCGGAGAATGTGAATGCTATTGGGTTCCAACAGAGGCAGTTTGATCCCTATTCAAACACCTACAACCCCGGTTGGAGAAGCCACCCAAACTTCAGTTATGCTAACAGCCAACCGACCCAATGTAATTACTATCAAAGATCACCACCACCATGATAGCCTTGAACTCGGGTAAGCCTCTTGAAGAAATTGTCCATATGTTAGCTACTAATACTACAAAATTTCAACAGGACACTGCAACCAGATTTCAAAAGATAGAAGAGAGCATGAAGATCCTAGAGACTCAAATGAGTCAGATAGCATCCTTCGTTAGCAGAATGGAGACTCAAGGCAAGCTGCCGTCTCAGACACTCGACCCGAGGCATAATGTGAGCGCGATTTTCTTAAGAAATGGTAAGGAATTGCAATCCCCAGTTGACAAGAACCCTACACGTGACCACGCCCAGGGTTCCCGTGCAGAAACAAAACAGGAAGCTGAAAGGGAGCTTACACGTGACCACGTACAGGATTCAGGTCTAGCTGAAAAACCTCAGAAACCCAAACCTCTAGTGGTTCCACCACCATTCCCCCAGAGGCTGGCTCAGAACAAGAAGGAAAAGGAAGATAAAAGCATCATGGAGTTATTCCGAAAAGTTGAAGTAAACATCCCGCTCCTAGAGGCCATTAAACAGGTTCCGCGCTACGCCAAATTCCTTAAGGAATTATGCACAAACAAGCGTAAGTTAACGGTAATGAATGTGTGAGTGTGGGTGAGAATGTTTCACTTTCTTCTGAGAGGAAACTACCTCCTAAGTGTCGCGACCAAGGTATGTTTTCCATTCCTTGCAAAATTGGGAACATTGGCATAAGTAAAGCTATGTGTGACTTAGGAGCTTCTATTAATGTGATGCCTTTATCTGTTTATACTTCTTTGGGTCTTGGTCCATTAACTAGTACTGGAGTTATAATTCAATTGGCGGATCGATCGATTGTCTATCCTGAAGGTGTTTTAGAGGATGTGCTAGTTCAAGTTAATGGATTAATTTTTCCCGCTGATTTCTTCTTTCTTGATATGGAAAATGATAGTTCATCTAAGTCTTCTGATATCTTGTTGGGTAGGCCTTTCCTTAGCACGGCTAAAGCAAAGATAGATGTGCATAGTGGTTCATTAACTTTAGAGTTTGATGGTGAAGTGGTGAAATTCGATGTTTATGATGCCATGAAACATGCTGAGAATGTGTCTTGTGTTTATAATGTTGATATCATTGAAGATTTGACTCATGAGGCTTCTGCTTTAAATTATGATGATGAGTTGAATTATGCTTCGTGTCATAGGATGTCTGTTGATGGAGTTAAGAGATTTACTGATCGGTCTGAAGTTTCTGATGATATACTTGATGAGGCCCCAAAGCTGGAGCTCAAAACGCTTCCCGAGCATTTGAAATACGCATATTTAGGTGACGGTGAGACCCTACCCGTGATCGTATCCAGCATGCTCAACGACCTGGAAGAGGAGAAACTAATTAAAGTGCTTCGAGAGTACAGGGAGGCAATTGGTGGGACCATTGCTAATTTCCAACATCGAGACGAGGGTTAACATCGAAACGAGGATCGTCGAGCCTAGAACGTTAAACCAGGGCGCTAATGGGAGGCAGCCCATATTTTTACATTTTATTTTTCTTTCTTTTCTTTTGCTTTATTTTGTGTTCTTTTTATCTCGTTTGTTTCTTCTTTCTTTGTTTTGATATTTTCCTTTCCTTCCCTATGTCTTTCAGGAGGTTCGACATTGGATCAATTCGGAGTTCTTGGATTACAATTGGCGGGAGTCCTTTATATGATCATATGTTGGCTCTCGTCCCTCACTGTACTATCTATACCCTACTGGCGGGAGGCCTAAAAGAGCTCACATATAAGCCCTCATCTTCTCTCCAGATTCAGGGAAGTCCTCAGTTTACCTTTTCATTTACTTTTACATTGAGGACAACGCGTGATTTAAGTGTGGGGAGGTGATTTATAGTTTTTGAGATGCATGCTGTTTTTGTTTGATGCATTACTTTGGGCCTTACCTTCGCTTGCTTTTGGTGTTTTGGACTTTTAACTTTATTGATGCCGTGGCGAACTTGAAAAAAAAATCCTCTTTTGCTCCATTTTGCTTGATAAATTGTTATGCCTTAGGTAATGGTGGATTGTTTTAAAGGAGTCGAGAGTGTGATTGAGTCCCTTGTTGCTTAATGTTAATTAAATGTTAATGATTTTGTCCTATGTGTTGAAGTTGCGAGCCTGAGTTAAATGGTTAGAATTTAAAAAAAATTGTGTGATTAATCGGTGCCTTTCTTGTCTAGAGTCATGTTAAGCTTAGAAATTGAGTTGGTATATGTGTTGAACTTTCGATTGATGTGGAAAATTATGGTGAGAAAGGGAATGAAGAATAAAAATAAAAAAGGTGTTTGATTCGTTCCGCCAATCACCAAAGGTGGTTGTGAGCGAAGCCAAAAATCCGTCTAAAGGTCGGACGGGACTAAGTAACCGGGCGACATTCATCACAAATGTTTGCGCTCGTGTAAAAAGGTCTCGAACAACTATGACGTGTGAGGCAACCAACTACTCCTCTGATTACTCGAAAAAAAAAATCTTGCAAGCATCTGAGTAATTACGAGTAAGGCTAAAGCCACTTGGCGTTGTGATTGACCGAGTAACCGGATGACATTCATCACAAATGTTTGCATTCGCGTAAAAAAGCCAATGACAATTTCAAGCAATTTGTAACTAAAAACACCTAATTAAGTAATTAAGATTAATCCGATCTTCCCATGACTACCACATAAATTCGGAGTTCCTCGTGTATACTAACCACCTAATAAGCGAAGTGTGTTTTTCTAGGCTTGATTGGTTTTAAATTAAAATTCAGTAATTCATGCATGCGCTTTAATTTGAGTTCAGGCTTGTGTCTTCTCATGTAGGAAATTTATTGCATTTATTTGACATTTCGTTGACATTGGGACAAGATTGCGCTCTCATTCCTAGTTTACATTACCTTTGTGCGTGTTTCATTGAGTGGAGCGATTTTTCATTGTGTCTTGGTCTTCTTTTATGCTTGAGGACAAGCATCGTCTAAGTGTGGGGAGATTTGATAAGTGCATATTTGTCCAATATTTACGTTTTAATTATCCCTTTTCATTCCTCTTGTTGATGCAATTATCGGGACTTAATTTGATTTAATATTTTCTTGTAGGGAATTATAATTTTTGCATGATGTGAGAAATTAAGAGGAGAAATCAGCAATTAAATCAAAAGAGGGCTGTAACCACTTAGACAAATGAATTGTCCAATGAAGCAACACGTGGAGGCAACAAGGTTTGGAAGGGAGGAGCACCACGTGGTCGTCCAGACAAGGTGGAATAAAAAAAAACAAGTAGGTTTTAGTCAAAGAAGTTACGGCAGCCAAGGAGAAATTTGGTGGAGAGTGACGCACGTGCAACACAAGAAAAAGAGAAGGAAACTCACGCAGCAAGTAACGGCAGCCACCAGGAAAACGACGCAGCACAAGGCAATTTGGAGTGGACCGAAAATAAAGGAATGACGCACACTGTTGGGCAAAAGGGCTGACGTGGGGCGCAGGAGGAAAATTGGGCAGGGGGAAAATAGAGAGATTCACGCAGCCAAGAGAGGACTCTCTTTTGGTTTTGGATTTTTATAACGAAACAGTGGAGAGAAGACAGCAGCGTACTTTAGGGAGATTTCCTAGTTTTCTTTCTTCTTCTTTGTTATTTAGACTATGTTGATTAAGAATTTTGTTAGGTTTAATTTCGTTATGAGTAGCTAAGTTATTTTTAGTCGGGGAATTCCAATTATTATGCTTTGACTTGTGAGACTATTGTTCCTAATATTTGGTTTATAATATTCGTACTGTTTCTGATTTATTGTCATTGTTTATTAATTGATTCTGCGATTGAGGCCTGATTGTAGAGTTAGTTAATTTGCTTATCGCCAACTGATTTACTTGGTAGAGTCTAACTGGGTGATTGGTGTTTGTGGCAATTGGCACTAGGGCATAATACTTATCGATTTTGTGTGGAGGAACTTGCGATCTAACTAGATGAAGCATGAGTCTGTATGCGTAGTCGATTAGGGTTAGTGTTTCTTTAGAGTTTATTCTTTGTTAACTAATTGAATCTCGGATAGAGTCTCGAAGGGTTATTAATTAATTAGGGAATAGTTCAAAGGAGTTTCACGACTATTCTAAAATTAAGAAGAAACGAGGGAGCGAGGTAGTTGGTAACCATAGCTAACCTATTATTAAACCAAAGAAAATATTTGAGTCGATGATCGCGGTCTAAGCATAACTAGGAATTTCCTGGCTAAGTTGTCGTTTATTGAGTTTATCAATTTTATTTGCGTTCTTTGTTGGTTATTGTTTTATTAATTTGCGTTAATCTTTTATCAGTTGTTATTTCAATTAGTAGTTTTAGTCGAAAACTTCAAAACCCCTTTTTATTTAATTTTATTCGTTCTTTAGCATTTGAATAAAATCAATTGTTTCATTATCTATGGATCGACCCCATTTACCACTGTGCGCAATTTATTTTCGTTTGGTATTTGGGATTTATTTTTGGTGGATTCGACACCCATCAGCTGAGAACGTGGGCTTTCCTAATGCAACTCATGTTCATTTAGTATCAAATGGTTACTAGGCATTACATACTTTATTGAAACACATCGATCCTGTTTTCAATGGAAATTCAATATCCATTCTAAGTTGATTTTTTTCTTTCATGTAGAAACCTGAGGGGGCCCATCATACCTAAACTTGTGGCTTTTGTATATAGCTGTTATCTTGACATGTTGATACATACAATTTCAGCCACTGAATTAACGTTCTCCTAGAAAGCAATAAAAAATTCATAGAAAGCAAGGAAAAATTAATGAATTGGGGAAAAACTTTACTGCTGAAAGATGAAGGAAATGGACATTGGCCTTCGGCGTTAATGACTTGGGATTGTGATTAAATTGTTCTTTATTTAGATTTCTTTTAATTTTAATATCAATTAACACTTAAAATCTCTTTATCTAATTACGTAGGTAATAGTATAAGAGTTTTATAAACCTTCATCACTTCCTCATGGATCGAAAATCTATTCACCATTTAATTACTACCAAATGATAGGTTAACTTGCCTAAAGATTTTCGTACTAGTATTGTGATACAAAAAGATTTTATACTTCTGAATTCCAAACAATATCATAATGTATCTTTATTTATAAAATATCTCATTTTTTACTTTAAAGTTTTCAAATTTTATAGTTAAGTATAACGTGAATAATTTACAGTTATTCATTGATCAATTTGTGTCTCTGCTTTGAATGGAATCAAGTGCTGCAAAACGTATTACAATTAGATCAACATTGAAACTTGAGAAGAAGTTGGAATTTTTTCAAGAACTCACAAAACCCACTGCTAAATAGTATCACATTTCTTGAGGATTACAGTCCCGCATCGCTTCCAATTCTGATTTCAGCAGCTTCTGTTCAGCATAAAACGCATTGTTGTGAACATTGGCCTCCCCAGGTTTCTCAACTTTAACGTCAACCTTAACAACCTAAAAGCGTGAAATAAAAATCTTTTATATTGTTAAAGGAATAAATGTGAAGACATCATGATATCAAGGACATGACATAAATATCCTCACACTAAAATGAGTACCTTCTATATAGTATGATAATTAGATTCACATCAAATCTAGAACTCCTTAAAACTATCACACCGCTCACGAAGCATTCACTCCTATAAACTAAGACATCATGAAATCAGAACATTGCCGAATCTTTTCATATAAAAGGCAATTATAGTTCATGAGTGGAATCTGCTGCTACGGTAATCACAAAACGTTTAGTACTCTTTATGTGCATACCTTCATCATGACTTAAACTGGACATAACATAGTACATGACCGCCTGTAGACGTTGCACTTCTACCATTAAATTCGGTCATGTAATTTCTAAACATATGACTAGGAAGAGCAAGGATTAAGAAAGAGGATCGAGACTCTAACATTCATTTTTGAGAGTCTTGTTGAAGTAACATATAAGGGATCTGATTGTGTAAAAGATTGAGAATAGTAAGAATAAATTCGTCAACATAATCACATCATCAACACGGTTCGTTATACCCCGCAAACACAGATTTTCCCTTTTTGCTGGCCATTAATGTGTAAAGATTTGACATACTACAGATATTTTCTCTAAGAAAAAAAACAAATTTAGATCTGGTTCACAAGAATTGAATATCAGGCAGGATAAAAGAAAAGGCCAGCGAAGTTGAAATAATTATATGTTCACAAAATAGTAGAACCAACACTATCAAAAGCCTGGGAGCTTATTGGCTGCATCAAATAGAAACACAGTTCACCTGATTCAAACTTTCACCAGGCTTGCAGTCAACAGCCATGTCCATACGGGCAACAAAAAGTCTTTGGTGGATTGGGGCATATAGACTGGGCAATAGTTGTACCTGAAGTGAATCACAAATTAATACAACACTTATAAAATGATAATAGAATGCACGAGAAGGGGGGGTTGAATTATGTATTCCCCTTTTTTAATATCTTTTCCGAATTACTTGTTAGAAATAAAAATTCATTCTGAAATTCTTATTAATCTGATTGATCAAAACTTTTCAATGCTAAGTATATGAATAGTAAATAAAGATCAACTTTGAAACTAAAAGTGAGATAGAGAGAGAGTAGTAGACACGCAGATTTATCTGGTTCACCCCAAACCGTGGGCTACGTCCGATCCTCGAGTTTCTTCCGAGATTTCACTATCTCTTCAAACTTTACAAGTATTCTTTCACGAGCCTCTTGTGTCTCTACACCAAGATTCTTTCACACTTAGCCTCGGTAGGCTATCTGCACAACTCTTTCTTTTCGAAAAGTATTTGAACACTTTATTCTGATGAAGATATCGTTCACTAATTCGCACTTAATCGCTTTTTCACTTTGTGTAATCTTTTCTCAAAAACAGCTAACTCTGCGCCTTCGACTTGACTTGTATTTATAGCCTTAAAGAATCGCTTCTTGATTCTTGAATCTTGAATCTTTAATCTTTAATCTTTAAAGAAACGGTTAATCAGTTGAGTTCTGTAACTAACTCGAACTGACTCTTGCGTCTGTTTCTTTTCTGCGTCTGCGTTTGCTTAGCTTTGCGTCTGCGTCTGCGTCTGCGTCTGCTTTTCTTTTTGCGTCTGTATCTACATTTGTGTCTTTGTCTGTTTATTATCTTGTGTCATCTGCGTCTGTGTTGATTTACAAACTTCGTCTGTGTTTGACTTGTATCAACTTCGTCATGTTTGATGACGTCTTGCAACTTCGCCTGCCTCCTTATGCTTTATTCAAACTTAAATGCATCTTGGACTTCGTCATCTTCGGACTTAAATGCAGGATCGCTTTTGTTTTTCTTGTTTTTGATCTTATTATATTTGTTATACATCAAAATCATTTCTATGTAAAGTCATTCTGACTTAACAATCTCCCCCTTTTTGAATATAACAAATTACATACAAGAAAAGAAAACAAAACAAAATTTACATACAAAATTTACAGAAAAAAACTTATCTTCTTCTGTCTTAAATGCATTGTGGTCACACCTTCTTCATCTAAGCATCCTCTCCTCTTCTGATTATTTTCTTCTTTTCCTGCTCTCCCCCTATTTGTTATAATAAAAAATGATTATCGATTCTAGTTCTTCAGCAGTTCTGCTATCATCTTCTTTAGATCATTCACCGTCTCCTTCATGTCATTGAGTTCACCTCGTAATCTACTGACTTCATCTGACGAAGAGACTTGATCTGCTTCTGCTGATGGAGGATCGAAAGGAATTGAAGTAGTATAGGCATCAGAAGATGGAGTATAGTCTTTATTAATCTCGAAAGTAGGTGGACGAATGAATGTTGTAGCTTCAGGAAGATTTAGATCAAAAGGCTGGCAAGATCATCGAGAATCGCTTCCTTGCAGGGATAAAGCTTGTGCTTCTATAGACAGTGTACTAGACAGAGGCCTAATACGAAGAACTGTCTGAACAAGGAACTCAGTAAATGTTCCTGTTCTTATATTTCCCCCTACTGGACAGTCTTCCGCACGATTTGTATGGCTGCAGCTCGCTTGATCTGGATCTTGTGCAGGAATGCATGCTTCATCAATTTTTCGCACTTCTTTTGCAATCTGATCTGCGGACAGATCATCATCAACATTATCTTCAGGAAATAATTTTGACTTTCCTTTGAAATATCTTTTATGCGCGCTTGGCTGAATGTCCGAACAACCTTTATCTCTGTGTTCTCTGTGATTGGGAACATAGTACACGCGTGGGGTGGACGCGTCTTGAGGATATGGCAAATGATCGAGAAGCCTCAAGGTATCGTAAAAGACTTTTCTTTTCATTTAGTAACGCCACGTGATACCATTAATCACCATAGGTTGCACCGAGCTACTATTTTCTTCATTGGTTCAACACCAATTATAATAGCATTGCTCGATTGGTAATAACTTCTACCAATTTGATTTCCAACCTATATTTCCTCAAGAACTTCGGTAGTTATATACCTTCGCCTTGGTTCATCATCGACCAAATCTGATACGATGAGTTGCTTCTTGTTGTGTTCCTTAGAAGTTTCTTGAACCGCTATTCTTCTGCTGGTTCCTCCTTTATAATGCAGGTGTCTCATGAACCGTGTTTTCATTCACGTTCTTCTTGTTGGACCACAGAGTATCTGAGCGTAAAATGCTCGGTTTACGTTTCAACTTGAGCAATGTCGCTAGCTCTTTTGTAGACTAACATCCTCGGCAGTTGAGATACTCTTCTTTTGACTAACCTTCTTAGTCTTTTCTCTCGCTTGATTAGTTTTCTGATTTCTTCACAGAAATTTTCCTTTAACGATTGTTGCTTTTCTCTTCCTCTCGGTCTCTTTAGATCTTACGGCGTTTCCTCTTCCGAATGAGACTAAGGATCTTGTGGCTTTGGTTGCACAAGATTTAGAAGTTTCTTCTCGCCTTTGTTATCTGGCAATCTTTTCTTCCTGTTGCCTCAGAGTCCTGATCCTTGGAGATCGCTTGGCTTTCTTCACAACTTCGCTCAAGAGACTTTCTCCTTGTCTCTTTGGTGCAGTTTGCTTTGCCCTCTGAGATTGATTTTCTTCGAAAAGAGGACTCGCCAATTTCATAAGAGGTCTTCCTAGGACTCTCCTTAATTTGGCAGTAGGCGATTTGATACTTACAGGCAATTGAGAACTTGAGACAGGAGTCTTCTTCAATATACGCTCCCCCTCAGTTCTTGGTTTCTTTGAAGAACCGGCGTGATCTTTGTCTACTGTGCTAAGACCCATTCGCCGAATCGTGTGAGCATCAATCTTGCTTTTCATCGCAATTAATTGCCTTATACCTTGGTGCGGGCGAATCTCGGATTCTATAAAATCCTTGTCAAAATCATACCATAAGGATAACTGAAAGTTTCCTTTAACCCTTAACCATATAGTGAAAGATTAAGAAGGGTAGATCTACGAGATTTGATTGAGAAGAAAGAATGACATTGTTCGTCTAGAGTGGTCACCAAATGCCTCGAACCAACTCGGGAAGAATGCAATTGAATAGGATTGCATGAAGAACTCTAGCCTTGAATCGATTTGATGTCTTCCTCTCTTTGGAATCATTTGTGCCATGAGCCGCCTCTTGACATCTTCTTCTTTCATTCCAACCGAGGACATCCATCCGCCTTGGTAGACAGTTTCTCTCAACCGATGGGCAACCAGCTACCTTCCTTATCAAATCTTTTGTGACAATAACTGTTATTCTATCCACAGATGATACAATAGTGTCTTCTACTAGACGAGCGTTTTTCCAGAACTCATAAACCTCGTCCGTATAGACAGATTCTCGAATCTGAAAGAAGTTCTTCCAACCAGCTCTTGTGATCTCTGGTTCTACATCCATGCTGTCTCTCCTCAGTGACTCAAAATCCACAAGTCTTCCATAAACCATGGCTGCTTCCATTGTATAGAGTGAAATATTATCTTCTGAAAACGTTTTGAGTGAGAAGATTTTGAGAGAATTGGTAAAGTAGAAATGAACCGTCAGGAGATGATGAAAAGACTGCTATAAACTCATCTCAGTCTACTTATAGGGTTATAGACTGGTGGGTTCTCGAATCATTAAGAACCTCGAGTTTATCAGATATTTCCCTCCAAAAATCTTCCTTGTGAGAGAAGTTACCAGCTGTAACTCACTGTGTATAACGCCGTTAGTTTCTCACGTTATCCTAACTGCTCATTTAGCATCACCATATTGAGATTGCATCTTATCTTCTGAAAACGTTCTTCAATCAGTGGTTTAGTGAAGATGTCCGCCCATTGAAGCTCTGTTTCAACGAACTTTAGAAGCACCACCTTTCTCGAGCGTAGTCTCTCGTGAAATGATGTCGACTTCTATATGCTTTACTCGGAATCTCAATTGGATTCTTTGATGATTTATTACCTTTGGTGTTGTCGCAATAAATTGGAATCTCCTCCTCCTTAATCAATAGTCTTCAGTCGATACTTGATCCACGGCGTCGTGAACAAAGAACTCATGCGGCATATGTATTCTGCTTGACAGTTGATAGAGCAATTGAGCTTTGTCTCTTGCTTGACCAGAGACTAGATTTCCTCCAAGAAAGTGACATCCTCCACTTGTGCTCTTTCTTTCGATTCTATCTACGGCATAGTCCGCATCACAATATCCGATTAACTGAAATCTTTACCTTTCTCAAATATTAAGCAAAGATCGATAGTACTGCAAGATATCTCAAAATTCTTTTAACAAAGATAAAATGAGACTCTCTAGGATCGGCTTGAAATCTTGCACACAAGCATACACCTGATGAATATCGTGTCTACTTGCATGAAGATACAATAAAGAACCGATCATCCTCTATATAGGGTTTGATCCACCTTCTTACCAAGTTCTTCTTTCGACAAAAGGTTTGAAGGATGCATCGGAGTTGCCATCGGCTTCACATTATTCATGTCAAACTTATTCAACAACTCTTTCACATACTTCTGTTGATGAATGAAGATCTTCTCTTTGGTCTGCTTAACTTGCAACCCAAGAAAGAACTTTAATTCACCCATCATACTCATTTCAAATTTTCTTTTCATTAGACTCTCAAACTTCAAGCATAACCCTTTTGAAGTAGCACCAAATATGATATCATCAACGTAAATCTGTACTAAGATTAAATCATTCTGAGAACTTTTCCTGAAGAACGTCTTATCAACTTGACCTCTACTGAAACCATTTTCTATTAAGAAAGTACTCAGACGATCATACCAAGCTCTGGGAGCTTGCTTCAGGCCGTATAAGGCTTTGTGAAGTCTATAGACATGATCTGGATTTTTAACATCTTCAAAGCCAGGAGGTTGTTTCACATAGACTTCTTCGTCTATAAAGTCATTCAGAAATGCACTCTTAACATCCATCTGAAACAACTTTATTTCGTGACAGATTGCATATGCCAACAAAATCCTTATAGCTTCAAGTCTCGCTACTGGAGCATATGTTTCGTTGTAGTCTATTCCTTCTTGCTGATTGTAGCCTTGTGCTACTAATCTGACCTTGTTACGACTCACTCTTCCTGATTCGTCTAGCTTATTCTTGAAAACCCATCTGGTTCCAATAATGGATTTCTTAGGAGGTTTTAGAACTAAGGACCAGACGTTATTTCTTATGAATTGGTTCAGCTCTTCTTGCATGGTTAGCACCCAAGCTTCGTCTTGAAGAGCTTCCTCAACCTTCTTAGGTTCTACTTCAGAGATAAAAGCTACATTAGCTTCTCGTCTGAATCTGAACCTTGTCCTAACTCCTTCTGAGGTCTCACCGATAATTAACTCTTCTGGATGAGAACTTTTATACTTCCAATCTCGTCTTAGTTCTATAGTTTCTGGAATATCTTCAATCTTATCCTCATGAGTGTCTAACGAGGGAGTTTCTAAGGCATCATCTAGGTTCTTTGAAGGACCTTCAATCTCCATGTCATCCTCCTTATGGGATTGAGAACTATCATCAAACTTGACATGAATTGTCTCTTCAACAGTCTTTGAAATCAAGTTGTAAACTCGAAAAGCCTTAGACGATGATGAGTAGCCTAGAAAGATTCCTGGATAGGTCTTCGAGTCGAATTTATCCAACAGCTCTTTCGTATTCAGAATGGAACATTTGCACCCAAATGGATGAAAGTATGAAATGCTTGGTCTTCTTCCATTCCATAACTCGTAAGGAGTTTTCTTCAACATAGGTCGCAACAAGATTTTGTTCTGAATATAGCATCTTTGTGTTCACGACTTACGCTTGAAATACTTAGGAAGATTCGTCTCACATAGCATGGTCCTTGCCATCTCTTGAATCGTCCTATTCTTTCTCTCAACAACTCCATTCTGTTGTGGAGTTCTAGGGGCCGAGAAGTTATGGGAAATTCCATTCTCTTCACAGAAAACTCTAAACTTCTCATTTTCAAACTCTCCACCATGATCACTCCTGATACTAGCAATGGACATTCCTTTTTCGTTCTGTAACTTTCTATTTTCCCGATTCCAATGATTTTTCCCTGCTGGTTGTCTCCAAAAGTTACTGATCCTCCCTTCTTATACTGAAGGTCTAGGAACATAGACCTTCTTCCCGTCATGTGTCGCGAGCATCCACTGTCTAAATACCAATGGTGCTTGCCGTATCTTCCAAGGAAGGATATCTGCAGGAGAAACTATTTTATTTCTTGGTACCCAAATTTTCTTGGGTCCTTTATGGTTAGTAGTATGCACATGATGTAATCTATAATGCATATTACTCGGACATTGATTAAAATGTGTTGTCCTATTTCTTCCTTTTTTAGAGACAAATTTATTACGAGACTGAGTATTGTTTCCAGAAAACCCTAAACCAGTCTTATCACTAGGATGTCTACATTTTCCTAGCATATCATTCATTTTCTTTGTACTCTCAGTAAAAGTAGCTAGATCAGCTGATAGATTCTTGATCCTTAGCTTAAGCTGATTAATCTCATCTGATCTGTCTACAAGTTTCCTTTTAACTTCTAACTCCTTTTTTAAGCAAATATTTTCTCTCTCTATTTTCTCAGTATGTTTAATATTCTCTGCATACTTTTTCTTCAACAGCTTGTACTGTTTCAGAATAGCATGAGAATCTTCTAACAATTCTGAATATGCATCATGCAAGTTATCATAATCGGATTTTACCTCCTCATCACTATCTTCTTCAGCCATTAGGCAAATGTTTGCATGTTCTGATGACTCGGAGCCTGTATCTGATTCAGATGAATCTAGATCCTCCCATGTTGCCATCATGCTTTTCTTGCCTTCTTTACTCTTCTTAGGTTTCTTCTTGAGAGTAGGGCATTCTGACTTGTAGTGTCCAGGCTGATTGCACTCATAGCAAATGATATAAGACTTTTCTGGCTTGGCTTCATCTTTTCCATTCTTTCTGAATGTCTGATTACTTCTGGGCTTCTTTTTCCACATACGTCTTATCTTTCTAGAAATGAAAGATAATTCGTCATCTTCATCACTTGACTCTGATTCAGATTGGCTGGAGTTATCATCCTTTGATTCTTCAATCTTCAATGCCTTCGATGACTTCCTCCTTCTTTGAGTCTTATGATTCTTCTGTCCGGCCTTCAGTGCTATTGACTTGTCTCGCTTGGGCTTGTCTTCAGCATTGAGTTCCACTTCATGAATCTTCAAGGATCCCAGCAACTCATCTAGCTTCAGCACGCTCAAGTCTTTTGCTTCTTGCACTGCAGTTATTTTAGGTCTCCATCTCTTAGGAAGACTTCTTAGGATCTTTCGAACATGATCTTGGTTATTGTAAGTCCTTTCAAGAGCTTTTAATCCATTGACAATTGTTTGAAATCTTCCAAACATTTGATCAATAGATTCTTCATCTTCCATCCTGAAAAGTTCATATTGATGTACAAGAATACTTATCTTGGATTCTTTAACTTGACTAGTGCCTTCATGAGCAATGGACAATGTGTCCCACATCTCTTTTGCGATGTCGCAACCATGCACTTTGTCGTATTAAACTTCGCTTAAGGCACATGTTAAGAAGAATTTCGCCTTTGAATTGATTGTATTCTTGCTTTCGATCACCGTCCATCGCTTCGTGGAATAGAACTACCTTCGTCATCTACGGTATATAGGGTCCATTCTCTATTCGTCCCAAAGGTCTACATGTGTAGATTCGATGAATAACCGCATTCTATCTTTCCATAATGGTAGTCTTCTCCATTGAATCTTTGGAGGTCTAGTGATCGAGGCTCCTTCAATGATGTATACATGTGACTCGCCATTATCTTTAATCCACACTTCGCCAAAGTGATTCTTGGATACCAAGCTCTGATACCAATTGAAGTGAATCACAAGTTAATACAACACTTATAAAATGATAATAGAATGCACGAGAAGGGGGGGTTGAATTATGTATTCCCCTTTTTGAATATCTTTTTCGAATTACTTGTTAGAAATAAAAATTCTTTACAGAATTCTTATTAATCCTGATTGATCAAAACTTTTCAATGCTAAGTATATGAATAGTAAATAAAGATCAACTTTGAAACTAAAAGTGAGATAGAGAGTGAGAGTAGTAGACACGCAGATTTATCCTGGTTCACCCCAAACCGTGGGCTACGTCCAGTCCTCAGAGTTTCTTCTGAGATTTCACTATCTCTTCAAACTTTACAAGTATTCTTTCACGAGCCTCTTCAGGTCTCTACACCAGTATTCTTTCACACTTAGCCTCGGCAGGCTATCTGTACAACTCTTTCTTTTCAGAAAAGTATTTGAACACTTTGTTACAGTAAGATAGCGTTCAGCTAATTCGCACTTAATCGCTTTTTCACTTTGTGTAATCTTTTCTCAAAAACAGCTAACTCTGCAGTCTTCGACTTTGACTTGTATTTATAGCCTTCGTCTGTAACTGCTTCTTGATTCTTGAATCTTTAATCTTTAATCTTTAAAGAAACGGTTAATCAGTTGAGTTTTGTAACTAACTCGAACTGACTCTTTTGTCTGTTTCTTTTCTGCGTCTGTGTCTGCTTAGCTTTGCGTCTGCATCTGCGTCTGCTTTGCTTTGCGTCTGCGTCTGCGTCTGCTTTTCTTTCTACGTCTGTATCTACATTTGTGTCTTTGTCTGTTTATTGTCTTGTGTCATCTGCGTCTGTGTTGATTTACAAACTTCGTCTGTGTTTAACTTGTATCAACTTAAATGCATGTTTGACCGACGTCTTGCAACTTCGTCTGCTCCTTGTCTCATTTATTCAAACTTAAATACATCTTGGACTTAAATGCATGATCTGCTTTTGTTTTCTTGTTTTTGATCTTACTATATTTGTTATACATCAAAATCATTTCTATGTAAAGTCATTCTGACTTAACAGTACCATATTTTCGGGTCTCTCCAGGTTGCAAGGCTCCTAAATTCAAGATACCTGTAAGCTTAACTTCAGCTTCTATTTTTCCGTCCTGCAACAATAGAGCCCATTCAAGTAACATGTTAAAAGTGAATAAGAATGAGCAAACGTACAACTTTAGTTCTAGATTTTTAAAATATATAGATCATGAATGCAACAAGAAATCAAATTAGACTTGAAGATAAAAAGCTACAAGTAAAAACATGTCTTGAACCAATTATACTAGATCCTTTAAAATAGGGGAAAGCTGTAGTAGATTACATCTTTTTGGCAGCAGATATTAGTTAAGATAAAACCTGACAAGCATTCTAAGCATGACATCTAACAAATACAGAGATGCATACAAGGTGGAACAGAACTGGAATGAGTCTAACCTAAAATGCAAAAGGCAAGAATACAAATAGAGAGTCATAAGAATCAACATTTAGAAGATGAAAAAATGTCTTACTTCCACAATTCAGGAACTGGGCCCTGCTGGATTGTCAGTGGCATCCTTTGGTGCAATGTCAGTACTAGTTGTGGAAGGAGATGGCACATCCAGTCCTTACACCTGCCAAGCCTTTTTCAACTTGTCGCCCATGTATTGCACATCCTCGAAAATACCATGCACTACATTATTCAGATATACCCATCGCTGATTAAGGCTCTGCATCTGTTCCTTAATTTCATGCAACTGCTATTGTGTGTTGTTGTGGTTTTCAACCATGAGTTTTTGGTTATCAAGCATGAGTTGGTGTATCGTGGCCAAATCAGGTTACGACTGTTGTTACTGTTCCTGTTGTTGTGTGAATTGATGTTGAGGTTGCGGTTATTGCCCCTCAGTCTCTGAACCATATTCAACACCGTGACCTATAGAACTTGACTCTGTCGCTACCAACCTACGCTTCAATACTGTACCGGTTGAAGGATCTCGTAACTGCATGGTTTTCCCGTGTATAATCTCACACTGTGTTAGGTATGGTACATCGAAATAGTTATAATTCAGCATGTTAAGCTCACTAACATCAAGCCTAAACCACTTAGCTAATGCAGTTGTTAAATAACCCATTCCCAAACTATTCCCCCGTCTCCCCACTAATTCGATCAAAGTTCTAGAAACATAAGTGAACATGTTCGGCTTATGTCCATGCTCGACGCACCATAATAGGAAAAGCTCCTTGGTCGAGCATTTTGTACTTTGTCGTTTCCCGAAAACAGTTCCACACATGAATTTATATAGCAGCTTCAATTCCGCATGAACAATTTATGCATTGGATGCAATGTGTGGATCATACGCATCCAAGTCTGTTAAGTATTTCTAGTACGAAGTTATGTTGAAAGCCTGATGTGCATCTTGAATATCGTTTTCGGCAAACCCACATATGAATCGTAACACCCTCTCATCCATATAACACACCTGCCCTCGTAACCTAAACCACAATTTCTTCGGTTGCCATGATGCAAACCTCAAAGATGTGAAAAACTCCAATGTGAGGTCATGATAAACAGGGAATGTAATTCGCACAAAATATTGCCATCTACCTCTCCGACATAATGTCATAAATATGTCTGTCAACCCTATTTGATCTAGCAGCTCAAAATTAAAATAAGTTGGAACCTCAATGCTCTTACTTTGGAGTACCCTGTACCTCTCTCCTTCTGCCTCCGAATAAATGGGAAAAGGGGCATCACACACACCTGCAATGTTGGCAGCATTGTCCCCTCTCACCTCAGCCTCGATGGTTTCCTCTGACTGTCTAGTTCTGCCAGGGGGCATTGTCACGATAGAAGCTGCATATGTGAGAAATTAAGAACCCAAATTATTACGGTTCACCCGATGTGATGTCTAAATAATGTTAAACTTAACTTTAATAATATATACTAGTAAGGGCATGCATTAATCATAGTAACGGCTAGCATTAAGAAGCTTGAGTTACCAGATTCAAAATTTAATTAAAATGAGAATGCAACTAGCAAAAGATCACTTACACATCTTATAGGTAGTAAACAATAAATTTTCACTAAGGTTGATACGTCTATTTTTCCTATGAAATGTTATATCCTTATCATGGAAGCGGATAATGAATCATTTCTAATCTTAGCCAGGCCTTTCTTTCCTATACTTGGAGCAATCATAATTTGTAGGAAAGTTTAATCAATACTTAAGATTAGAGAAGAATAAGGTTTGATCTCAAATTCGATCTTAGATGAAAAAAAACAACAATTTTGGCTTAATAATGAAAAATTTTTAAAGACTCCACTTTCTAATGTTTTTCATTGTTGCATAGAGCAAGAAGTTAACGTACTAAGGCAAAGGAAAAAAATGCCAGAACATGAAAGCAAGGGAAAAATTAATTGCATACAAACCGAGACTTTTTAGAAGCAAGCAAAAGATGTCAATCCTTCCATAGTCCTCCATTTCCACTTTTACGATTCGCACAAAGTTCAAGATCGATTCAAAGCTTTACC
>CM057225.1:99970614-99993114 GCA_029891385.1 Erythroxylum novogranatense | reverse complement strand
AATTGAGTAGTATACAGTTGATGTCATCTTTGTACTATGGATAAATGTTCTGTATAAGGTCTTCTACCTAGTCAATTAATACCAACAAAAATAAGATAATTAATACGTTCTTCATTATAGATAATATGGTCTTGATAATAATTAATAGCTTGTCGTGTATATTGTCTTCGTTCTTCTAAATCTAAACAAATAAGACAACTCATTGTATTGTTTTTAGTGTAAATCGTAATTAATATCTTCGTCTATGATTTCAAAATCTACACTTGTTAGTTCGATATTTTCCATTTCTTCATCGGATATTTCATTTTCATTTTCAGTACAATAAATATTATCTAGATCTATAGTTCTAATATAGTCTATTCTAACTGAATCTTCTGAATCATCTGAGTCATAATTATGAGGAGTAGAATCAAAGATAATGTTGTGTTCATCAAATTGGACTACATAGGAGATATTAGTATCTAATCCAAATATAGTTCTCCATAAATAATCTAAAGTAATGTACATATAATAACGACTAACATCAAAATAAAAGATAATAATATCATAAGGAATAAATATAATGCTTGAAATTAAAAGAATAATAAAGGTTGTATTTGAAAAATAAAACATGCATAAACCGATAAATGATAAATTAGTGAATATAAACAATAATTAAAGAAATATGCTAGATGATTAGTCATATTAATCAATGAGCAATTCCATGTCATGCTGAAGTTCGAGTCTATCTGGCTTTTACGGAATTATAAATATATAATGTTTGATCTAATAGAATGCGTGCATTTATTAAGAGTTGCGAACATTGATGTTGTTTTGCTAAATTATTATGCTCCTTATATAGTTGAATAAATTTCTTTTGTTATTCTTCTATTGCTAGATAAAACTTTATTTGGTGCTTAAGATGTCTTCTGTAATTAAAATAAGTCATTTATTAAGCAATAAGAGTTGAAAGCTTTGATACAAGATATTTATGAACTGATGCTATTTCTTGCATACATTCATCTAGAAATTTAATTAATTCTGTTGCTTGATTCTGCATTGTCGATGTTGTCTTGATAATTTGCTGAGCTTCTTCGTATAAAGGATGAGTAGTAGAAATTTGAAACTTAGGGTCTTGACAAATATCATGTGCTTTTTAGTTGCGAGCTATATATTTGATCTTAAGGTCTTCATAATGTGCTTCTTGAGAATCTAATCTTTTTATCTGCCGCTTGAGTTTACGCTTATAATTAAAATATGATGATGCCATGCTGAGAATAATCAAAATCTAATGAGATGATTAAGATGAGAGAAAATTTTATATATGATAATGATAAGCTATATGATTTTAAGAATTGACATAATAATGATATAAACAGTTTGTTGTATAATATAAATGATCAGATATAATAATATGATAATAAGGTGAAAAAAAAGTAATCATAAATAAGTCTCTAACCTGATGCTTCTCGTAACTCGCTTAAACGTCAATTGCAGACTGGAACGTGAAGAGAGAATTTAGAAAGAGAAAGTTTATTAAGAACTTCTTGTGCCGAATGAAGGCACCCAAGCTAGGTTTTTGTACAAGAAAAGAGAATAAAAAGGACAGACATGATAAAACATAAAGAAAAGTAAAGAACGGAAACATATATAAAGAAAAAGGTAAAGCGAAGATTCGCTGTACCGAAAGAGAAAAGTGAAAAAGTATTTACAGATGGATGGTTGTAATAAAACGACCTACATTATTGGATGCTTTAGTACTTTGTCCGTTTGTGCCGACGGACTATTCTTCGATAATGACTAGATCGTCATCTATAGTACTATTGGCATCTGGTACTTTTGATGATGTGGGGCAATTCTTACAACGATGCGTAGGGTATTCCTGGATTTGCTTGCATATTGCTTCCTTCCATTCTTGACTTAATTCTTAAAAGCAATCAGATAGATCATCAAATGGTGCTCTGAATCGTTGTAATATCTGTATTTCATTGGATGGTATTGGCTGTTTATAAGTTGAAGTCATCAGAATTTGATTTCCTCGATAGTTGATCTTGACTGTTGATTCTGCTGTGATCTTGATGCATTGATTATAAACTCCTTCGAGATAGTTGAGGTTGAACTTATTGATCAAATCCCAATTGAACTCGTACTGTGGGGCTTCATCAATAGGAGGATATTGAAGATTGTTGACTCCAATTTGAAGAAAAACATTCCTTGGTGCTTTAATTGCTTCATGAATTGCATCTTCTACTTCTGCTGCTTCAAAGATCGGATAACTGCTATATACTTTGATATAGAGTTCTCTTTCTTTTGCAAAACGATCCTTGTATTGCTTGATTGCATTGACTAACCTGGTAGGAAAGCTTGATAATAATTTTAAGTCCTGGATATAGATGGTGTCTGCTAATCCACTCTAAAATAATAAATATGTGGTTAAGGGATCTACTCCTAGAAATATTACTGCTTTTGGTCCATACCTTTCACGATTTTGTGGATAATACTGAAATTTCTTCATGTCGTCATTCCATTGATTTAGTGCTTGGAAACAGTCGACAACATTTCTGATGTCAATAGTTTTTATTCTTCATGTAGTGCTTTTGAAGGAATGGAATTGACCCATTCCAAGTCTATTGATTTTCCCAAAGAAATCATCTTTGAGGCTGGTGGTGCTGGTGCTGCGAGTACTGCTTTGTATTGTGGTCGTAAAGATGGATGCTGAAATTCATGATAGGATTTTTCAGCTTCGGCTTTGCTTGAGAAACTTTTGTGAATAATGATGCTTTTTCCTATAATGTGAATGGCTACTTTGTGCCATTGATCATAAATACCTGCAAAGGGTCCGTTGTAGATAACATAATGCTTTGACTCTTGATTATTGGTGGTTTTTTGTGGTACTAAAGAGGATACGGAAGGAGAAGGTTTCACCAAAGGAGAAACTGATACTTTAGGAATGATAGAAGAAGTTAACGGAAAAACCTTTTGTATTTCAATGCTTGGTACTGTACTTGGTACTGGTATTTTGGGAGGATTTTTGGAAATACTCGGCTGATCTTTTGGCTGGTCTTTTAGCATTGAGAGGATAGTTTTGAGTCTTTCTAATTCCTTGGTAATGTTTTCCATTTTTACTTGAAGATTCATGCTTTGAATCTGTAATTCAAGTATTTATGCTTCCTTTAATTCAATTGTACTTTCGAGTTGTGCTATTAATCCTTCCATTCTCTTGTTAATATATCTGCAAGAAAATTATTAGCGGATTTAATATAATGAATATCAAATTGATGCTGACCTAATTCAAGTTGCCATCGGATGAGTCGGCCTTGATTATAATTAGTACTTGTAGTAAATTGGTACTTAGTGAATCCACATAAATACTGAGAATCAGTATGCATTGTGAATTTCACTGGTGGTAAATCAATGCGCCATTTTCTCAATGTCTTGAGACAGGCTAGTGCTTCTTTTTCATGAATGGGATAATTTAATTCTGAAGAATTAAATGTACCATTTATATACTTGCAACTATGTGCTTAGGCGGTTTTGCCAAAAGGCATCCTGCCCATGTATTAATGCTTGCGTCCATTTGGACTAGTAATTGATCATTGATCTGGTAGTTAGGGGTGTTCAAAAAAACCCGCGAACCTGTGAACCAGACCTGAACCGCATGAACCAAACTTGTAAATAAGGTTAATCGAACTCGAGTTTAGGTTCGTTTCAACCAAACTGAAAAATCGGGTTCATGGTTCGAGTTCGAGTTTCTAACTCATGGTTCTAGGTTAACCAACCTAAACCGACCTATAGCGATTAACCAAACCGAACTCGATTTATAGGTTTAGGTTTAAACTGAACTGAAATACCTAAAAAACTATCATATATTTAGATACAATTTAAGAGGATATCAATAATAATAAATTCACTAGTATTTACTATATTAATTCTTGAGTGAAAAAAGAAAAGAAAAAAACTACTTTACTTCTATGTTATTAAATGTTAATATTAAACATTGCTATTATAAGTAACAACTAATGCATAACACTCAATACTTCTACTTCAAATCGTAATTAATATGTGCCAAAGTTATTGATTGAAGTATTAAACTATTAATAAAAACATTCATTGACTAAAATAATATAATCGTTTAGAGATTAATTAAAGAAATTAATGTGTAGAACACATTTATTAAAAATCCTACAATTTTAGTTTTTAAGGCACATATATTAGTTTAGATATTCATGAGATATTATAAACATTAAACTAGCAAGTAATCTTGATTCTTAAAATATATAATATAGTTGCTAATAAATAATAAGAATATAATAATATTGTCTTGTACAAATACAAACATAGTTTTATTTATTAGAAGCGAATGAAAAATGAGTTGATTTAGTAATAGACTACGGGATTGTATTTTTTATACTACGCGCTTTTTATAATATAATATTTGAAGTTTTAACTATGACATTAATTGCATTTTCTACACTAAGTTGCAATAAGAAGAAGGATACTTTTTGTGCTTATTAGTTTATTATTATTATTATTTATTTTAACATGATAAAATAAGAGTTAATGATGTTAGAAGAATAGTTTTATTATTTTTTTAATCAATGAGATCAAGTAGAGCAGTTCATTCCCTCACTATTGCATCTGAGTCAGCTTTTAATACAAGAGGTCGAGTGCTTGATTCATTTCGTAGCTCTCTTACTCCAAAGATGGTGGAGACTCTTGTTTCTAGACAAGATTGGTTGAGAAAATCATAGGCTCCTCTTTACGTGGAAGAGAGACTTGAAAAACTTGAACAAATTGAATCAGGCAATCTAATTTACTTTACCTTGTTTTAATATAGAAATAAATAAATAAAATTCTTTTTTCAATTAAAAAGAAATAAAGAGTCTAACTCTTTTTATTTTTTATTTTCTATAGATGTGACTTCATGTATAACAGTGAATCATCCTACCATTCTATTCAAAGAATAATTGTTTAATATTTTATCTTTTTTTCTAATATTGATCTTTTATAAGACATTGTTTGGCTTATTTTTACTTTGCTTTGGTTTAACATATTGGATTAATCTTTGATGGATTTTATATGCATACTTTTATGAATAATTTTATTTTTCACCAATTTTTAAATAATTTTATCATATATATTGATATGAATAGGTTACGGTTACCACGAGAACCAGAACACGAAAATAGGTTAACCAATCATACAGGTTCTTTAGGTTCAGGTTCAGGTTCAAGTTCGTGAAATTGCCTAACCTGACATTCAGGTTCAGGTTTAGGTTATTTATGAACAGGTCAGGTTACCCTACCATGAACACCCCTACTGGTAGTTATAAAGTTTAGGAAGGTCCTTACAGAGAGTTTTCAGTCGCTGAACTGCTTCTGTATCATTGATAGTCCAATGCCATTGCTGATTAGTATTGCATTTCTTTTGTAAAAGTCTTCGTTCTTTTGCTAAATCTTTTAAGAATCCTTAATCAGAAATATAATTTAATAATCCTAAAAATTGTTGAACTCGTCGTCTATTCGACAACTGATTGGGAAATTCTTGTAATTTTTGTAGAATATCAGGTTGTAATTGTAAATATCCCTGATGATTAAATTGTATTCCTAAATACTCAATTGTTTGTTGAGCAATTTTGGCTTTTCTCTTACTTAATATTAATTTTTACTTTCTTTAAATGATCTAATTTATCCTGATTGGAATAAATAATAATATCATCGATATAGACGAAAGTAAATTCTTCTAATCCTATTAGATTATTATCCATAAACCTTTGATATATACTAGGTGCTTGTTTTAAACCAAATGGTAATACATTCCATTAATAATGTTTCTGAGGAGGGCAAGTGAATGCTGTTAATGTTTTTGTATTTTCATGAAGTCTTAATTGCCAATATCCTGATTTTGCATCTAAAGTTGTAAACCAAATATGACCTTTTAATTTATTAATAATGTAGTCTTTTCTTGGTAATTTATAGGCATCTCCTATTGTTGCTTCATTTAATTTTCGATAGTTTATAACCATTCTTCGTTTTCCTCTTTTCTTTTCTGCTGAATTATTAACATAGAATGCTGGTGCAGAATGTTTACTAGTGCTTGGAGTAATTAATCCTTTTTCTAGTAATTCTTTACATTCCTGTGTAAATTCTTTTACATCTAAGGGAATGTAAGGAATCTTATTTTTAATATTAATTTCCTGAAGAGGATCTTTTAATTTAATTTCAATGAGTTCTGTATTATGATTCTTTTGTGGATCTAAGGGATTTTCACTACATATTTGATCTAAAAGTGTATCGACTTCTAATTGTATAAATGTATTATTGAGTAGATAAAATGTAATTGGTTAATTTTTCATTAACTAATTTTAGTCTTTTATAATAAGAATCATGATAGATAGGTATTTTTAAGATAATTGATTTTGATTAATATCTTTTATTGAAGGTATTCAAGTGTAATATAATGTAGGTATTGACAAAAGGATTATATAATTTTAAAAATTATTTCCAATAGTGAGAGGTAATCCCGATTCTTTTTATAGATAGAAGGTACTATAAACGTATATTTTCAATAATAATTGTATTATAATAACTAACATACCAAATGGAATTAAAAATTCCATCGGCTATTTTTACTTGTAATGGTTTATTTAATTTTTTCCATTTTAATTGAAGTTGTTTTGATGCTATACAAATAGTAGCTCCTGTATCTATATATGCATTAATTTGAGTATTAATTTTCGAAACTAGTACTTGAATAAATGTTGAATTGGAATTCTATGTCTGATTCAGAGGGTTGATCAATGGATTCATTTGAATTATTTTCCGAATCATAAATGTATAAAGAAATATCTGTATCATAATCAGATTCAATTGGTTCTAAATGATGATTGAGAGCTGAAGTCAATATTTGTAGTTTTTGATTATATAGCTTATCCTTTCTTTTAGGAGATTCATTTGCATAATGTTCTTCTTCTTTAGATAGCCAACATTTACAATCTTTTTTCTTTTGAGGACATTTATGTTTTGGATTATAGTTATATCTTTTAAAATATTTAGGAAATCGTTTGGGTTGATATGGTGATGGTTTATACCTTCTCCATCTATACTTTTTATGATAGTTCTTTCTATATCTAGGGTTAAAGGTCTTCTTTGTTTTTTTACTTTTATCTCTATTTTTATTATAATTTTGTGAACATCCATACTATTGAGGTACATCAGCATTTTGATCACAACATAATTTTAGTTGTTGATGTTTTAATGTTTGTTTAAGTTTTGATTCTAAACAATATTCTATTAATAGATATTTAGTTACTAATATGGCTCCACCTAAATTATGTGCTACTTGATGTTTTTCGATTTTATCATGAAATTGTTGTTGCACTTTAACGTTAAAAGGGTATGGTAATTTTTGAATAAATACATGAATATACATTTCTTGTTCTATTCGAGGTAATTTATAATAATGTCGTTGAAATTCACATATAAAAGCATCTAAGTAATATATATCACAAAGATGGATATTATTTAAATGTCTAAGTGCTTTAACTCTATTTTCGTTATCTCTAGTAGCTTTGTGAAATATTAAATCTTGGCTGAAAAATTCTTTATAGATTTCGTCTAATATAATGGGGTGTGTTTTGTAATGCTTGAGCGTTTTCAATGAGAAAATTTGAACATTTCCTGAAGTTTTATATACTACAAAATTCCATAGAGAATCTTTACTATCTGGTCTATCGCCAAATGGTTTTTTGGTTTGAATTATTAATTGTAATCGATGATACCATTCATAATATAAGTCTTCTGCATTGGTTGTGCGATCTAAATTTAATACACTATCTGGGCCTAACTTTGTAATTTTAGGTTTGTATTCTGAAGGGTATTTTCGAATTTTTAATCCTTTATAATAATACCTTTGTTTATTTAGAAATTCATCTTGATTTGCGGGAATCCATGAATAATTAGTTGGTTGAAATTCCTTTTTTCGTTTATCTCCTGTGAGTTTTCCTTTTAATTTTAATTCTTGAGTATGGCTACTTTCAGGTTTTTCATCTCTTTCCATATATATTTCTTGATCGGATTCATAGCAAATAATAATTTCATCTTTATGATCGCTAGAGATTACTGGAGCAATTTGTTCCTAATTATCTAAGGGGGTAAGGTGTAATTTATTTATTAATCTTGTTACTTCTATTAATTGATGTTGAATGTTTTTCTCAATTTCTTCAATATTTTGATCATCATTTAGTTTGCTTATGTTCTATTTCGGGGTATTTTGGTAATTCTAAGCTCTGATACCATTTTCGGGGGCAGATCTTTTCTAATTATTTGGTCATTTGTTTGTTGGATTTTTTCATTTTTTTGTTGAATTACGTTTAAGATTTCTATTTGTGTTTGTACTATTGCTTCTAATTTTTGTTCTAATAATTCTTGGGCTTGGACAATTGTATCTAATTCCTGGGTGATACTAGTTAATGTAGTCATAATTTTTGAATAAGATAAGTAGATAATGTAGAAATTTGATTTTGAATTTCATCTAACTGTCTGTCGTGTTTTATGTCATTGCAATTATATTGTACCATTGCATTACATGTTGTGTTTTATAAAGATATTTAACCATGTATATTGATTGACAGGCGCAACAGACATTTCGAATTGGAAATTTGGAAGATATCAGCACTTTAGGAGTTGGTATTTCCATTGACAAATGTCATAGATGCCTTCGTGCCAAACATAATTCTATTTGTAGAAGATGATTCCAATAATAAGGTAAGGACTACGCACCATATACCAGCCTGCCGTAATGTCTGAAAATTTTGAACGACGCACCATGTGTGCGGACAGTAATTGAGGGGTTGGTCCTTTATGTCCCTGTGTAAACCCATGTTTTTATTCCTGAACATGATTAAATACTTGTATTATTGACACAATATGTGACAGGTGGGATAACATTCATATCATTGTTTTGTTAGGCATTCATTCTGTCGTTTTCTTTGTGTAATTTATCAAAGTAGAAATTTTAACTTTTCTTATACTTTTTCTTGTTAGACCCATTGTTTCAATCAAATAGCTGACTTGATATTTGGAAATTTGGAGTGTCAACTTTTATTTATTCTACTCAATATCTGCAATTTTATTCTTGATACTGTTCAACTCTCAATACCTACATGTCTGATGATTATGTAAGTTTCCAAGTTGAAGCTATGATTCTTACACCGGTTGAGGATTTGCCAAAGGGACACGAAAGGGAAAGTAGAATTATTAAGACTATCATGAGACAGATTTTATTTGCATTGGACGGTCTTCACTCTACAGCAATTGTACATAGAGACATCAAGCCTCAGAGTATCATGTTTTCTGAAGGTAAGGACACCAAGAATATAGTTTGTCGAATGTAAAAATATGCCTTAACTACTATATGCATAGCGATTTGCAGTTCATAATACTGTCCATGTAGAGTCTCGGACTTTCAAGATTATTGATCTCGGAGTTGCAACAGATCTGCGAGTAGGAATAAACTATAGCCCAAAGGAGTTTCTTTGGGATCAAAGGTACTTCCCTTCAAACCATGGAAAATTGGGACCTTCATGTAGTCTGAACAACTAAAACATTAATGATAAAACTGAAATTTATTCTCTATAAATAGTTATGAAATGGGTTCTGATTTCCAGTGATATTTGATTTGGTTCAAGCGACTACTTTTGTTGGACTTTGTATTTGTGTTGTTAAGTAGTTAGCAATTAATGTTTTGGGTGTAGAAAATGGAAAGGGAGAGATTGGAGACACTGAAGCAGAAGGCTGATAAAGAAAAGGCTGAGAAGGAGAAAGAAAGCTCTGAGAAGGTAAATAACTAAATATCGCAAGACTTGTATTTATGAGATTTATGTGATTTAAACCTATCCTACTTTATCTTCTCGTTTTTGTTTTGTGAATCAACCCATAAAACCTTCTATTTTTTTAGGACTATATGTTATCCATTAGCACATCATTCGTTGGAATATTTTGAATTATTTGTAGTTTGGGGGAGGAGGAAGTTTTGTAACTAATAATTCAATCAACTTGTATTGCTGATGATAAGTGCATATTTGTCCAATATTTACGTTTTAATTATCCCTTTTCATTCCTCTTGTTGATGCAATTATCGGGACTTAATTTGATTTAATATTTTCTTGTAGGGAATTATAATTTTTGCATGATGTGAGAAATTAAGAGGAGAAATCAGCAATTAAATCAAAAGAGGGCTGTAACCACTTAGACAAATGAATTGTCCAATGAAGCAACACGTGGAGGCAACAAGGTTTAGAAGGGAGGAGCACCATGTGGCTGTCCAGGACAAGGTGGAATAAAAAAAAACAAGTAGGTTTTAGTCAAAGAAGTTACGGCAGCCAAGGAGAAATTTGGTGGAGAGTGACGCACGTGCAACACAAGAAAAAGAGAAGGAAACTCACGCAGCAAGTAACGGCAGCCACCAGGAAAACGACGCAGCACAAGGCAATTTGGAGTGGACCGAAAATAAAGAAATGACGCACACTGTTGGGCAAGAGGGCTGACGTGGGGCGCAGGAGGAAAATTGGGCAGGGGGAAAATAGAGAGATTCACGCAGCCAAGAGAGGACTCTCTTTTGGTTTTGGATTTTTATAACAAAACAGTGGAGAGAAGACAGCAACGTACTTTAGGGAGATTTCCTAGTTTTCTTTCTTCTTCTTTGTTATTTAGACTATGTTGATTAAGAATTTTGTTAGGTTTAATTTCGTTATGAGTAGCTAAGTTATTTTTAGTCGGGGAATTCCAATTATTATGCTTTGACTTGTGAGACTATTGTTCCTAATATTTGGTTTATAATATTCGTACTGTTTCTGATTTACTGTCATTGTTTATTAATTGATTCTGCGATTGAGGCCTGATTGTAGAGTTAGTTAATTTGCTTATCGCCAACTGATTTACTTGGTGGAGTCTAACTGGGTGATTGGTGTTTGTGGCAATTGGCACTAGGGCATAGTACTTGTCTGATTTTGTATGGAGGAACTTGCGATCTAACTAGATGAAGCATGAGTCTGTGCGTAGTCAGTTAGGGTTAGTGTTTCTTTAGAGTTTATTGCTGTTAACTAATTGAATCTCGGAGAGAGTCTCAAAGGGGTTATTAATTAATTAGGGAATAGTTCAAAGGAGTTTCTGCGACTATTCTAAAATTAAGAAGAAACGAGGGAGCCAGAGGTAGTTGGTAACCATAGCTAACCTATTATTAAACCAAAGAAAATATTTGAGTCGATGATCGCGGTCTAAGCATAACTAGGAATTTCCTGGCTAAGTTTTCGTTTATTGAGTTTATTAATTTTATTTGCGTTCTTTGTTGGTTATTGTTTTATTAATTTGCGTTAATCTTTTATCAGTTGTTATTTCAATTAGTAGTTTTAGTCGAAAACTTCAAAACCCCTTTTTATTTAATTTCATTCATTCTTTGGCATTTGAATAAAATCAATTGTTCCATTCTCTGTGGATCGACTCCATTTACCACTGTGCGCAATTTATTTTCGTTTGGTGTTTGGGATTTATTTTTGGTGGATTCGACACCCATCAAATTTTGGCGCCGTTGCCGGGGAATTGATAACTAATTGATTTTGTTTGTTTTATGCCTAGGAACATTCGTACGGGAGATTTCATCTTGTACGACCCCGAGATCGAAAAGACCGCTAAGAGGCTAAGGAAGTTGAGCAAACTAAGGAAGAAGCAAGGAGAAGCTCGTGGATTACAGACCCCGGTTGAGTCGGATACTGAAACGGAGTACGAAGAGGAGATTGAAGTTGAACAGCAGCCTGACGGGAAGCTTAACCGTGACCACGCGCAGGATATGGCTCTTAACAGAACCCTCCAAGACTTGGGTAGACCCACTGAAGCGCAGCATCCGCTGTGCATAGACTTTCCAGAACTTCAAGAAGGGTTCGAATTGAAGTCCGGACTCATCCACTTGCTGCCCACCTTCCGTGGTCTGGAAAACGAGGATCCGAATAAGCATTTGAAAGAATTTCAACTCGTTTGTACTTCCATGAAACCCCGCAATGTCACGGAGGGCCAAATCAAACTGAGAGCTTTTCCATTCTCGCTACAGGATGCAGCTAAGGATTGGCTCTACTACCTACCTCCAGGGACAATCAACACTTAGGAAGGGATGTCCCGACAGTTTCTAGAAATTATTTCCCAGCATCCCGAGCCGCCAACATCAGGCGAGAAATCTGTGGCATTAAGCAGAAGGATTCAGAGAACCTCTACTAGTATTGGGAGAGGTACAAGAGAATTTTAGTAAGCTGCCCGCAGCATGGCATATCTGAACAATTGATCATCCAGTATTTCTACGAGGGTCTAATTCCAATGGAGCGCAGAATGATGGACGCCGCAAGTGGCGGAGCTATAGTCAGCAAAACCCCAGTCGAAGCTCGAGAGTTGATATCAACCATGGCAGCAAACTCCCAGCAATTCGGTGCTCGGCAAGATATACCGCGAAGAGTGAACGAGGTAAATGTTACTTCTCTCAATGAGGTCAAGTCTTTGCTAACAACTTTGGTCGAGAAATTGAATGTAGGTACTCCTCCACCTGCGAGGGCGTGTGGCATCTGCACCAGCCTAGCTCACCCAACCGATGCGTGCCCAACACTCCACGATGAGACACCGGAGAATGTGAATGCTATTGGGTTCCAACAGAGGCAGTTTGATCCCTATTCAAACACCTACAACCCCGGTTGGAGAAGCCACCCAAACTTCAGTTATGCTAACAGCCAACCGACCCAACAGAATTACTATCAAAGATCACCACCACCACAATAGCCTTCGGGCTCAGGTAAGCCTCTTGAAGAAATTGTCCATATGTTAGCTACTAATACTGCAAAATTTCAACAGGACACTGCAACCAGATTTCAAAAGATAGAAAAGAGCATGAAGACCCTAGAGGCTCAAATGAGTCAGATAGCATCCTTCGTTAGCAGAATGGAGACTCAAGGCAAGCTGCCGTCTCAAACACTCGACCCGAGGCATAATGTGAGCGCGATTTTCTTAAGAAATGGTAAGGAATTGCAATCCCCAGTCGATAAGAACCCTACACGTGACCACGCCTAGGGTTCTCGTGCAGAAACAGAACAGGAAGCTGAAGGGAGCTTACACGTGACCACGTACAGGATTCAGATCCAGCTGAAAAACCTCAGAAACCCAAACCTCTAGTGGTTCCACCACCATTCCCCCAGAGGCTGGCTCAGAACAAGAAGGAAAAGGAAGATAAAAGCATCATGGAGTTATTCCGAAAAGTTGAAGTAAACATCCCGCTCCTAGAGGCCATTAAACAGGTTCCGCGCTACGCCAAATTCCTTAAGGAATTATGCACAAACAAGCGTAAGTTAACAGGTAATGAATGTGTGAGTGTGGGTGAGAATGTTTCAGCTTTCTTACAGAGGAAACTACCTCCTAAGTGTCGCAACCAAGGTATGTTTTCCATTCCTTGCAAAATTGGGAACATTGGCATAAGTAAAGCTATGTGTGACTTAGGAGCTTCTATTAATGTGATGCCTTTATCTGTTTATACTTCTTTGGGTCTTGGTCCATTAACTAGTACTGGAGTTATAATTCAATTGGCGGATCGATCGATTGTCTATCCTGAAGGTGTTTTAGAGGATGTGCTAGTTCAAGTTAATGGATTAATTTTTCCCGCTGATTTCTTCGTTCTTGATATGGAAAATGATAGTTCATCTGAGTCTTCTGATATCTTGTTGGGTAGGCCTTTCCTTAGCACGGCTAAAGCAAAGATAGATGTGCATAGTGGTTCATTAACTTTAGATTTTGATGGTGAAGTGGTGAAATTCGATGTTTATGATGCCATGAAACATGCTGAGAATGTGTCTTGTGTTTATAATGTTGATATCATTGAAGATTTGACTCATGAGGCTTCTGCTTTAAATTATGATGATGAGTTGAATTATGCTTCGTGTCATAAGATGTCTGTTGATGGAGTTAAGAGATTTACTGATCGGTCTGAAGTTTCTGATGATATACTTGATGAGGCCCCAAAGCTGGAGCTCAAAACGCTTCCCGAGCATTTGAAATACGCATATTTAGGTGACGGTGAGACCCTACCCGTGATCGTATCCAGCATGCTCGACGACCTGGAAGAGGAGAAACTAATTAAAGTGCTTCGAGAGTACAGGGAGGCAATTGGTGGGACCATTGCTGATTTCCAACATCGAGACGAGGGTTAACATCGAAACGAGGATCGTCGAGCCTAGGACGTTAAACCAGGGCGCTAATGGGAGGCAGCCCATATTTTTACATTTTATTTTTCTTTCTTTTCTTTTGCTTTATTTTGTGTTCTTTTTATCTCGTTTGTTTCTTCTTTCTTTGTTTTGATATTTTCCTTTCCTTCCCTATGTCTTTCAGGAGGTTCGACATTGGATCAATTCGGAGTTCTTGGATTACAATTGGCGGGAGTCCTTTATATGATCATATGTTGGCTCTCGTCCCTCACTGTACTATCTATACCCTACTGGCGGGAGGCCTAAAAGAGCTCACATATAAGCCCTCATCTTCTCTCCAGATTCAGGGAAGTCCTCAGTTTACCTTTTCATTTACTTTTACGTTGAGGACAACGCGTGATTTAAGTGTGGGGAGGTGATTTATAGTTTTTGAGATGCATGCTGTTTTTGTTTGATGCATTACTTTGGGCCGTACCCTTCGCTGCTTTTTGGTGTTTTTGGACTTTTAACTGTTGATGCCGTGGCAGACTTGAAAAAAAAATCCTCTTTTGCTCCATTTTGCTTGATAAATTGTTGTGCCTTAGGTAATGGTGGATTGTTTTAAAGGAGTCGAGAGTGTGATTGAGTCCCTTGTTGCTTAATGTTAATTAAATGTTAATGATTTTGTCCTATGTGTTGAAGTTGCGAGCCTGAGTTAAATGGTTAGAATTTAAAAAAAATTGTGTGATTAATCGGTGTCTTTCTTGTCTAGAGTCATGTTAAGCTTAGAAATTGAGTTGGTATATGTGTTGAACTTTGGATTGATGTGGAAAATTATGGTGAGAAAGGGAATGAAGAATAAAAATAAAAAAGGTGTTTGATTCGTTCCGCCGATCACCAAAGGTGGTTGTGAGCGAAGCCAAAAATCCGTCTAAAGGTCGGACGGGACTAAGTAACCGGGCGACATTCATCACAAATGTTTGCGCTCGTGTAAAAAGGTCTCGAACAACTATGACGTGTGAGGCAACCAACTACTCCTCTGATTACTGGAAAAAAAAAATCTTGCAAGCATCTGAGTAATTACGAGTAAGGCTAAAGCCACTTGGCGTTGGATTGACCGAGTAACCGGATGACATTCATCACAAATGTTTGCATTCGTAAAAAGCCAATGACAATTTCAAG
Organism: Erythroxylum novogranatense; assembly: GCA_029891385.1. Taxonomy (NCBI): domain Eukaryota; kingdom Viridiplantae; phylum Streptophyta; class Magnoliopsida; order Malpighiales; family Erythroxylaceae; genus Erythroxylum; species Erythroxylum novogranatense. The sequence goes on along the minus strand of CM057225.1, from coordinate 99,977,747 downwards.
CAATTTGTAACTAAAAACACCTAATTAAGTAATTAAGATTAATCCGATCTTCCCATGACTACCACATAAATTCGGAGTTCCTCGTGTATACTAACCACCTAATAAGCGAAGTGTGTTTTTCTAGGCTTGATTGGTTTTAAATTAAAATTCGGTAATTCATGCATGCGCTTTAATTTGAGTTCAGGCTTGTGTCTTCTCATGTAGGAAATTTGTTGCATTTATTTGACATTTCGTTGACATTGGGACAAGATTGCGCTCTCATTCCTTTACATTACCTTTGTGCGTGTTTCATTGAGTGGAGCGATTTTTCATTGTGTCTTGGTCTTCTTTTATGCTTGAGGACAAGCATCGTCTAAGTGTGGAGAGATTTGATAAGTGCATATTTGTCCAATATTTACGTTTTAATTATCCCTTTTCATTCCTCTTGTTGATGCAATTATCGGGACTTAATTTGATTTAATATTTTCTTGTAGGGAATTATAATTTTTGCATGATGTGAGAAATTTAGAGGAGAAATCAGCAATTAAATCAAAAGAGGGCTGTAACCACTTAGACAAATGAATTGTCCAATGAAGCAACACGTGGAGGCAACAAGGTTTGGAAGGGAGGAGCACCACGTGGCTGTCCAGGACAAGGTGGAATAAAAAAAAACAAGTAGGTTTTAGTCAAAGAAGTTACGGCAGCCAAGGAGAAATTTGGTGGAGAGTGACGCACGTGCAACACAAGAAAAAGAGAAGGAAACTCACGCAGCAAGTAACGGCAGCCACCAGAAAAACGACGCAGCACAAGGCAATTTGGAGTGGACCGAAAATAAAGGAATGACGCACACCGTTGGGCAAGAGGGCGACGTGGGCAGGAGGAAAATTAAGGCGGGGAAAATAGAGAGATTCACGCAGCCAAGAGAGGACTCTCTTTTGGTTTTGGATTTTTATAACGAAACAGTGGAGAGAAGACAGCAGCGTACTTTAGGGAGATTTCCTAGTTTTCTTTCTTCTTCTTTGTTATTTAGACTATGTTGATTAAGAATTTTGTTAGGTTTAATTTCGTTATGAGTAGCTAAGTTATTTTTAGTCGGGGAATTCCAATTATTATGCTTTGACTTGTGAGACTATTGTTCCTAATATTTGGTTTATAATATTCGCATCGCTTCGATTTATTGTCATTGTTTATTAATTGATTCTCGATTGAGGCCTGATTGTAGAGTTAGTTAATTTGCTTATCGCCAACTGATTTACTTGGTGGAGTCTAACTGGGTGATTGGTGTTTGTGGCAATTGGCACTAGGGCATAGTACTTGTCTGATTTTGTGTGCGAGAACTTGCGATCTAACTAAATGAAGCATGAGTGCATGCGTAGTCGATTAGGGTTAGTGTTTCTTTAGAGTTTATTGTTTGTTAACTAATTGAATCTCGGATAGAGTCTCAAAGGGTTATTAATTAATTAGGAATAGTTCAAAGGAGTTTCGCGACTATTCTAAAATTAAGAAGAAACGAGGGAGTCGAAGTAGTTGGTAACCATAGCTAACCTATTATTAAACCAAAGAAAATATTTGAGTCGATGATCGCGGTCTAAGCATAACTAGGAATTTCTGGCTAAGTTGTCGTTTATTGAGTTTATCAATTTTATTTGCGTGCTTTGTTGGTTATTGTTTTATTAATTTGCTAATCTTTTATCGCTTGTTATTTCAATTAGTAGTTTTAGTCGAAAACTTCAAAACCCCTTTTTATTTAATTTCATTCGTTCTTTGGCATTTGAATAAAATCAATTGTTCCATTATCTGTGGATCGACCTCATTTACCACTGTGCGCAATTTATTTTCGTTTGGTGTTTGGAATTTATTTTTGGTGGATTCGACACCCATCAGCTGAGAGCGTGGGCTTTCCTAATGCAACTCATGTTCATTTAGTATCAAATGGTTACTAGGCATTACATACTTTATTGAAACACATCGATCCTGTTTTCAATGGAAATTCAATATCCATTCTAAGTTGATTTTTTCTTTCATGTAGAAACCCGAGGGCCCCATCATACCTGAACTTGTGGCTTTTGTATATAGCTGTTATCTTGACATGTTGATACATACAATTTCAGCCACTGAATTAACGTTCTCTAGAAAGCAATAAAAAATTCATAGAAAGCAAGGAAAAATTAATGAATTGGGGAAAAACTTTACTGCTGAAAGATGAAGGAAATGGACATTGGCCTTCTGCGTTAATGACTTGGGATTGTGATTAAATTGTTCTTTATTTAGATTTCTTTTAATTTTTATATCAATTAACACTTAAAATCTCTTTATCTAATTACGTAGGTAATAGTATAAGAGTTTTATAAACCTTCATCACTTCCTCATGGATCGAAAATCTATTCACCATTTAATTACTACCAAATGATAGGTTAACTTGCCTAAAGATTTTCGTACTAGTATTGTGATACAAAAGATTTTATACTTCTGAATTCCAAACAATATCATAATGTATCTTTATTTATAAAATATCTCATTTTTACTTTAAAGTTTTCAAATTTTATAGTTAAGTATAACGTGAATAATTTACAGTTATTCATTGATCAATTTGTGTCTCTGCTTTGAATGGAATCAAGTGCTGCAAAACGTATTACAATTAGATCAACATTGAAACTTGAGAAGAAGTTGGAATTTTTTCAAGAACTCACAAAACCCACTGCTAAATAGTATCACATTTCTTGAGGATTACAGTCCCGCATCGCTTCCAATTCTGATTTCAGCAGCTTCTGTTCAGCATAAAACGCATTGTTGTGAACATTGGCCTCCCAGGTTTCTCAACTTTAACGTCAACCTTAACAACCTAAAAGCGTGAAATAAAATCTTTTATATTGTTAAAGGAATAAATGTGAAGACATCATGATATCAAGGACATGACATAAATATCCTCACACTAAAATGAGTACCTTCTATATAGTATGATAATTAGATTCACATCAAATCTAGAACTCCTTAAAACTATCACACCGCTCACGAAGCATTCACTCCTATAAACTAAGACATCATGAAATCAGAACATTGCCGAATCTTTTCATATAAAAGGCAATTATAGTTCATGAGTGGAATCTGCTGCTACGGTAATCACAAAACGTTTAGTACTCTTTATGTGCATACCTTCATCATGACTTAAACTGGACATAACATAGTACATGACCGCCTGTAGACGTTGCACTTCTACCATTAAATTCGGTCATGTAATTTCTAAACATATGACTAGGAAGAGCAAGGATTAAGAAAGAGGATCGAGACTCTAACATTCATTTTTGAGAGTCTTGTTGAAGTAACATATAAGGGATCTGATTGTGTAAAAGATTGAGAATAGTAAGAATAAATTCGTCAACATAATCACATCATCAACACGGTTCGTTATACTCCGCAAACACAGATTTTCCCTTTTTGCTGGCCATTAATGTGTAAAGATTTGACATACTACAGATATTTTCTCCAAGAAAAAAAAAACAAATTTAGATCTGGTTCACAAGAATTTAATATCAGGCAGGATAAAAGAAAAGGCCAGCGAAGTTGAAATAATTATATGTTCACAAAATAGTAGAACCAACACTATCAAAAGCCTGGGAGCTTATTGGCTGCATCAAATAGAAATACAGTTCACCTGATTCAAACTTTCACCAGGCTTGCAGTCAACAGCCATGTCCATACGGGCAACAAAAAGTGCTGGTGGACTGGGGCATATAGACCTGGGGCAATAGTTGTACCATATTTTCGATTCTCTCCAGGTTGCAAGGCTCCTAAATTCAAGATACCTGTAAGCTTAACTTCAGCTTCTATTTGTCCGTCCTGCAACAATAGAGCCCATTCAAGTAACATGTTAAAAGTGAATAAGAATGAGCAAACGTACAACTTTAGTTCTAGATTTTTTAAATATATAGATCATTAATGCAACAAGAAATCAAATTAGACTTGAAGATAAAAAGCTACAAGTAAAAACATGTCTTGAACCAATTATACTAGATCCTTTAAAATAGGGGAAAGCTGCAGTAGATTACATCTTTTTGGCAGCAGATATTAGTTAAGATAAAACCTGACAAGTATTCTAAGCATGACATCTAACAAATACAGAGATGCATACAAGGTGGAACAGAACTGGAATGAGTCTAACCTAAAATGCAAAAGGCAAGAATACGAATAGAGAGTCATAAGAATCAACATTTAGAAGATGAAAAAATGTCTTACTTCCACAATTCAGGAACTGGGCCCTGCTGGATTGTCAGTGGCATCCTTTGGTGCAATGTCAGTACTAGTTGTGGAAGGAGATGGCACATCCAGTCCTTACACCTGCCAAGCCTTTTTCAACTTGTCGCCCATGTATTGCACATCCTCGAAAATACCATGCACTACGTTATTCAGATAAACCCATCGCTGATTAAGGCTCTGCATCTGTTCCTTAATTTCATGCAACTGCTATTGTGTGTTGTTGTGGTTTTCAACCATGAGTTTTTGGTTATCAAGCATAAGTTGGTGTATCGTGGCCAAATCAGGTTGCGATTGTTGTTACTGTTCATGTTGTTGTGCGAATTGATGTTGAGGTTGCGGTTATTGCCCCTCAGTCTCTAAACCATATTCAACACTGTGACCTATAGAACTTGACTCTGTCGCTGCCAACCTACGCTTCAATACTGTACCGGTTGAAGGATCTCGTAACTGCATGGTTTTCCCGTGTATAATCTCACACTGTGTTAGGTATGGTACATCGAAATAGTTATAATTCAGCATGTTAAGCTCACTAACATCAAGCCTAAACCACTTAGCTAATGCAGTTGTTAAATAACTCATTCCCAAACTATTCCCCCGTCTCCCCACTAATTCGATCAAAGTTCTAGAAACATAAGTGAACATGTTCGGCTTATGTCCATGCTCGACGCACCATAATAGGAAAAGCTCCTTGGTCGAGCATTTTGTACTTTGTCGTTTCCCGAAAACAGTTCCACACATGAATTTATGTAGCAGCTTCAATTCCGCATGAACAATTTATGCATTGGATGCAATGTGTGGATCATATGCATCCAAGTCTGTTAAGTATTTCCAGTACGAAGTTATGTTGAAAGCCTGATGCGCATCTTGAATATCGTTTTCGGCAAACCCACATATGAATCGTAACACCCTCTCATTCATATAACACACCTGCCCTCGTAACCTAAACCACAATTTCTTCGGTTGCCATGATGCAAACCTCAAAGATTTGAAAAACTCCAATGTGAGGTCATGATAAACAGGGATTGTAATTCGCACAAAATATTGCCATCTACCTCTCCGACATAATGTCATAAATATGTCTGTCAACCCTATTTGATCTAGCAGCTCAAAATTAAAATAAGTTGGAACCTCAATGCTCTTACTTTGGAGTACCCTGTACCTCTCTCCTTCTGCCTCTGAATAAATGGGAAAAGGGGCATCATACACACCTACAATGTTGGCAGCATTGTCCCCTCTCACCTCAGCCTCGATGGTTTCCTCTGACTGTCTAGCTCTGCCAGGGGGCATTGTCACGATAGAAGCTGCATATGTGAGAAATTAAGAACCCAAATTATTACGGTTCACCCGATGTGACGTCTAAATAATGTTAAACTTAACTTTAATAATATATACTAGTAAGGGCATGCATTAATCATAGTAACGGCTAGCATTAAGAAGCTTGAGTTACCGGATTCAAAATTTAATTAAAATGAGAATGCAACTAGCAAAAGATCACTTACACATCTTATAGGTAGTAAACAATAAATTTTCACTAAGGTTGATACGTCTATTTTTCCTATGAAATGTTATATCCTTATCATGGAAGCGGATAATGAATCATTTCTAATCTTAGCCAGGCCTTTCTTTCCTATACTTGGAGCAATCATAATTTGTAGGAAAGTTTAATCAATACTTAAGATTAGAGAAGAATAAGGTTTGATCTCAAATTCGATCTTAGATGAAAAAAAACAACAATTTTGGCTTAATAATGAAAAATTTTTAAAGACTCCACTTTCTAATGTTTTTCATTGTTGCATAGAACAAGAAGTTAACGTCTAAGGCAAAGGAAAAAATGCCGAACATGAAAGCAAGGAAAAATTAATTGCATACAAACCGAGACTTTTAGAAGCAAGCAAAGATGTCAATCCTTCCATAGTCCTCCATTTCCACTTTTCGATTCTCAAGAAAAGTTCAAGATCGATTCAAAGCTTTACCAACCAACACTAAGCCGAATCGATCCCATGTTCTTGTCTCAAATACTAATCCAAAAACCCCACTCGCAACACTTATTAATTAAGAGAAATTCCCATACATGCAAAGTCGTTCAAGTTCAAAGAATGTCCAAAGAAGTTAAGGACAACACAACTTAATCGTGGATTTACTCAACTAATCTTGAAGCTTAAAAGTCTAACTCTAATGCGGGCCTAGGGGTTTGAAAATCCACAGATAAGAAGATGATCTCGTTCGAAAAGGAAAATAAAAACTCAAAGGCTTCATAAGGTAAAACCAAAATTTCCCACTATTCAAGTTTAAATTTATTCCAACATGCTAATCATTGAACACATACTTGTTAAATGCAACGACAACGAGAAAGAAAGCACGTTGTTAAATGCAAGGACAATGAGAAAGAAAGCACGATCTTCATTAGTTGTACAGATCTAAGGGGCAAGGCATCCCAGGTTCCTATCAACTATCAATCACAAGCCAAGAGAAGGAAAAGCATAAGGGAAAAACATCACAGAACATCAACTACATTTTCCAGTACAGGGGATTTACCTTAAATGCAAATCTCCTTAAACAAGATTTTTCTCCAACAGAAACATCAACTAAAACCTGTGATAGAGGAAACGCCCAATAGGAATCCACATCAGAAAACAACTAAATGCACAATAACCTTAACCCATGATCAGAATCTGAATAAAAACCAGAGATTAGGGAAAAGAAAGGCACAAAAAAAATGTGTAATATTACAAGATCAAGGAACTAACTCACGATACTGGAGAAGAAGCTTCAAGAGGGTGACTCCAAGAAGTGGAAGACGTCGAAGAAGGAAAGATTTTCGGGAGGGTTAAACTTGAGAAGATAAAAGTTGTCTTCGAATTTGATTTCCAAGGATAGAAAGATAGCCTCATACGGGTTTT
>CM057225.1:99705614-99968114 GCA_029891385.1 Erythroxylum novogranatense | reverse complement strand
AATTAAACTAATAATTATTAGCGACCTCACGAGGGCGAGGCGTCGCCCTCGCAAGTATGCTTGAAATGGGCAGGCTCGAGAGGGCGACGCGTCGCCCTCGCGAGCCTGGCTGAAATGGGCAGCCTTGAGAGGCGAGGTGTAAGCCTCATGAGTCTCAATGCAAATGGCGCCGCCTCATGAGGATTTCATAATAAGAATGATACTAGGAGTAATAATAAATATGATAAAATATATATATAGTAATAAGTATATAAACTAAAGCCGGAAAATAATTATAATATAAAAATTATAAGAATAATTATATTAAAAAATACTAAATTTAATAATAATAAGAAAAATTAATAATAATAAGCAATTTTATAACATATATTACAAATAAAGATATCTCGCATTTAATCTTTGTAAGGAATTTTATAATAATAATAATAATAATAATAATAATAATAATAATAATAACAATAATAATAATACTAATACTAATACTAATACTAATATTGAGAATAAATTAAATTAAATAATTAATAAGATTTATAATAATAAGTATACAAACTAAAGTCGAAAAATAATAATAATAACAATTAAATTTTATAAGCAATATAAATTTATCAGAATAATAAAATTAATAATAATAAGAAGAAAATATGAATTATAACAAATTTTTTATAATAATAGAAATATGATTAATTAATAAATTTAATAATCATAAAGAATATAACAACAACAACAACAACAACAACAACAACAACAACAACAACAATAATAATAATAATAATAATAATAATAATAATAATAATAATAATAATAATAATAATAATAATAATAATAATAATAATAATAATAATAATAATAATAATAATAATCAGATAATAATAAGATGATGATGATAATAATAATAATAATAATAATAATAATAATAATAACAATAATAATAATAACAATAATAATAATAAGAATTCTAATTATAATAAGATAATAATAATTAGTATAATAATAATAATAATAATAATAATAATTATTATTATTATTATTATTATTATTATTATTATTATTATTATTATTATTATTATTATAAGAAAAGATTATAATAAATGACTAAATTATTAAAATTTAATAATAATAATAATTAGAAGGATAATAATAAGAAAAGATTATTCTCAAAGATGGCATCATCATATTTTAATTATAAGCGTGAACTCAAGCAGATAAAAGGATTAGATTCTCAGGAAGCACTAATTCTGAGGATATTAAAGGAATACCTAATTTTAATCTAGTATTGAATTTTATTTTACCATATTGTAGATTTCCATTCATCATTCCTAATACTTGATCATTGAGATTGTTCATGCGTTCATCTAGTATTGCCATTCTAATTAGAGTGTCAATTCCTTCTTGGAAAGTGCATTTTAATAGTATTTGTATTGTTGACAATTTAATATAACCAATTTTCTTTCTTTTAGATTCGGGTAATAGTGGTAATTGTCTGTTAATTTGATCAGGGTCTATTAAACTAATTCGTGAATTTCCATTGCATTGATCAATTCTAATTGGTGTTTCTTGAATTATTTTTCCAAAATAGATAAGATTTTGTCGATTAAAAATTTGTTTTAATGTTGATTTATGAATATCTTGTCCTTTTTTTAAATCTAATTAGGCTTTGGCTATTTGTTTTTGTTTTTTTTGATTAATTAATGTTGAAACTTTAAAAGTTCCTAATGATTCTGTTAATTCTAAATTATCAACATCTAATATTGATGAAGATTGAGAAGTCATATTGAATGATAGCATTGATGATCGTTCTGAATATGTTCTAATTGTAATAATTGAGTAGTATACAGTTGATGTAATCTTTGTACTATGGATAAATGTTCAGATAAGGTCTTTTACCTAGTCAATTAATACCAACAAAAATAAGATAATTAATACGTTCTTCATTATAGATAATATGGTCTTGATAATAATTAATAGCTTGTTGTATATTGTCTTCGTTCTTCTAAATCTAAACAAATAGACAACTCATTGTATTGTTTTAGTGTAAATCGTAATTAATATCTTCGTCTATGTTTTCAAAATCTACACTTGTTAGTTCGATATTTTCCATTTCTTCATCGGATATTTCATTTTCATTTTCAATCAAATAAATATTATCTAGATCTATAGTTCTAATATAGTCTATTCTAACCTGAATCTTCGAATCATCTCGAGTCATAATTATGAGGAGTAGAATCAAAGATAATGTTGTGTTCATCAAATTGACTACATAGAGATATTAGTATCTAATCCAAATATAGTTCTCCATAAATAATCTAAAGTAATGTACATATAATAACGACTAACATCAAAATAAAAGATAATAATATCATAAGGAATAAATATAATGCTTGAAATTAAAAAGAATAATAAAGGTTGTATTTGAAAAATAAAACATGCATAAACTGATAAATGATAAATTAGTGAATATAAACAATAATTAAAGAAATATGCTAGATGATTAGTCATATTAATCAATGAGCAATTCCATGTCATGCTGAAGTTTGAGTCTATCTGGCTTTTACGGAATTATAAATATATAATGTTTGATCTAATAGAATGCGTGCATTTATTAAGAGTTGCGAACATTGATGTTGTTTTGCTAAATTATTATGCTCCTTATATAGTTGAATAAATTTCTTTTGTTATTCTTCTATTGCTAGATAAAACTTTATTTGGTGCTTAAGATGTCTTCTGTAATTAAAATAAGTCATTTATTAAGCAATAAGAGTTGAAAGCTTTGATACAAGATATTTATGAACTGATGCTATTTCTTGCATACATTCATCTAGAAATTTAATTAATTCTCGCTGCTGATTCTGCATTGTCGATGTTGTCTTGATAATTTCTTGAGCTTCTTCAGATAAAGGATGAGTAGTAGAAATTTGAAACTTAGGCTCTTGACAAATATCATGTGCTTTTTGTTGAGCTATATATTTGATCTTAAGGTCTTCATAATGTGCTTCGAGAATCTAATCTTTTATCTCGCGCTTGAGTTTACGCTTATAATTAAAATATGATGATGCCATCCGAGAATAATCAAAATCTAATGAGATGATTAAGATGAGAGAAAATTTTATATATGATAATGATAAGCTATATGATTTTAAGAATTGACATAATAATGATATAAACAGTTTGTTGTATAATATAAATGATTAGATATAATAATATGATAATAAGGTGAAAAAAAAAGTAATCATAAATAAGTCTCTAACCTGATGCTTCTCGTAACTCGCTTAAACGTCAATTGCAGACTAGAACGCGAAGAGAGAATTTAGAAAGAGAAAGTTTATTAAGAACTTCTTGTGCCGAATGAAGGCACCCAAGCTAGGTTTTTATACAAGAAAAGAGAATAAAAAGGACAAACATGATAAAACATAAAGAAAAGTAAAGAACGGAAACATATATAAAGAAAAAGGTAAAGCGAAGATTCGTTGTACCGAAAGAGAAAAGTGAAAAAGTATTTACAGATGGATGGTCATAATAAAACGACCTACATTATTGGATGCTTTAGTACTTTGTCCGTTTGTGCCGACGGACTATTCTTCGATAATGACTAGATCGTCATCTATAGTACTATTGGCATCTGGTACTTTTGATGATGTGGGGCAATTCTTACAACGATGCGTAGGGTATTCCTGGATTTGCTTGCATATTGCTTCCTTCCATTCTTGACTTAATTCTTAAAAGCAATCAGATAGATCATCAAATGGTGCTCTGAATCGTTGTAATATATGTATTTCATTGGATGGTATTGGTTGTTTATAAGTTGAAGTCATCAGAATTTGATTTCCTCGATAGTTGATCTTGACTGTTGATTCTGCTGTGATCTTGATGCATTGATTATAAACTCCTTCGAGACAGTTGAGGTTGAACTTATTGATCAAATCCCAATTGAACTCGTACTGTGGGGCTTCATCAATAGGAGGATATTGAAGATTGCTGACTCCAATTTGAAGAAAAACATTCCTTGGTGCTTTAATTGCTGCATGAATTGCATCTTCTGTTAAGGAAAGGATCAGATTGCTCATCATCTCCTTAATTATGGGATCAGTTTCCATCATTTCCCGATATTGTAGTATCTGTACTTATTATAATTAGTGATAGAATATTCGTAAATATTTCCTTTCCTTATGTAAAGTATAGCAATCATGTATTTATGTACGTTCAGTACAGTAAAGCAATACAATGAAAAATTCCCCAAACTTACTGTGTAAGATGGTATCAAAGCGGTTCCATCCTGGGATTGCTCGATCATTTACCGCTTAAACAGATTCACAGAACTCAGAAAAACTTCATCACAGTCCTGTTTTTCAACGAAACAGATTCAACTAACCACAAGAATTCGATGGCAGAAGATTTAACCCAACAGCTTACGGTTCTGTTACAGAACCAACTCAATCAAACCCAAACCAACAGTTCGAATCAGGGAGTGATACTCACTGTAAAATTAAACAGTGTTAACTATATGTTATGGGCAAGATTAATGGAGGTATCCTTGGTAGGACGTGGAAGATACAGGTATATTACAGAGGCTTCTCCCGCTGTAGGTGATCCTGAATTCCAAAAATGGAGACAAGCGGACATGCTGGTGTTCTCCTGGTTACTAGAAAATATGGAACCACACATAGCACAGAATATGGCTCACTATCCAACTTCGAGGGATCTATGGGAAGCTCTGAAAATCACATACGGGTCAGGTCGAGACTCGTTACAAGTCTATGATCTTCATACCCGTGCAAGTAGACAAACCCAGGGACAATCAAGTTTAGAAGATTACTGGATTACGATGCAAGGCCTATGGGGCGAAATTGAACAGAGGGAACCAAACACAATGGAAACAGTGGCAGATATCCAGAAATTCAACCAAATGCGAAACAACACAAAAGTGTACCAGTTCTTAGCGGGTCTGGATTCCCGTTTTGATGCAATTCGGAGGCAGTTGCTCCGGTCTGACCAGATTCCCTCAGTCGAGGGTGCGTACGCCGAGGTTCGCAAGGAGGCCGCCAGGCTCCATATCCTAGGAGCGGCAACCGGCGACGGCAGTAACGACTCCTCTTCATCACTGGGAGGTGTCGGTGTTGGGTTAGCAGCAAGGGGCAGAGGCGACCTGAGGCGTACCGGAGACACAGCGGCGAGACAGAGCCGACCACAAACCCGGTCAGATCTGCCGGGAAGAACCGGCCAGTCATCATCCCAGGCGGGGGTTCCGTTGACACGGGTGGACAAGAGTCGATTGAAGTGCAGCCATTGTGGGATGGCTAGGCACACAAAAGAAAACTGTTTCCAATTGGTGGGTTATCCTGAATGGTGGGAGGACAACCACAAGGTGCCAAAGAATGGGGGTCGCGCCGCCATCGCCGTCAGCAACACGGAGGCGACCGGAGCCGGCAATGAAGGCGGAGAGCAGATCGGACAGCGAGGAGGCGGCTTAGCCTTACAGGCGGCTGTGACAAATGAGGAAGGTAATAATTTTGGTACAAATAATTGTGGTAATGGTCAGATCAGTTCCTCAATAATCGATAAATGTGGTAAGGTCCTTGCTGTTTGGAATGTTGATAGTTGTGCCCCACAAGTAAATGATAACAGGGATCACAGGTGGATTATTGATTGCGGGGCTACGGACACTATGACGTTTGACCTCCGAGATATTATGGTACCATCGAAACCTCGACGATTATCTGTTCAAGCAGCGAATGGAGCAGTTATCCCTGTTAAGGGAGCAGGGTCTATAGAGATAACTCCTTCTTTAAAATTACAGCACTGTCTTTATGTTCCGTCATTATCCAATAAATTATTGTCGATGAGCCAGTGACGAAGCAATTGAACTGCATCTTGTGCTAATGCAACCACATTTCTGTATTTTACAGGATATCCAGACGGGGAAGATTATGGGCCGTGGAGCTGAGGTGAATGGGCTGTACTACGTGGACGAAGTGACTCAACAAGGGACTGTGATGTTGGCCCACGGACTTCGAACGGAAGCGTGGTTGTGGCACGTACGCCTAGGTCATCCTCTAGTGGTTATCTTAAATTGTTATTTCCCATTTGAATATTGGACAAATTTTTGTGAAACTTGCGTTTTGCGAAGAGCCATAGAGCTACTTTTCGCCTCAATAATACCCGTGTTTCAAATTGTTTTGGTTTAGTCCATTCGATGTTTGGGGTCCAAATTCCTCTCGGGAATAACGGGTTTAGATATTTTCTGCTTCTGTGTGATGATTACTCTCGTATGATGTGGGTATATTTTTTGCATGCTAAGTCTGAGGTCGCTGATAAAATTGTCCAATTTTGTACCATGGTAAAAACCCAATTCCAGGTTTCTGTCCAGAAGTTTCGAACTGATAATGGGGGGGAATTTGTGAATACTACGTTAAAAAACTTTTTCCAGGCCCAGGGCATTCTCCACTGCACCACTTGTCCTCATACCCCGAATGAATGGAGTCATGGAGCGTAAAATCGTACCTTGTTAGAAATGACTCGGGCTCTTCTTTTGAGTCTCAGATCCCCAAGAGTTTTGGCGGAGGTCATACACAAAGAACGTATTTGTTGAACCGGCTTCCCACAAAATTTTGAAAATGACCACTCCTCCAAACCTTGTCCTCCTGCACCTCCATACCTCCATCCTTGACCTTGGAGCCTCGTATATTTGGGTGCACTGTTTATGTGCATATTCCTAAGCATGAACGCACAAAGTTTGATCCATGTGCAGTCAAGTGTGTTTTTTTGGGGTATGGGGTGAATCAAAAAGGCTATAGGTGTTATGATCCTAAAGCTCGGCGGTTTTATACTACCACGAGTGTGATTTCTTAGAAATCGCGTTGTTTTACCAATCCAAAGGGTCGGGGAGTCGGGTAGTTTTGACGCATCAATTGGGTAAGTAGTAATCCACCGTTACCTTGGATAACTCAACAGGCCAATTAACAGCTCCACCGAGATACTTCCATCCATGGACAATACCGTCTAAAGCGGTCCAACCCTCCGAGATTCCCGAGGTTAGTGATGCTAATTCGCATCGGTGATATAAGTTTATCTACTAATGATGTTGTGGAGGATGTGGTTTCAACCGATGAGACAAAGAAGCGAACTAATTAGTAGGTATGTGTTACCACCAAGAAGTACTCGGGAGTTCCACCAAACGCTACTCTCCTGAGAAAGAGTCGAAAACCCAGATTCCTTGTGGCTAACGTGGCTGGGGAGTTTATCTGAAACCGCACGGGCATTCATTGGATCAGTATATTCAGAGGATGTCCTTGCGGATGTGTCAATAGCAAGGAAGTCAGAAGTATGGTTGAGAGCCATGAAGACAGAAATGGATGGCCTCAAGAAGAATCATACTTGGGAAAAGTGCAAGTTACCTGTGGGAAAAAGACCAGTAGGGTGCAAATGGGTGTACACAATTAAGTACAGACCAGATGGAACGATTGACCGGTACAAAGCCCGTTTAGTGGCTAAAGGGTACACACAGACTTACGGTATAGACTACGACGAGACTTTCTCTCCGGTTGCGAAGATAGACACCGTAAGGGTGTTGTTTTCAGTAGCAGCAATTCAGGATTGGCCGTTACACCAATTCGATGTAAAAAATGCATTCCTGCATGGGGACTTGAAGGAGGAGGTGTACATGGAAGCTCCACCTGGTTTTTTGGAAGGTTTCAAACCGGGTGAGGTCTGTCGGCTGAAGAAATCTCTGTATGGATTAAAACAATCTCCAAGGGCATGGTTTGGAAGGTTCACTGTGGCTATGAAGTCATATGGGTACAGGCAGAGCAATGCTGATCATACTCTGTTTCTGAAGAAGAGAGGAAAGCTTGTTACGTGTTTGATAATATACGTTGATGATATGATCCTCACAGGTAATGACTACGTGGAGATGGCCCAGTTGAGAAACAGGTTGTTTACAGAATTTGAAATGAAAGACTTGGGAATGCTTAAGTACTTCCTTGGTATTGAGGTTATGAGGTCAAGAGGAGGTATATTTATCTCACAGCAAAAATATGTCCTCGATTTATTGGCCGAGACAGGGATGCTGGAGTGTAAACCGGCAGATACCCCGATTATAGTTAACCATGGGCTGCAGTTGACAAGGAAGCGAAATTGGCGAGATAAGGGAGATACCGAGGTTAGTGGGAAAGTTGATATATCTGGCCCACACGCGACCCGATATCGCGTATGCAGTGGGTGTGGTGAGCCAGTTTATGCATAAACCTCAGGTAAATCATATGGAAGCAGTGCTCAGGATACTGAGGTACTTAAAAGGTACTCGTGAGACATGGTGTCTTGTTCGTAAAGAATGGGAACCTCGACATTCGAGTTATACTGAGATCAAGGTGTAATAGGGTGGATCGACGGTCAACTTCGTGGTATTTCACAATGGTAGGAGGGAACCTTGTGACTTGGAGAAGCAAGAAACAAAAGGTAGTCGCATTGTCAAGTGCAGAGGCCGAGTTTCGAGGTGTGGCTCGAGGTCAAGCGTAAATCTTATGGGTTCGAAAGTTGCTATCTCGAGATTGGTTTTCCATCCAAGAGCCTCGAAGCTAATGTGTGATAACAAGGCAGCTATTAGCATTTCAGAAAATCTGTCCAACACGAATCAACAAAGCATATTGAGGTGGATCGACATTTCATTAAAGAAAAGCTTGAAGATGGGATTATAGAGTTGCCATTTGTTCGGTCTCAAGATCGACTTTTGACACATCGACTAAAGTCGTTAACGCTAGATCGTTTGAGTCGGTTTGAGCAAGTTGAGCATTGGGGATCCGTTGCTCAACTTGAGGGGAGTGTTAAGGAAAGGATCGATTGCTCATCATCTCCTTAATTATGGGATCGCCCATCATTTCCGATATTGTAGTATCTGTACTTATTATAATTAGTGATAGAATATTCGTAAATATTTCCTTTCCTTATGTAAAGTATAGCAATCATGTATTTATGTACGCTCAAGACAAGAAAGCAATACAATGAAAATTCCCCAAACTTATCGTAAGATCTTCTACTGTTGCTTCAAAGATCGGATAATCGCTATATACTTTGATATAGAGTTCTCTTTCTGTTGCAAAACGATCCTTATATTGCTTGATTGCATTGACTAACCCGGTAGGAAAGCCCGATAATAATTTTAAGTCCCGGATATAGATGGTTTCGCTAATCCACTCTAAAATAATAAATATGTGGTTAAGGGATCTACCCTAGAAATATTACCTTTTGGTCCATACCTTTCATGATTTTGTGGATAATATCAAATTTCTTCATGTCGTCATTCCATTGATTTAGTGTTGGAAACAATGACAACATTTCGATGTCAACAGTTTTTATTCTTCATGTAGTGCTTTTGAAGGAATGGAATTGATCCATTCCAAGTCTATTGATTTTCCCAAAGAAATCATCTTTGAGGCTGGTGGTGCTGGTGCTGCGAGTACTGCTTTGTATTGTGGTCGTAAAGATGGATGCTGAAATTCATGATAGAATTTTTCAGCTTCGGCTTTGCTTGAGAAACTTTTGTGAATAATGATGCTTTTTCCTGTAATGTGAATGGCTACTTTGTGCCATTGATCATAAATACCTGCAAAGGGTCCGTTGTAGATAACATAATGCTTTGACTCTTGATTATCGGTGGTTTTTTGTGGTACTAAAGAGGATACGGAAGGAGAAGGTTTCACCAAAGGAGAAACTGATACTTTAGGAATGATAGAAGAAGTTGACGGAAAAACCTTTTGTATTTCAATGCTTGGTACTGTACTTGGTACTGGTATTTTGGGAGGATTTTTGGAAATACTCGGCTGATCTTTTGGCTGGTCTTTTAGCATTGAGAGGATAGTTTTGAGTCTTTCTAATTCCTTGGTAATGTTTTCCATTTTTACTTGAAGATTCATGCTTTGAATCTGTAATTCAAGTATTTCTGCTTCCTTTAATTCAATTGTACTTTCGAGTTGTGCTATTAATCCTTCCATTCTCTTGTTAATATATCTGCAAGAAAATTATTAGCGGATTTAATATAATGAATATCAAATTGATGCTGACCTAATTCAAGTTGCCATCGGATGAGTCGGCCTTGATTATAATTAGTACTTGTAGTAAATTGGTACTTAGTGAATCCACATAAATACTGAGAATCAGTATGCATTGTGAATTTCACTGGTGGTAAATCAATGCGCCATTTTCTCAATGTCTTGAGACAGGCTAGTGCTTCTTTTTCATGAATGGGATAATTTAATTCTGAAGAATTAAATGTACCATTTATATACTTGCAACTATGTGCTTAGGCGGTTTTGCCAAAAGGCATCCTGCCCATGTATTAATGCTTGTGTCCATTTGGACTAGTAATTCATCATTGATCTGGTAGAGTGGTAGTTATAAAGTTTAGGAAGGTCCTTACAGAGAGTTTTCAGTCGCTGAACTGCTTCTGTATCATTGATAGTCCAATGCCATTGCTGATTAGTATTGCATTTCTTTTGTAAAAGTCTTCGTTCTTTTGCTAAATCTTTTAAGAATCCTTTATCAGAAATATAATTTAATAATCCTAAAAATTGTTGAACTCATCGTCTATTCGACAACTGATTGGGAAATTCTTGTAATTTTTGTAGAATATCAGGTTGTAATTGTAAATATCCCTGATGATTAAATTGTATTCCTAAATACTCAATTGTTTGTTGAGCAATTTTGGCTTTTCTCTTACTTAATATTAATCCTTTGTCTTTACATCGTTGCAATATAATTTTTACTTTCTTTAAATGATCTAATTTATCCTGATTGGAATAAATAATAATATCGTCGATATAGACAAAAGTAAATTCTTCTAATCCTATTAGATTATTATCCATAAACCTTTGATATATACTAGGTGCTTGTTTTAAACCAAATGGTAATACATTCCATTAATAATGTTTCGAGGAGGCGTTTAATGTCATTAATGTTTTTGTATTTTCATGAAGTCTTAATTGCCAATATCCCGATTTTGCATCTAAAGTTTTAAACCAAATATGACCTTTTAATTTATTAATAATGTAGTCTTTTCTTGGTAATTTATAGGCATCTCCTATTGTTGCTTCATTTAATTTTCGATAGTTTATAACCATTCTTCGCTTTCCTCTTTCTTTTCTCAATTATTAACATAGAACGTCAAAAGTAATGTTTACTAGTGCTTGGAGTAATTAATCCTTTTCTAGTAATTCTTTACATTCCTGTAAATTCTTTTACATCTAAGGAATGTAAGGAATCTTATTTTAATATTAATTTCAAGAGGATCTTTTAATTTAATTTCAATGAGTTCTCAGATTATGATTCTTTTGTGGATCTAAGGATTTTCACTACATATTTGATCTAAAAGTGTATCGACTTCTAATTGTATAAATGTATTATTTAGTAGATAAAAATGTAATTGGTTAATTTTTCATTAACTAATTTTAGTCTTTTATAATAAGAATCATGATAGATAGGTATTTTAAGATAATTGATTTTGATTAATATCTTTTATTGAAGGTGTTCAAGTGTAATATAATGTAGTAATTTGATAAAAAGGATTATATAATTTTAAAAATTATTTCCAATAGTGAGAGGTAATCCCGATTCTTTTTATAGATAGAAGGTACTATAAACGTATATTTTTCAATAATAATTGTATTATAATAACTAACATACCAAATGGAATTAAAAATTCCATCGGCTATTTTTACTTGTAATGGTTTATTTAATTTTTTCCATTTTAATTGAAGTTGTTTTGATGCTATACAAATAGTAGCTCCTGTATCTATATATGCATTAATTTGAGTATTAATTTTCGAAACTAGTACTTGAATAAATGTTGAATTGGAATTCTATGTCTGATTCAGAGGGTTGATCAATGGATTCATTTGAATTATTTTCCTAATCATAAATGTATAAAGAAATATCTCAGATCATAATCGATTCAATTGGTTCTAAATGATGATTGAGAGTCAAGTCAATATTTGTAGTTTTTGATTATATAGCTTATCCTTTCTTTTAGGAGATTCATTTGCATAATGTTCTTCTTCTTTAGATAGCCAACATTTACAATCTTTTTCTTTTGAGGACATTTATGTTTTGGATTATAGTTATATCTTCTAAAATATTTAGAAATCGTTTGGGTTGATATGGTGATGGTTTATACCTTCTCCATCTATACTTTTATGATAGTTCTTTCTATATCTAGGTTAAAGGTCTTCTTTGTTTTTTTACTTTTATCTCTATTTTATTATAATTTTGTGAACATCCGTACTATTGAGGTACATCAAGATTTTGATCACAACATAATTTTAGTTGTTGATGTTTTAATGTTTGTTTAAGTTTTGATTCTAAACAATATTCTATTAATAGATCTTTAGTTACTAATATGGCTCCACCTAAATTATGTGCTACTTGATGTTTTTCGATTTTATCATGAAATTGTTGTTGCACTTTAACGTTAAAAGGGTATGGTAATTTTTGAATAAATACATGAATATACATTTCTTGTTCTATTCGAGGTAATTTATAATAATGTCGTTGAAATTCACATATAAAAGCATCTAAGTAATATATATCACAAAGATGGATATTATTTAAATGTCTAAGTGCTTTAAGTCTATTTTCGTTATCTCTAGTAGCTTTGTGAAATATTAAATCTTGGCTGAAAAATTCTTTATAGATTTCGTCTCCAATTACTTCAAAAGTATCTTCATCTTGTATTTTACTAATATAATGGGGTGTGTTTTGTAATGCTTGAGCGTTTTCAATGAGAAAATTTGAACATTTCCTGAAGTTTTATATACTACAAAATTCCATAGAGAATCTTTACTATCTGGTCTATCGCCAAATGGTTTTTCGGTTTGAATTATTAATTGTAATCGATGATACCATTCATAATATAAGTCTTCTGCATTGGTTGTGCAATCTAAATTTAATACACTATCTGGGCCTAACTTTGTAATTTTAGGTTTGTATTCTGAAGGGTATTTTCGAATTTTTAATCCTTTATAATAATATCGTTGTTTATTTAGAAATTCATCTTGATTTTCGGGAATCCATGAATAATTAGTTGGTTGAAATTCCTTTTTTCGTTTATCTCCTGTGAGTTTTCCATTTAATTTTAATTCTTGAGTATGGCTACTTTCAGGTTTTTCATCTCTTTCCATATATATTTCTTGATCGGATTCATAGCAAATAATAATTTCATCTTTATGATCGTTAGAGATTACTGGAGCAATTTGTTCCTAATTATCTAAGGGGGTAAGGTGTAATTTATTTATTAATCTTGTTACTTCTATTAATTGATGTTGAATGTTTTTTCTCAATTTCTTCAATATTTTGATCTGTCATTTAGTTTGCTTATGTTCTATTTCGGGGTATTTTGGTAATTCTAAGCTCTGATACCATTTTCGGGGGCGGATCTTTTCTAATTATTTGGTCATTTGTTTGTTGGATTTTTTCATTTGTTTGTTGAATTAAGTTTAAGATTTCTATTTGTGTTTGTACTATTGCTTCTAATTTTTGTTCTAATAATTCTTGGGCTTGGGCAATTGTATCTAATTGTTGGGTGATACTAGTCAATGTAGTCATAATTTTTGAATAAGATAAGTAGATAATGTAGAAATTTGATTTTGAATTTCATCTAACTGTCTGTTTTGATTTGGTTCGGTTATTCTAATTGGTCTTTCTATATATATAGGTCTTTGATGTCAGGCAGATGATGATCTACGAAGAGGGATAGTATTGGATGTTAATTCGGTAAAAGAATGTCTTCTTTCAAGTAATGGTGGTTGGTAAAAAGGTTGTTGTATTGCTAGAAGAGGCTGAATTTTTGATTGTATTTTAATTCCTACTTTTGCTACTTCTAGAAATAACTGATGTAAATAAATTTGGTCAGTATGTTTAAAATCGATATTATGATGAGAATTAATTAAAGTAAAACTAATTTGATAAGTTAATGAAAAAGGGTATTGTCCTTGAGTCATAAGATTATCTCGATAAAACTTATATGCTATAGTAATAGTTTTGTCTAATTCTGAGGATATTAAGGGAATACCTAATTTTAATCTAGTATTGAATTTTATTTTACCATATTGTAGATTTCCATTCATCATTCTTAATACTTGATCATTGAGATTGTTCATGCGTTCATCTAGTATTGCCATTCTAATTGGAGTGTCAATTCCTTCTTGGAAAGTGGATTTTAATAGTATTTGTATTGTTGACAATTGAATATAACCAATTTTCTTTCTTTTAGATTCAAGTAATAGTTGTAATTGTCTGTTAATTTGATCAAGGTCTATTAAACTAATTCGTAAATTTCCATTGCATTGATCAATTCTAATTGGTGTTTCTTGAATTATTTTCCAAAATAGATAAGATTTTATCGATTAAAAATTTGTTTTAATGTTAATTTATGAATATCTTGTCCTTTCTTTAAATCTAATTGGGCTTTGGCTATTTGTTTTTTTCTTGATTAATTAATGTTGAAACTTTAAAAGTTCCTAATGATTATGTTAATTATAAATTATCAACATCTAATATTGCTGAAGATTGAGAAGTCATATTGAATGATAGCATTGATGATCGCTCAATATGTTCTAATTGTAATAATTGAGTAGTATACATTGATGTAATCTTTGTACTATGGATAAATGTTCGTATAAGGTCTTCTACCTAGTTGATTAATACCAACAAAAATAAGATAATTAATACGTTCTTCATTATAGATAATATGGTCTTGATAATAATTAATAGCTTGTTGTGTATATTGTCTTCGTTCTTCTATAAACAAATAGGACAACTCATTGTATTGTTTTTAGTCTAAATCGTAATTAATATCTTCTTCTATGTTTTCAAAATCTACACTTGTTAGTTTGATATTTTCCATTTCTTCATCGGATATTTCATTTTCACTTTCAAGACAATAAATATTATCTAGATCTATAGTTCTAATACGCCTATTCTAACTGAATCTTCCGAATCATCTCGAGTCATAATTATGAGGAGTAAAATCAAAGATAATGTTGTGTTCATCAAATTGGACTACATAGGAGATATTAGTATCTAATCCAAATATAGTTCTCCATAAATAATCTAAAGAAATATACATATAATAACGACTAACATAAATAATCTAAAATAATATACATATAATAACGACTAACACCTCGCCTCATGAGGATTTCATAATAAGAATGATACTAGAGTAATAATAAATATAATAAAAATATATATAGTAATAAGTATATAAACTAAAGTTTAAAATAATTATAATATATAAAATTATAAGAATGATTATATTAACAAAATAATAAATTTAATAATAATAAGAAAAATAATAATAATAAGCAATTTTATAACATATATTACAAATAAAGATATCTGCATTTAATCTTTATAAGGAATTTTATAATAATAATAATAAGAACAATAATACTAATACTAATACTAATATTGATAATAAATTAAATTAAATAATTAATAAGATTTATAATAATAAGTATACAAACTAAAGTCAGAAAATAATAATAATAAAATTAAATTTTATAAGCAATATAAATTTTATCAGAATAATAAAATTAATAATAATAAGAAGAAAATATGAATTATAACAAATTTCATTATAATAATAGAAATATGATTAATTAATAAATTTAATAATCATAAAGAATATAATAATAATAATAATAATAATAATAATAATAATAATAATAATAATAATAATAATAATTCTAATTATAATAAGATAATAATAATTAGTATTATTATTATAATAATACTAATAATATTAATAATAATAATAATTAGAATTATAATAATAAGAAAAGATTATAATAAACAGACTAAACTATTAAAATTTAATAATAATAATAATAATAATAATAATAATAATAATAATAATAATAATAATAATAGAAGGATAATAATAAGAAAAGATTATAATAAATAGACTAAATTATTAAAATTTAATAATAATAATAATAAGATAATAATAATAATAAGATGATAATAATAATAATAAGATGATAATAATAATACTAATAATAATAATCAGATGATAATAATAATAATAATAATAATAATAATAATAAAATTCTAATTATAATAAGATAATAATAATTAGTATTATTATTATAATAATACTCATGATAATAATAATAATAATAATAATAATAATAATAATAATAATAATAATAATAATAATAATAATAATAATAATAATAATAATAATAATAATAATAATAATAATAATAATAATAATAATAAGATAAGATTTTAATAAACGGACTAAATTATTAAAATTTAATAATAATAATAATAACAATAATTATCAACTTCTAGTATTTTAATAATAATAATCATAATAAATTTCACAAATACTCTACAATAAATTTAATAATAAAATTTACGTTTTATTTAAAACCTATTATTATTGTTATTATAACTTTATTATTTTGTTAATAAATAATACTATATAAATAAATATACACTTAATATCAAAGACAAAATTAATTATTTATGTGAATTTGTATAAAATGGTATAAATTTTATCAACAAATAATCATGTTCTTGTGCTGTGTCGAGATCCAACCAGATAATAAACATTTGTAGAAAACGAAATGATGTGATGTATTAAATTTTAAGCAAAAATGCTATAGTTTAAAAGTTGGACAGAATTAGACAGGTAAAGTTGGATAGGTGATCTACTCTCGTAATATGAGAAGAGAGAACAGATCACCTGTCCAAGTTTCTCTGTCCAACTCTGTCCAAGTTGGAAACGACGTCGGTTTGGCATGAAAATTTGCCAACTTCTTCGCGCTTCTTCGCAGATGCACAGGCGCCTGTGGATGGCCTGTGGGTCCCATCCACAGGCGCCGTTTTTAGCCAGAACAGAAAAGCCAGCCGTTTGGACGTATAAAACGTAATATGTTAAATGGTATTGTTATTTTTATACTTATGAACTTTTGCAGAAGAGAACTAGCTATTAACTTGGACAACATTTCATTTATAAACATTATTAAATTTGTTATTATTATTAGCTGTATATATTTATTTATTGAGTTATTTACATTTATTCTATTATTTTGATAATAATAATAATTACACCTATTATATAAAAATAAAATTATATTTATTAACATTATTTAAATATATTTCCACTATATTTAAATACTATTAAATATTCAATTTAAATTACTTATTGTTATTATTATTAATAATGTTATGATTATTTTATTATTACTTAAATTTATTTCCATTATTATTAGGTGTATATATTTATTTATTTAGTTATTATGATATTAATTTATTTTTTCATGATTATTATGATTATTAATGTTATTATTTTATTATGATATTAATTTAATTTCAAAAATATAAAAACTATTATATATTAATCTGAACATATACTTATTGTTATTGTTATTATTATTATTATTATTATTATTATTATTATTATTATTATTATTATTATTATTATTATTATTATTATTATTATTATTATTATTATTATTATTATTATTATTATTATATAAATTTGTTGCCATTATTATAATCACTTTAAAATTAGTTATTGTTATTATTAATTTTATTATAGGGTCATTATTAAATTAATTATAATTGTTATTAAATTAAGTGGTTAACAATTTCAATTAATATATTTATTAATCATACGTCATATAGTAAAGTACGTTCATCAAACTTGATCCATTAAATAATTAATGGAATGAAATTGTTATTATTAATTCTAATAATAACAAATCAAAGGATAATAATACTAATAATAATACTAAATTTCCTAAAATAAGAACCAAAATTAATAATAATAACTAATTCTATAACATATATTAGAAATAAAGATATATGCATTCGGTCATTATAAGGAAATTTATAATAATCATAATAATAATAATAATAACAACAACAACAATAATAATACTATAAAATTATAAGCAATTCAAAATTAATCGAACAATAAAATTAAAATAATTAGATGAGATTTACAATTATAACAAATATAAGTATAATAATAGAAATTATAATTAATTAAAAATTTAAATAATCATGATAATAATAATAACAACAAAGATTATAATAAAATTAAGAACAATAATACATATAATACTAATACTTACACATAATAATAACAAGTTTGAATAAATTGTTATCATTATAATTTTTTTTATTCAGTCAGGGTCACTAGGGCGACGCGTCGCCCTAGTGATCCCGCCGATTTGAGGCAGCGTCACTAGGGTGACGCGTCGCCCTAGTGATCCCGCCCATTTGGTGCACGGTCACAAGGGCGAGGCGTCATCTAGTGATCCCGCCATTCAGCAGATCACTAGGCGACGCGTCGCCCTAGCGATCATACCTGAAATGGGCTGCCTCTCGCCTTCCTTTCTTTACACCGCAGTCGCAGTATATAAACAAAAGTGTAAGAGTGATTCTATTAATTAGAATAATAATTTTAATAATAATAAGCAATTGTATAACATATATTACAAATAAAGATATATGCATTTAATCATTATAAGGAATTTTATAATAATAAGAATAATAATAATAATAACAATAATAATAATACTAATACTAATACTAATACTAATAATACTATTGATAAAATTTTAATTAAATAATTAATTAGATTTATAATAATAAGAATACAAACTAAAGTCGGAAGATTAAAATAATAATAAAAAATTTTATAAGCAATAAAAATTAATCAAAATAATAAAATTAAAAATTATAAGAAGAAAATTACAATTATAACATATTTCATTATAATAATAGAAATTAATTTAATTAAAAATTTTAATAATCATACAGAATATTATCATTATAATTATAATTATTATCCTAATAATAATAATAATATTAAAATATATTAGAAAAGGTTAATGAATTTATTAGCAAGGAATATAATAATAATTACAATAAATTATATAATTATTCTACAAAAATTTAATAATAACAATTACCAATTTAATAATAATATTTAATACTTTTTATAATAATGGGAACAAATTTAATAAAAACTAATAATAATCATAAAGAAAATTATAATTATAATTATAACACTACTACTAATAATAATACATATAGCACAAAGATTTATGAAATTATTAACCACTTAATTTAATAACAATTATAATTAATTTAATAATGACTCTATAATAAAATTAATAATAACAATAACTAATTTTAAAGTAATTATAATAATGGCAACAAATTTATATAATAATAATAATAATAATAATAATAATAATAATAATAATAACAATAAGTATATGTTCAGATTAATATATAATAGTTTTTATATTTTGAAATTAAATTAATATCATAATAAAAATACTAACATTAATAATCATAATAATCATGAAAAAAATAAATTAATATCATAATAACTAAATAAATAAATATATACACCTAATAATAATGGAAATAAATTTAAGTAATAATAAAATAATCATAACATTATTAATAATAACAACAATAAGTAATTTAAATTGAATATTTAATAGTATTTAAATATAATGGAAATATATTTAAATAATGTTAATAAATATAATTTTATTTTTATATAATAGGTGTAATTATTATTATTATCAAAATAATAGAATAAATGTAAATAACTCAATAAATAAATATATACAGCTAATAATAATAACAAATTTAATAATGTTTATAAATGAAATGTTGTCCAAGTTAATAGCTAGTTCTCTTCTGCAAAAGTTCATAAGTATAAAAATAAGAAGTTCATAAGTATAAAAATAACAATACCATTTAACATATTACGTTTTATACATCCAAATGGCTGGCTTTTCTGTTCTGGCTAAAAACGGCGCCTGTAGATGGGACCCACAGGTGCCTGTGCATCTGCGAAGAAGCGCGAAGAAGTTGGCAAATTTTTATGTCAAACCGACGTCGTTTCTAACTTGGACAGAATTGGACAGAGAAACTTGGACAGGTGATCTGTTCTCGTGAAGACTAATCAAAGTGAGAGACGAACAACATCATACCTACCAGTTTTTACCTACCAGTTTTTAACGATCTCTCACGATTTTAAGCGCTGGCTTTGCCAAGATACAGACAAGTGTTGCTCATAATACGCTTCTTTTCAGCCTTGGCACTATCTTCCGCGTCGTTAGTTGAATTTTCTGGCGGATCATTAGAAGAAGATGACAGCTTGGTTGGTGAAATTGGAAATGGCAGTGTTATTTCGTGACTAGGAGAAGAAGGATTCTTTTCAAGTGAGAGGTCATCTAAAAGTTGAGGAGTTACTGGGTTTTGAAGGGTTGGATTGGTCTCTCAAGGAAGACGTGGAATCAGACCTCACCACGGTCTGTTTGTTTGATGATGAAGTGCTAAGCATGTCTTTAAGACTAAAGAAAAAGACCTGAGGACCAGATACACGTATAGCTAACTGCGAAACGTTGCGCGTTAGCTGGTGACGTGACGACGGTGACGATCACACCATGCTGTGCCAACAATTTTGCTATGTCGGTCATAGGGATCATGTGGCCTTGAGCCATGAAAGGAAACAACACAAAATGGAGTATTTTGGACTGGACAGCGATAGTCAGTCTAGCACAATAGCTAAGCCACCAGCACAGTGCGAGACTGAGAAGAGACATACGGGGCGTAAGGTTATCCCATGGGCAGAGGTTGAACGAAGGCTGCACCGTTTCAAGCTAAGTTTCACCTATTTCGTTGGTTTCGTTTTTGAGTAATGTCCCTTGTCTGGTTCTTGGTAAAGACGTATAGGAGGTTGCCACTGGCTGGGAGAAGAAGCAACCTATACGTGACTTACGATCTGGGCTTCTGCTTTATATATTATACATATACATATATCTCTATCTATGTAACGTCCGAGGAAGAGGAGGCCGACGTTGAGTAGGCCGGCGCCTGAGCGACCATGCATCAAGAGTAGGAGAGAGAGACGGAGAGAGAGAAAGTGAGCGTGGGGGCCGTTCAAGGTAGAGCTCCCGAGCATCCTCGTTGTAGTCCCAAAGACGGTGGTGTGCAGGAAAGAGCTTACGAAAGCTTCAACGGGTAACATTGCTAGATTACTTCAATATTTTAAATTCCTTTTTTTTTTCTTTTTCTCAGAAAAGTTGGAGCAAGTTCAAGTACTCAAAAGTGCCTCCTCATTATCTAAAAAATTCAAGGGCTGTAGAACATGCAGGTCACGAGGACACCGCCCCAGACAGTTCCCAGGTGCGCATCGTACACTTTGTGCTTTTTACGTTGTTTATTTGGATTCGCAACTGTTTCTTTCCTAAGCCTGTTCCCTTGAGTTATGCGCATTAGATTGTGTTGGTAACGGGGGTTATTTTCTTTAGTTAGGAGTTTTGGTCGGTTCTGATGGTTGTTCTTTAGTTGTAGAGGAGGATGAAGCTCATTGGTTTTTCAGACGTAGGTATAGTTTTGACGATCTTTTTTTTTATGCCTGTTTGGTTTAAGGAATAGAATAGACAAGAAATAGAATAGTTATTTCTAGGAATAGAAAATATGAGGAATAGAACAGAATAAGTATTACTTTGTTTAGTTTAGGAAATATAATAGAAAAGAATTTGTATTCCAATGTTTAGTTTAAAATATAAATTTAGAATAAGAAAGGAATAAGTAACAAAAAACCAAAATGTTTTATTATTATTGTTGTTGTTGATAATGATGTTCGTGTTGTTGTTGTTATTGTTGTTGTTGTTGTTTTTTGTTGTTTTTTGTTGTTGTTGTTATTATTATTATTATTAACTTTTTATTCATATTATTATTAAATATTGTTATAAATTTTCTACTTTTATTACATTATCAATTGTTTATTATTAAACTCATCATCATCATCATCATCATCATTATTATTATTATTATTATTATTATTATTATTATTATTATTATTATTATTATTATTATTATTATTATTATTATTATTATTATTATTATTATTAATTATTTTAAATTTTGTACTTATTATTATTCTTTTTTAATTATTATTATTTATTATTGTTAATATTATTATAATTAATTATTTTAAAATTTTGTATTCTTATTATTATTAAATATTGTTATAAATTTTCTACTTTTATTACATTATCAATTCTTTATTATTAAACTCATTATTATTATTATTATTATTATTATTATTATTATTATTATTATTATTATTATTATTATTATTATTATTATTATAATAAATTTTGTACTTATTATTATTCTATTATTATTATTATTATTATTATTATTATTAATTATTGTTAATATTATTATAATTAATTATTTTAAAATTTTGTACTTATGATTATTCTTATTATTATTATTATTATTATCATCATCATCATCATCATCATCATCATTATTATTATTATTATTATTATTAATTATTGTTATAAATTTTTACTTATTATTATTATTATTAATATTACTATTTTATTATTAATTTTATTATACTGAAATTAATTTTCTTATTGTTATTATTATTAATTAATGTTATAAATTTTCTACTTATTATTATTAATATTATTATCATTATTTTTATTATTAATTTTATTATACTGAAATTAATTGTCTTATTATTATTGTTGTTGTTGTTGTTGTTGTTGTTGTTGTAGTTGTTGTGGTTATTATTGTTATTATTATTATTATAAATTTTGTACTTATTAATATGATTATTATTATTATTGTTATTAATATTATTAATTATTAATTATTGTTATAAATTTTTACTCATTATTATTATTATTATTATTAATTTTATTAGACTAAATTAATTATCTTATTATTATTATTATTTATTGTTATTATTATTATTATTTATTATTTTAAATTTTGTACTTATTATTATTATTAATAATTATTTTATTATTATTATAAATTTTCTACTTATTATTATTATTGTTGTTATTATTATTATTATTATTCAAATATAACACAACTAATAACCATTAACACCGCGAGAATAATTCAGACTTACTATACTCAAGCATTGGAAGCATTATATACTCATAATTTGAATAAGAATAAATGAATTTCAGCTTGATAAGGAAAAGGGGCAACTCACATAGATTTCATTCAGTTCATATCTAGTACTTTGGGAAAACTTTCGACATATTTGCAACAACCTTAATCAAAACCAAAAGCCACGGAATCCTTTGTCATCATGAACATTTCAATATGGCATTTCAATTACTTTGTAATAATACAAACATAAGTCTATCACTTTCTTCTTCCAGCTCGCTGAAATCAGTAGGCATCACATCCTCACTTGAATCTTCATCAAAGAGGTCAAAAACATTAAGATGCTTTTCCAGAGTGAGTTCATTTCTCAGTTCACTTGAATGATCAATTGTTGACATCCTCCCACTTACACTTTTGCCAGCTTTCAATTCATTTGACTGCTTTGCTTGAACCCTAATGCGCTTCAATAAGTTATCGATAGGAAATGGAGCGGAACATGAAGACCATAGTATCTGCTGATCCACTCATAATATATCACCAGAAGATCTAGACCTATCATTCATCAACTGTGCTTGAACCCAACAATAACTGAATAACTAAAAACCTACAGCAACTTTTCACGCTAGAGACTTTCTGCTTCAAACCAATATTGAAAATACTAACACCATGATTACAATAATTTTTATTCTATGAATCATTGGCAAAATGAAATGAGGAGTTCTTCATAATCAGCATTCACATTATGATGACAACATGTAGATGAAATAACAGAGTTTGAAAACAGATGTCATTCGGTTCCTCGAACATCTCATCGTACATTTCCCATTTGTAATATATGGATACCATCTTATCAAAAAACTTCTTAGGCATGGCTTCCAAGTGTTGTCTAAACAACTTCTTCCAAAAATCTTCAGCTTCATCAAGCCTTTCATCCTTTGATAAAGCATTCAATAAAGTGAAATAAGTCCCCATCGTCTTCCCTTGGCCTTTGCTCAACATTCAATTTGTTACCTGCAGTCCAAAATGTTCCTAATAGTCACCAAAAGGGAACAATTACGAGAAGAAATAACAAAGTCAGTGCCATAGTACCTAGATTATCCTCTTCCAATCTTGTTCATTCTCAAGAGTTTTTAAAGCTTTCTTTACGGTAATTAAAGGGAACTCCAAATCCCAAGCAATAATCGAATCAAGAGCTCCATACACTTCCTCCTTTACATCTGACAAACCCTTTACCTACATAACCATGGAAATTATACTTTTATCATTCCAAAGGTACAAGAAAACCTAATCTGATTCTCCTAACCACACCAACATTTCAAGATTTATATTCCAAGTAATTTTGAACTTAAATTCGAAACATAAGCAGAAACAGAAGAAGAGGTTCAAAGAGACAAAAAAAAAGAATCTTTACACAATCAACAAGCTTTGTGGATTTGGAGATTGTCCCAATTCTTTTTCTGGATCTCCACACTCGGGGGTACCTCAGTCAAGGACCCTTTTGAGCACATACCTGAAAAGGTTACAGAAAACAGTAAACAACGAAAAGGATTGAAGATGAAACAAACCCGAATCTTCATATGCAGAGATTGTTCAAATTTTGTAGCAACTTGGACCAAGTAACTGTTCACATAAATCTCCAACACATCTCACTGGGTTGGATTTAAGAAGAAAAATTGCTTAGATTAGGCCTTTCCACTATACTACAATAAAGAAAAGAATACGGTGACACTACGAGGAATCGGGTTTATAAAAGAAAAGGAGGGATTCGATATTGGTTATAAATTAGTTCGTGGAAGGCTAGGGACGTTTACGGTGATGAAATGGGTAAAGAGTGAATGCAAGTGGGACACAGAAATGGTAGCCAGTGATTGCCATGGAAATGTAGCTTGAAGCAGCCAAAACAAAGAAAAGTATCAAGACCTATAAAGAAAAAGTTAATAAAGACAACGAATTAGGTTAAGTTGATTAGTGCCACATTGCAGATTGTGATATAGTATTGTAGCCAACCAACATCATTCGCTGTCATGTCCCAATTCTAAACTTGAATTTTTACATATATTTCAAAGCATCAACTTAAGCATATATGCATGTATGTACATAAGTGTAACTAAGAATTAATTCTAGATATATATTTCATTTCAAAACTAGCAATAGTCAACTAACTGGCTCGTTACAAAAACAGACAAACAGTTATATATTTGTAAGCACTGATGATCAATCACTTGAGAAAATCGATTCTTGTCTTTCATGGATGAGTATAAATTTGGAAAAACTGGATGAGCACCAAAGCAAAAGGCATACAAGCTAAGTGCAATTGGCTCTCTACCAATGTCAAATAGCTTCCCTTTGTTAGAAAATCCTACACCGTCTGCCGCACCAACCCAGAGAATGGAAAAAATGATAATCATAGATGACAAAACCCCATGGTGAGACATTGGACATCATGTGAAGTCTTTCAACCACATGGTAGGTAAGACTACAAGACCTGAAATTATGGTGAAAAACTTTTTTCCTTCAACCGTGTGCCCATGAGCCTTGAAGCCCACATGAGGAAATAACTTGTGCAAGTTATCACCTTCTAGTATTAGAAATCTTGTTGGAACTAGGTAGACTTCCATAAATTGGAAAATTGATATGAGAATCCTACCCTTTCGACCAAATGCATAAGAGCCTATGTTAGAATAGGTTTTGATTGTTGGGTTAGAGTCCACACATCGTTGTAATAAAAACCAAGTATAACAAAATACCATTGCCATTATTATCAGAAAGGCAAGCTTAACCATCAAGGTTGTGTGAGAGTGTATGGAATGGTTATTAGTCCAATTCCTATAAAACCGTACAATCCCATGTCACCATAAATGTTCAAGCTTGAAGCTACAAAATGAATTAAGGAACTACGAAACCATATTTAAATACGAAACCATTTTCATTGATATACAGATTGGAAAAGTAACCTGTCAAAACATTGATTCCATTGAACCAAATCTTGAAGAAACTCGTTCCTTCTTTAGTGTTTGAAGAAACTAGGTTTTTCAACTTTTCAGTAAAGGTCTTGATGAAGTTCAACTCCATCAAATTAAGTTATTCTCTGAGGGCGGCGTGACACTACTATCAATTCGACAAGCTTTCTTAATAATAAGTAACTTAAACAGGAGATATTTATATTTAGAAGTCAACTAAGTCGAGCATGAACTTTTTCTAGTCATTAATAACCCAACAACTTATGAGTTGGAAAGTATTAGCAAACCTGTTCTACATGATACGTTTATGAGGAGTCATGTTCCACGTTTTATGTGTGTTCCAAGGTTTATGGAGAGATAAGGAAGAAATATAATTTACCTACCTAACAAAGATTCGACTAAGATTAGGCCAAGCAATTTGTCTGTTCCATTAAAACTAAGCTAAGAAAGGCTTTCTTTCTTGCGTTAAAACTAGGCCAAGAAAAGTGTAATGTAATTGTTCCTTTAAACAATAACCTTTTTCATTCTTTATATTACATTAACGGATTAAAAAGAGTATGCATCTGAAGATGTTTGCCAACTTAAATCAGTAATAAGAGACCTAACATGACATAAATGTTTGTACTATTCAGTTATTGCAAAGCCATACACTTGTAATTAATTGTAGTCAGCCACTTGCAATTTCCAAATTGTTTGGTTGAGTTGTGCATGATTTGCTTAAAACATGTGCATGTTAGGTCTCCTATTAAAGATTTAAGTTGGCAAACATCTTCAGATGCGTACTCATTTTAACTCGTTAATGTAGTATAAAGAATGAAAAAGGTTATTGTTTGAAGGCACAATTACATTACACTTTTCTTGGTCTAGTTTTAATGCAAGAAAGAAAGCCTTTCTTGGCTTAGTTTTAACAGAATAGACAAATTCCTTGACCTAATCTTAATCGTATCTTTGTTAGGTAGGTATAATTATATTTCCTCCTTATCTCTCCATAAAACTTGGAACATACATAAAATGTGCAATATGACTCCTATACATATTATGTAGAACAGGTTTGTTAATACTTTCCAATTCATAAGTTGTTGAGTTATCAATGACTAGAAAAAGTTCATGCTCGACTTAGTTGACTTCTAAATATAAATATCTCCTTTTTAAGTTAGTTATTATTAAGAAAGCTCTTCGAATTGATAGTTGATGCCCGAAGAAGTGTTATGCCACCCTCAGAGAATAACTTTGATGGAGTTGAACTTCATCAAGACCTTTATTGAAAAGTTGAAGGACCTAGTTTTTTCAAACACTGAAGAAGGAACGAGTTTCTTCAAGACTTGCTTCAATAGACTCAATGCTTTGATAGGTTACTTTTCCAATCTGTATATCAATGAATATGGTTTCGTATTTGAATATGGTTTCGTAGTTTCCTAAATTCATTTTGTAGCTTCAAGCTTTTATGGTGACATGGGATTGTACGGTTTTACAGGAATTGGACTAATAACCATTCCATACACTCTCACACAAGCTGGATGGTTAAGTCTTGCCTTTCGGATAATATTGGCAATGGTATTTTGCTATACTGGGTTGTTATTACAACGATGTGTGGACTCTAACTCATCAATCAAAACCTATTCTGATATAAGTTCTTATGCATTGGGTCGAAGGGGTAGGATTTTCATATCAATTTTCCAATTTGTGGAAGTCTACCTAGTGCCAACAGGATTTCTAATACTAGAAGGTAATAACTTGCACAAGTTATTTCCTCATGTGGGCTTAAAGGCTCATGGGCACACGGTTGAAGGAAAAAAGTTTTTCATCATAATTTCAGGTCTTGTAATCTTACCTACCATATGGTTGAAAGACTTCAGCATGCTATCCTATGTCTCAGCCACAAGGCTTTTGTCGTCTATGATTATCATTTTTTCCATTCTCTGGGTTAGTGTGGCAGACGGTGTAGGATTTTCTAACAAAGGGAAGATATTTGACATTGGTGGAGTGCCAATTACACTTAGCTTGTATGCCATTTGCTTTGGTGCTCATCCAATTTTTCCAAATTTATTCTCATCCATGAAAGACAAGAATCGATTTTCTCAGGTGATTGATCATCAGTGCTTACAAATATATAATTGTTTGTCTATTTTTATAACGAGCTAGTTAGTTGACTATTGCTAGTTTTGAAATGAAATATAAATCTAGAATTAATTCTTAGTTACACTTATTTACATACATGCGTACATGCTTAAGTTGATGCTCTAAAATATATGTAAAAATTCAAGTTTAGAATTGGGACATGACGGCAGATGATGTTGGTTGGCTACAATACTATATCACAATCTGCAATGTGGCACTAATCAACTTATCCTAATTTGTTGTCTTGATTAACTTTTTTTTTATAGGTCTTGATACTTTGCTTTGCTTTGGTTGCTTCAAGTTACATGACGGTGGATGACGTTGGTTGGCTACAAAACTATATCACAATCTGCAATGTGGCACCAATCAACTTAACCTAATTTGTTGTCTTGATTAACTTTTTTCTTGATACTTTGCTTTGCTCTGGCTGCTTCAAGCTACATTTCCATCGCAGTTATTGGCTACTTAATGCTCGGGGAAAATGTACAGTCACAAGTGACATTAAGCTTACCAACAAGAAAAGTTAGCTGCCAAATTGCAATATACACAATATTAGTTACTCCCATAACCAAATTTGCTCTAATATTCTCACCTATACCTGTTGCCATTGAAAATCGACTGCCTCGGAAGTACAAAACCAAGTTCATTAGCATTCTCTTAAGGACTGGACTCTTGATTAGCACGTTAGTGGTGGCCTTAGGATTTCCTTTCTTCACATTGTTGGTGGCTCTCATTGGATCAATTCTCGTTGTTATTGTCTCCATTCTGTTGCCATGTTCCTGTTACTTGAAAATCTCTGGGGCTTACCGGAAATGGACATTCGAAGCTGTGATGATTTGGTTTATAATATTTTTTTGGTTTAGTGGTCGGATTGGTGGGTACATACGCATCCATAAAGGATATAGTCAAACATTTATGAGGAATGTTCTGGCCGTTGCCTGTAATTCATTTGTACAGAATAATTGGACTGCTCTTGCATATGTTGCAGCAATATAAAATGTTCAAATTGATGTAATAAAGTAATTAAAGAACTCATAAACCCTATTTTTTACAAGTTTTCTTTTGATTAGGCAGTCAAATACTATCTAGACATATTCAACTGATTCAAATCTTCAAACTTATTATCTACATTTTTTATGACAGCAGCTGTGCGTGAAAATACAAGGGCATATATGATATTCCCATGTTGCAATTTTGTCGCTGGTACCTCGTACTCGCAAGCAAAGCTTAATGTTACTTGTGATTTTGCGTCCTCGTGAAATGAAACAAATTTATAAACAAGGCAAATAAAAAAAATGAAAATTCATATAAACCTCAATTATAATTAACCTTAACTAGGACTATTAAGTACATTTATCATAAAACTATCTTCCAAATATTATTGTTTTAAAGAATACTATCACATACAAAAATTCATCAAAATTCTCATAACAAATTATCATATTATTTAAAATCAAATTATCAAATTATTATAATTCTCAACTTCTAGCAATGATTCACATAATCGTCACAAAATGTTGTCATATTGGCAATGAATCTTCCAAATAGTCGTAAAAGTCACTCCTTTTGTGACGCTTTTCAACAATTGTCGCAAAAAATATTCGTTTATTGGAACTTCTAATTCATTGAAAAACAACAATATATTGGTGATGAATAACATTTTTTGTCGCTATTTGTATGTGCCATTTATGATGATTTGAAATCGTCACCAAATATATTGATTTACTTTACTTCTTGCGAAGATATTCATATTCGCTGCTAAAGGTTGTCATATTAGTGACAAAATTTGGTGACTGTCACAAAAACTGCTCTATTGTGATGCTTTTATATAATGTTGAAAAATATTGGACTTGTTTGGACTCAAGTACAAAAACGTTAAATCTAACAGATGAAAGGACTTGAAAATGATAGAGTGACTCAAATACCTAAGTTAGAAGACAAACTAAAATAGTAACAATAATTAAGAGTAGCACGACCAAGACGCAAATCGATTATTTCCTTGTCAGGAGGAGAGCTAGAGCATGGTGCAAGGATTGCAAAGTGCTTCCGCATACTTAGCACCCAACATAGATTGTTGGTTTTGGATCTAGAAGTGAAAGGATGGAGGACGCAACAATTTGCTAAATGGTGTCGTAAAATTAGATGGTGGAATTGAAAAGAGGACATGGTGGAACAATTTATGACTTGAATCCAGTATGGAGATGCATGGTTCGTGAGAGGGGATGTTAATCGGATTTGGGAGGGACTGGCTCCTTTGGTAAGAGCAACCAAAACTCCTGGGAGTTTCTAAAGGGTTGTGGGATGGGTAGATGGAATCATGGTAGTGGTTGGAAGATGTTCAGGGAACGGTGAAGGTGAAAAAGAGAGTTTACAAGCTCTATTAGCAAGTACAACAGAGGCAGAGCGGGAAACTAATAGAGTAAGGTACAAACTGGCAAAGAAGAGGGCAAAGAAGACAATTTCAGTGGCTAAAGGTGAAGCTTACGAGAGTTTTTACAAGAGTTTGGATACTAATCAGGGAGCACAAAAAAATTTAAGTTGGCACGAGATAGGGCATATAAGACGAGGGATTTCAACCAAGTATATTGTATATGAGATAAAGTAGGACAGGTACTCATAAAGGCTCATGCCATCAAAAGTAGATGGTAGAGATACTTTTTGTCCTGTATAATGAAGGCATCATAAACAATATAGAATTAGGTGACCCCTCCATGTTGGAGCATTTTCATAACTGGTCTGGGTGTGAAAAGATCACAAAGGAAGAAATTACAAAGGCTTTGAGGGAGATGGAGAGCGAAAAGGCAGTAGGACTAGATGAAATCCCTATAGAGGTATGGAAAAGAATAGGAGTTGTCAGTATTGAGTGGCTAGTTCAGCTTTTTAATATGATCCTTGACTCAGCCAAAATGTCGGATGAATGGAGATTGAGTAGGTTGATTCCAGTATATAAGGCCAAAGGGGACATCCAACATTGTCTTAACTATAGAGGCATTAAACTACTAATTCATACCATGAAGCTGTGGGAGAAGGTGATTAAGAAGAGAGCCTAGAGAGCAGCTTCTATATCGGCCAGTCAATTTGGTTTTATGCCTAGTAGGTCCACAATAGAAGCGATACATCTCCTCTGTAGGCTAATAAAATGTTACAAGGAGCGAAAACAGAATTTGCATATGGTTTTCATTGATTTAGAGAAGGCATATGATAGGGTTCCTAGGAAAATCTTGTGGAGGTGTTTGAAGGAAAAGGGAATTAATATGACTTACATATGTGTAATTAGGGATATGTATGAAGGAGTAATGACGAGCGTACGAATGATAGGAGGCATTACAAGAAGAATGGCTTTTTTCGACAGAAATTATCAACGAAAAGTGTGGACATTATATCGGTAAGTAAATTTACCAACAGAATAGTGGAATGGAGCTAGACATCGATGTGGGCACTGTAACATCCCATCACTGATGGGAATGATAAATAGTAACTTTGGGTCAGGTTGTGAGTGTGTGCACATATCTTGGCTTATTCATGCATAAATGACCTTGATACAGATATGATTAGTAATGTTTGCAAATGCACATGATAGTACATGCATTCGTGACATTTCCCAATATATGTGTCTAAAAGTGTAATTTTTGTGAAAATGTGAATTATGTGTTTGAAAGATTGAATTGGAGTGATTATGTGTATTCTACATAAATATGCTAAGTGGGTACCGATATTGAATTGGAGTGACATTACAAATTAATGACATGATTTAGGAACGTTTTATCGTGAGCCATTGAAATTTGGAGAGGTTATGAAAGTCATAGTAAATAAATTGATTAACATGGAAGTTGATAAGCATGAAAGAGATAATGAAAGTGTGTGAATTGGAAATGTCAAACATTGATCTTCATGAAACTTGTAGAATATGTTGATGGCTTTCTGTCGCATTAGAGTTTGATATTTTTTTGACATTGGGATCGAAAGAAATGATTTTCTGAAGTTAAGGCTAAATTACTTTGTATTGAAAGTGTTTGAATGGGATAATTTCTGAACATGGTTTAGTCCGATGAGAAATTTGTGATCTGTAGAGATCCAATTAAGTTAATGGTTGTTTCTACATAAACTAGAAACATGGATCTGCTAATTATCTGAAGGAATTGAATTTCAATTCAGTCCCTAAGAGTTTAAATTTCTGAATTGAAGTAGGAAAGTTAAAAGAATATGTATAAGGGCAATTTGGGTATGACACTTAAGATCATAAGACTTAAGGTTTAAAGGAAGGGGGTAGAATGGACTTTTAACCCTTCTTAAGGATATAAAAAGAGGAAATTAGGGTTTTTGCTTGAGAAAAGGAGGAGGAAGCCGTGGGAGAAGAAGAAGAGGAGAAAAATTAGGTTTTGGGAAATCTTTGAAGATTTTGAAGCCAAATCAAGTAAGTTTAAGCTTCATTCCTCTTGATTAAATGATTGATTCATGTTTTGAGTGGAAAAAGTTATAGAATGGGTTATTTACATGTTTGGTTTTTAGGGTTTTCGATCATGGGTTAATTTTGATGTTTTGTGAATGATTCTGGTTTGAGATGAGTTGGAACATGTTGTGTGAGTGATGATTTAGGGTTAAGATGATTTATGTTTTGAAATATAGGAAAATTTTGATTGAAAAGTGTTGAAAAATCAAGTTTTGGGAGCAATTTGAGCTTGCACGTCGCAGTCGCCCTCATCACGGCAAAATCCCGCGGCGAGCTTGTGGATTTCGCCGTGGCAAGCTTCTTCACGCCGCGGTGAGCTACTACATTCCTACAAATATGTTTTGGTTTTTAAACCATAACTTTTTGTTCAGATATCCAAACGAGATAATTTTTGATTTGGTGTAAACTAGAGGTAAAGGTCTACACGCTTTATGAAGAAGGGAAGTGTTGAATCAGTCTTTGAAAGTTCTCAATTTTTGATGGAAGTTAAGTGTAAAATATAGTTTCGACATAAGGATAGTGTCGGGAATGTCACGAAAGTGCATAGTATATATTGTAAAATTACTACATGTGCATTATTAAATATTTCTGATTGGACAATGTGTTAAATATGGGTATTTAACTTGGGTTAGAGGTGCATTTTCGAGACTTCCAGGCGTTAGCACGGAAGCTACTGTGAGTAACCTAGATAGTTTCTCAATTGTCTTTTGCTTATAATGCTTTGATTATGATTCTGTGGAGAATAATGGTGGGATAGTGTTTGATTGTGGGTTCCGGACAGAAGATCCGATGTATTGGGAGTTATGACATAGAAGTGTTACTTGTTTGTGAATCTGTGAACTACCTGGTTATGATGTGATACATTGTGACATATGCATTACATATATGAATGCATGATCAGATAATGGTAGTTATGATCGGAGAAGCCATCGAGAGCTAAAAGCTCACTGTACTTGGGCCTAGAGCCCACAGTGATTTCAGAGCCTCAGGCTCAATGATTAATGCGCCCATATTGGGACAGTTTGAGCGCTCGGTCACAACACCGTAATAAATGGGAAAAGTGTTACATACGCATTCCATATGCATTTGAGTGAATAATTTGATTTGATGAAAGTAAAAAAAATGCCTTATACTTATTTGATTGACAAGTGTGTATTTGGATATGAATGAAATTGTGAAATGCTCCACTTCAAGGGTGGAATGTAAAGTTCGATGATATGAGAAGTGATTGAAAGGGATAGATAATTGTGGTGATGCATTCCAGTGCATGAACGCATAAAACATAATGGTCGTTGTGACTAGAGTAGCCACAGATCAGAGCTACAAGCTCAACGATTTATGAGCCATTAATGGGACAGTTTCAGAGCCTACAAGCTCAACGATTAATGAGCCATAAATGGGAAAGTTATCAATGAGCCCTACATGGGACAGTTATCAATGAATGTCCCCTTATAGGGACAGTTTCAGAGCATATGGCTCAACAATTAATGAGCCCTTAATGGGACAGTTTCAGAGCCTATGGCTCGACAATTAATGAGCCCTTAATGGGACAGTCTTACAGCCTATGGCTCAACGATTAATGTGCCCTTATAGGGACAGTTCAGGCGCTCGGTCACAACATAGAAATCAATTGGAAAAGTGTTACATGTTGCATTTGTTTTAATCTAGTTGATTGAATGAAAGGCAAAAAGCCTTATACTAATTTGTCAACAATCTTGTGCACTTCTAAATGTGAGTTTATGAAATAATTGTGATATGCCTGAGTGTTGCATGAAATATAATGGCTATTGACTAGAGTCGCCACCGATTAGAGCTTTTAGCCCAACGTGTGAAAATGAACTTCGAGCTCATAAATGACTCAGAGCCTCAGGCTCAATGTATAATGATCCCTATATCCACCATTGGATAAGGGACAGATATTAATGAGCCCTATAAAGGGACAGTTAGGCACTCGGTCACAGCCAATTAACAACAAATGGGAAGTGAGTCTGATATGCATGTATCAATATGAAATATATGAATGTGAACTTTTGTAAATGTGCGAATGTGAAATTTTATGAAAGTACATTAAGAAATAAAATCAGACTTATGCGAATTGTGAACTGTGTTTCAAATAAGCAACAATGCGAATATACGATATGTGAATGGATGTTGTTGCATGGATTGAGTGGAACATCGATGATGGTTACCTCACTGAGTTCGCAAAACTCACCCAAAATTTGCAATTATTTTTCAGGACTCAGAAGAATACCCCGTTAGGCAGCAGGCGATATAGTATCACCGGTCGATGGTAGAAGAGATCGGGATCGGTTATTATCGCATTAGTGTCCGTAAAATTTTGTTTAAAATTAGTTTCTTTTCTAGTCAATTTGTAAAGGAACCGGATTAAATTATTGGTATTTATA
Organism: Erythroxylum novogranatense; assembly: GCA_029891385.1. Classification (NCBI taxonomy): domain Eukaryota; kingdom Viridiplantae; phylum Streptophyta; class Magnoliopsida; order Malpighiales; family Erythroxylaceae; genus Erythroxylum; species Erythroxylum novogranatense. The sequence goes on along the minus strand of CM057225.1, from coordinate 99,933,231 downwards.
AGTAGACCTTCGTGGTCATTGTTACTTGCCGATCTTGTAATGAAAATTGGTTTCCGCATAAATTTTTATAATGTATGTGTATGTTTCAAAAAAAATTTATACTGAAATTTGACTGAGTGATGTAGCACGCCACCCTCACAGGGCACGAACTCGGATATCACCATCGATGTCGGGTCCGGGTCTTATGGGAGTGGGGTGTTACATTTAGGTGGTATCAGAGCCCAGAAGTACGGACTTATGTGGGCACTGTCTGAAATAGGTTAAATCACATACATTAAAGTTATGTCATAGCAGACCATGGCAACTGATCCTTAGTCTGAGTCGCATGGGTATGAGTCATACGCATGAATGAACATGTGTTAAGTGTTTAAGTGTGAGAAAAGAAATGATATGTCAACATATGAGCCAATGTAGATATTGGGCAATTGGGAATGGGAAAAGTAAAACCATGAGGGTGCGAGGCCCTAGAGGCCGAGGCCCAAAGCAGATAATATCTACAAGCGGGTGGGCGCGAGGCCCAAGAGGCCGATGCCCTTTGGAGGACGCGAGACCCGAGAGGTCGAGATCCTACAGATAGAAGAAAATGGATAATGACATTCATATTGTACTATGATTCTAAACTCTTGAATGTGATATGAATGTAAAAACAGTGGTATGGGCTGATTTAGGAAAGAAGTGATATTAAATTGAATAATGAGACTTAAAGTGTATAAATCGGGTTGAAAGAAAACGAAATTTGCGATAGCCTGGAGAGGTCAAATATGGACATAAGAAGAATATTGGTTAAAAGTGATGAGAGTTATGACTTAGCATAAGAATATGTTTACGAGAGATCAAAAGTTCAGGATGACTAGATACTCCTGAATCCGACTTTGTGTCCGATAAAATGGGGATAATTGGGAATGAGAAAAAGGCAGATATAGATTCAATGTATTTGTGTTGAAGTGAGTATGATGATATATATTGTATCATAAGTGAAGATTAACGAGTACAAGCTGGTTAAAAGAAATAATTCAATTGGACGTGGAATTGAAATGTGATAAAAGTTATGATAGAACGTAATATTTTGTCTGTGAGAATGAGATTACATTCTATTGATGCTTCTGCATTTATAATTTTGAATGGATTGAGAAAATATACATGGATGAGGAAATGATAGGAACATGATTTTACAAGTGATGAAATGCGATACATGATGTGTTACTTTGGAGACAATTAAATATGTGATTCGATTTGAATTGGATTATGAAAAAGATGGTAATTCAAAGGAAAAGAGTGAATGTACTCAAGTGAATGATCGAAAATGTGACATATATATGGATGGGATCTACCAGATTGTAGAGCATAAGAAATTACTTAATGCTTCACTGAACTTTAGTAACGAGGATACATTGACCAGAAAAGTCATGATAAGAATTGATCTTAGAAAGATAGTATGAAACGTTGAAAGTGATTTGCTTGAAGTATTAAGAAGGACCAATACGTACTTATGGGCAATAGGTGATTGACAATGAGCTAGAAACAATATCGAGGTTGGTATCAAGAAACTACTACGACAGGGTCAGGAAGCCAGGTAATTTAGTTTATGACAAATGAAGGCAGGCTTTCCATGACTAGTAGCTGAGATCATAAGCTTTTCTATCGATTCAACAATGGAATTTGGTAGTTCTTCCATTGTCCAGAGGTCAGGGCCCTCGCTTGATTCAATCGGACTTGCTTCAAAAAGGGAACCGATTGACGCAATGGAGGGAATTGAGATCTAAGATGACAGGATATTGGGAGTGTATATCTATAGTTTTGTTGATGTAAGGTATCTGCCAAATTTAAGAAGATTTTAGAGATTCGAGGAGACTTTCTTGTTAATGTGAAGTGAATTTGGACCACCTCATAGGTTGTGGGAATATGTTTGTGAACTACAAAATGTACCTCTGGTGGTGGATTCTCCATTACAGGAAGTTATGTTTGTAGATAGATTGAATATGGGGATCAACTGGTAAAAATGGACGGACAGTGGCAAAAGTCAATGTGGAGTTTTCGGGAATTGATAGAACTACTGAAATCCGTCGAGAAAAAGAAAAATTCAATGATAAATAGAGGATAGCTAGTGAAAATACTTCTGTATAGAGGAATTAGTTACTCAAGATATTACAAGAATTAAATATGAGCACAATGAGTTGAGGCTATATCTATTGGTGTTTAACAAGCAACATGGTATCATGAGAGATTATGATTACATTGAATTAGTGGATTTTGCTATCTATGACAAGTTCCTATGAGAGTGTAAGAGACAATCTGTGGCATTAGTAAATGGATTTTGTGTACTTAAGAACAATTGTAGTCTTATGAGCTGAATTTGGATATATGTCTTGAAAAATGCCTGTACTAGTAATGGGTTTGAAGGATTGGAATTTTGATACACGTATGAATAGACAGGTCAGTAGGGAAAAAAAAGATGGGAATTGGAAAAGATTGAAGTATTGTGTAGAGGGACTGTCCTTGTAACACCCCACACCCGCAGGATCCGAACCCGACATCCACAGTGATATCCGGGTCCGTGCCTCGCGAGAATGGCGTGCTAACCACTCGTTCAGAAAATCGGTACATTACTTTCTGTAACAAATGCGCGGAATTCAATACTCAATTTTTGGGTACTCATTCAATCCCGTCCAATAGGATACACTCATTTTCAAAAGCCACTTAGGTCAATTTTACAAATACATAATAAACACTTTAGTACAAAAGTAAAGGCGTGCAATGCGCATAACCTAACCGATCCCGACTTCGACCTTCACTTGAATCATGCCATACTCCCGTTTTGCTAACGGGTACTCTTGATTCTGAAAAATAATTGCAATGTTGGGTGAGTTTGCGAACTCGGTGAGAAACCATCATCGATGGTTCACTCAAATCATGCATTACGCAAATTACGTAAAGACGATCTGATAATATCAATTAACGATATATACAAGATTATACGATATTCTATAACGATTTACAACAATAGACGATGTCGATGGCAATAATACTGATGGCGTAGAAACGATTTACTGATGTCGCATCACAATATCTGATAAATCATGGCATCACACAATTCAGTAATCATCGCACAATTTAGCAGTTCAATCACTCATGTATATAATGCATATGAGACTCTTTCCGATTATTGATGATTGTGCCCAAGTGCTCGATCGGTGTTTAGTGGGGGCGACGTTAGGATTTCTCCCTCGGGCTAAGCCCACGATCGATGTTCGAGCTCGAGGCTCTTTTTCAGTGATAATAGCAACTTGGGACACGTCCATTATCTGATCATGCATTTATGCATGCAGTGCAGTGTTTGATAATTGATAGATTGATGATTTAGTAATTTACAGTGTATGGCTATAGAGCCCAATATATCAGTTCCCAGTATCATACAGTGATCTAGTTCAGTACAGTAAAGCATGTAATTCAATCCAATCAATTTCGGTAATCGGGTAATAGTCTAGTCCAATTCAGTAGTAGCATGCATTTCGATCCTAATCACGCCAGTAATCATACAGTTCACCTTTGCAAGTAATTCATACAGAGCATATAAACAATCGGAATTTGAGAAACCAACTAGGTTACTCACCTGTAACTTCCGAGCTACTTCCTGGAAGTCCCAGCAATATCCGTGGAACGACGGTCCAACGGTGCCTCTATAATAGTAAAAGTACAGTCCATTACTAATTGTCCAATTAAACAGTTCAGTAATGCATATATCTCAGTGAAATGATGTACGATGCATGTTCACGATTTTCAGGTGCTAAATCCCAATTTCGGTACTTTAAACTCAATCCTATCTCTTTGTTCAATTGATCGCCAATTATTTGATCCATTCCTAAAATCCAGTCAATTTACCTCCATTTGAATACCCTATAGCAAGTCCCTATTTATCGGGTCGAAACTTCTATTGCAAATTCCAATTAAAACTCCAATAGTCTCAATTTGACATTTAGGTCATACTATGCACCATAATCGACCCAATTCCTTAAAATTCAATTCCATTTATATCAATTTGAACTCCTATAATTATCCTCAATTGTAGACCTCTTTCCCTAGTTCATAACAAATCTGGAATCGCCTCAATCGGAGGTTTACACCAAAAGTTATGCCCAATAAACCAATTTTAATCCAATGGAACAGTCCCTCTCGCTTGCAACATCGCGCCTCTCGCTTGGGCCTTGAAAAGCTCGCTTCGCGATTTAACGACGCGTCTGGCACGCCATGAGGCGAGGGCAGCACGCCGCGTCGTCATGATTAAATGACGCTTCGCTGGGCGTCCATGCACGCCGCCATGGCGAACGAATATATATTCGTCGCCGTCTGGCGCTGCCAAGAAATCATGGCGTCTGGCGTTCGCCGTCTTCTCCGATTCGATTCCTCTCTCTAAAACCCCCCATTAATACACTTCAGCTACTCAAATCAACTCTAATAAATACCATAAATGCAGTAGAAACCATAAATAACAACATTAATACCATAAAACTTACCAAAACACAGATCAATCCACAAATCTCCCAAAACCACCGTAACCCAAAAAATCCTTCAAACCAATCGATCAAACACTCTCCAAGCTTCTAACCTTCATCAATCACCATAGACAAGTTAGACTAACACAATAAGGAAGAAGCCATAAGAGAAATCGAAGGATCTCACCGTTGGGAGAAAATCGAAATCACCGTAGAGGGGGAAGAGGAACTCGCATATGCCTTAGTCAAAATCCCCCAATTTCATTCAACCCTAATATTTATAGACCTAAGTCTCCATATCGGTCAAATTCCGGTCTCTAAATTTCAATGACTCAACACATTTATTTCTTATCAAGAAAATCCTAATTTTCTATCACCATTGGACAGTTCTTTCAATCTTATCTGATCAATCGATCGATCGCCCAAATATTTCCTATGCAGGCGATTTCTCCAATTTCCAGAAATTTCCTATAATCCACTATCAAATACCAGTCACTCGTAACCAATATTAAATCAATCATTTGAACCCAAAAACTCAAATTTCTCAATTAGTCATATTCTAGTCAGTTCAGTCAGTTCACAATTTGATCAGTTCACAAACCAGTCACTTTAGTCAATTTCAATTCACAATTAAATACCGAAAAATCATGAATGCATGTACCTATGAATATATGCATATGCAGTAAACCAATTCCTCTATAATTAGAGGCCAGTAGCATACTCAGTTAGTAAATACAGTAAAACCGATCAGTCAGTCCCGATATTACCATTTTACCCTTGCTGACAGTAATGGGATGTTACAGTCCTAATAAAGTTAGTGTTCAAATCAACAGTATCTAATAGAGCATGACATAGCAGTGTAACATCCCGTCACCGATGGGATGGGTACAGTTCATTTCGTACGTATTTTGCATATGCATTCATAGCCTCTACATTATTGATAAATGTTCATGATTGCACAAGCATATGTATGTAAATGCATGTACGACCGAATTCCGACTTGATTGTGAAAAATTGGAGATTTTGTGATTTTAAGGTAAATTGTGTTTTGATTAGTGAATTTGACATTTTAGAGATTTGACTTATGAAATTGGAGTGTAGAATTATGCAATTTATATTTTTGGGGAATTATAAGAATTTTTCTGGAATTTTTAGAGTAACGGGTCCGGACCGAAAAAATGGCTTAGTGACTGATTAATTGTGATTCCGGTTCCGAATTTGATTGAAAATTGATACGAGGTAATTTGCATTATGATTTGAGGAATTAGGGTCTGAACCATTGGAATTCGGGAGAAATTAGAAGTAGAAATTGGATTGAGGTTGTTCGGGTTGGACTTGTGACAATTGCATTTGCCAAACAAGCCTTAATCTTCTTAGTATTTAAACCCTTCCCCTTTGAAACATAGTCCACGATGTTGTCTTCTTCTTCCCTTGAAAGAAACTTGATCTTCTTCTTCTCTTCGTGGCTCATCCACTTGGCTTACTTCCTTCTAATCTCTTCTCTTAAATTGTTCCAATCATCATTTGCCACCTAGCTTAAGCCTTGGACATGGAGAAGAAAGCATTTGGTGGAAAAATGGGAGAGAAACCGTGGATGTGCTTAGGTTTGGGGATTTGAGTTTGCTTGGTGATTTTCAAAGGGTTAAAGGCTTTAATCAAGTAAGTTCCTACATGTTTATTTTTTACCTAGTTTGATTTGAGCATTGAATTAAGGTATTAATTGTTTAAGAAGTTTTAAGTTTCGGATGATTTAGATTTTAAAGGAAAATGTGGATTTTGATTTGGGTGTTTATGGAATAATGGTTATTTGGTGGGTTTGAAGTTAGGAATGAGTTGTGTTAAGTGTAGAATATTGTTTTGAAGTGTTAGAATGGTTTGGGATGGCTTTATATCGAAATCAGGAATTTCGGGTTTGAGCGTGAATCGAGGTCGACGCCATGCCTTGTGTAACAAATCAGCGTTCAGACGCCGCGACAATGAAGACGACGCCATGGCGAAGCCTTCGGATCACGCCGCGTAGAAGGAAAAATTGTGTGTGTTGCGACGTGAAGAGAGACGTCTCGCCGCGGCAAGAGATCTCACGCCGCGGCGAGGACGTCTGTTTTTCGAAGGAGAATTTTTGGGTTTTAAATGATTTTGAGGTTATATTAATCCTGATTGGGGAGCGATTAATTGATTTTGATTTAGAGAGTAAGAATTTCACTTTAGAAGAATGGAATTTCATAATTTAATTCGGTGGTTCTCGAAATCGGATGACAATTGAATAGTGAATTTGATTCTGATTTAACGATAATTCCTATGTATTGAAATTTGACCTTGGAGGATGTAGAATTTAACCAATTGACTTATGGTATTAGAAATTGCTATGGACTAGTGTGAAAATGTGAAATTGAGATAAGCGGTTTAGGGTCGGAAATGTCATAACATGCATAGCACAGCATTCATTTGTGGTATAAGCTTCCTTGATTATTGAAATTGGTACAATTAGTGATATTCGAATATGATGATTATTGTAAAGGCTCAAGTGGAGCGCCGATCCTCTGACGCAGCAGAGACTTCCAGGCAGTAGCTCGAAAGTTTAGAGGTGAGTAACCTAGTTGGTTCCTCAATCTCTGGTGTGTTAATTGCTTGTGTGAACTATCTGTGCATATGATTACGTGTTTCGCATGAGTTATGTTATTGTGAATTGTGAACGCATGCTAGGCATGAATAGAAATCGGTAATTGACAGTTGTGACTGGAGCACATCTGATCGAAGCTATAAGCTCAACTATTGTGATAAGGGAATAGTGCATACCTAGAGGGCTCTCCTATCCTTAGTGCGCGTGGGTAGTAGTGCATACCCGAGGGCCCCCCTACCCCCCCCCCCCCCCGAAAACGCGATTTCTGTGAAATGTGCCCAGAAATGGGATAATACTGACACCCAGTCATAACACTAAAATGAAATGAAAATCATTATGCATTCAGTATGTGATTGTGCTGTGAGTTTGTAATTGGTTAAAGGTAAATGTGTGATCATTGTTGAGTAAATTTATGAATGTGATTCCGAATATGATACTGTGTTGTTTTGTACGCAAATTTTGCGTAATGCATGAATTGAGTGAACCATCGATGATGGTTACTTATTGAGTTCGCAAATTCACCCAAAATTGCAACTATTTTTCAGGACAGCGATAGTGTGACTCCTAGCTCCAGATTGTGAGACTTTTCCTGCTGTGTGAGTGTCGGCGAGAGGAGCATGGCCCACAGGTCGTTCAGCTGGGATCTTTTGGGATATTTTGTGGATGACCTATCTAGGAGTTGTGTTAGTTCTTTTGGATCTGTACAGTAGTAATTATGACAGAATTATGCACTTGTGGTTTCTACGAAATGAAATGAGAAGTCTTTTGGTTTTAAAATTTAGTGAATCTTATAGTATTGCTTTATTATATCGATGCCATGAGGTTTATAGAATTGATCGTATTGTAGTGCACCCTCATCGTAGGGTATGTATCGGTATGACCTACGGGCGTCCCGGTGTATACTCTACGGTAAGGGGGCGCTACAAGCAAAGTACTACTTATGTGGATATTAGATCACTCCATTGGTGTAGTGATGAGTTAAAGTGGAGCAAAAAGGAAAAAAATTTCCAATTATGGAAAAAGTAAGCCCAAATTGTGGACTTGAGGATTTTGATGACATAAAATATGTGTACTACCTAATAAAGAAAGGTCCTAGTAGTGGGCCTCAAAAGAGCAATTGGTGGCTATGAATGTCGACCTGAGTGATTATAGATTTGAGTTCTTTGTAACCTGGACTATTGGAGGAAGATATAAGGCATATAAGCTTGGAATATTTCAGCATATAATGTATAGTGTAAAGTCTATAGGCAAAATCTTCATTTTCTTTGTGAGACAACAAAAAGAGTTGGTCACCCTGAGTTAAAGTCAGAGCAATTTGGGATACCATAGTGAGTGTAGTAGTGAGTGAAATGTTTTTAAAATCTGAATAAAGTGGTTTTGAAAGAAGAATGGATTTTGGTGGACTACATTGAAATTGCGAATATATGGAGAAAGATGTGAAGGTTCAGAGTACTAATACTGATGCGTAGTTTGACAAGATACAGGGTAATAAGGGAAACTAAATGTGACTTAAAGTGGGCCATATTAACTGATGGCAAAAATGGGACTATGGCATTATAAGTGATTTTTTTGGCTAGGATTGTTGTAATCCAAAATATTTAGTGTTGAAACTCGAAGTAATGCGTTGAGTTTTCTGAAACTCATAAACAGTATAACTGAAGAAGTATGATACCGAAACAGAGAATTGAGAGACCTATTGATGTTATCAACTGTCAGGTTATAAACAAATCATCTAATAGAAAGATGATATACGGAATAAAAGAGTGTATGTGATAACAGTACCTCTACCTTATTCTGTATCAAAATGAATTTCGAGGATGAAACTTTTATTAGGAGGGGAGAATTGTAACATCCCATCATCGATGGGAATGATAAATAGTAACTTTGGGTCAGGTTGTGAGTGTGTGCACATATCTTGGCTTATTCATGCATAAATGGCCTTGATACAGATATGATTATTAATGTTTGCAAATGCATATGATAGTACATGCATTCGTGACATTTCTCGACATATATGTCTAAAAGTGTAATTTTTGTGAAAATATGAATTATGTGTTTGAAAGATTGAATTGGAGTGATTATGTGTATTCTACATAAATCTACTAAGTGGGTACCGATATTGAATTGGAGTGACACTACAAATTAATGACATGATTTAGGAATGTTTTATCGTGAGCCATTGAAATTTGGAGAGGTTATGAAAGTCATAGTAAATAAATTGATTGACATGGAAGTTAATAAGCATGAAAGAGATAATGAAAGTGTGTGAATTGGAAATGTGAGACATTGATCTTCATGAAACTTGTAGAATATGTTGACGACTTTCTGTCGCATTAGAGTTTGATATTTTTCGACATTGGGATCGAAAGAAATGATTTTCGGAAGTTAAGGCTAAATTACTTCGTATTGAAAGTGTTTGAATGGGATAATTTCTGAACATGGTTCAGTCTGATGAGAAATTCGTGATCTGTAGAGATCCAATTAAGTTAATGGTTATTTCTATATAAACTAGAAACATGGATCTGCTAATTATCTGAAGGAATTGAATTTCAATTCAGTCCCTAAGAGTTTAAATTTCTGAATTGAAGTAGAAAAGTTAAAAGAATATGTATAAGGGCAATTTGGGTATGACACTTAAGATCATAAGACTTAAGGTTTAAAGGAAGGGGTAGAATGGACTTTTCACCCTTCTTAAGGATATAAAAAGAGGAAATTAGGGTTTTTGCTTGAGAAAAGGAGGAGGAAGCCGTGGGAGAAGAAGAAGAGGAAAAAAGTTAGGTTTTGAGAAATCTTTGAAGATTTTGAAGCCAAATCAAGTAATTTTAAGCTTCATTCCTCTTGATTAAATGATTGATTCATGTTTTGAGTGGAAAAAGTTATAGAATGGGTTATTTATATGTTTGGTTTTTAGGGTTTTCGATCATGGGTTAATTTTGATGTTTTGTGAATAATTCTGGTTTGAGATGAGTTGGAACATGTTATGTGAGTGATGATTTAGGGTTAAGATGATTTATGTTTTGAAAGATAGGAAAAATTTGATTGAAAAGTGTTGAAAATCAAGTGTCGGGAGCAATTTGAGCTTAGTCGTCGTCAAGGCGCATAGCGTGCAGCGTCGTCATGCGCGTATGATGCGCTTGACAACGCGACGCAGCATCGCCTCGCCATGGCGAAGCTTAGGATTTCGCCACGGCGAGCTTCTTCATGCCGAGGCGACCTACTGCATTCCTACAAATATGTTTTGGTTTTTAAACCATAACTTGTTGTTCAGATATCCAAATGAGATAATTTTTGATTTGGTGTAAACTAGACGCAAAAGTCTACACGTTTTATGAAGAAGGGAAGTGTTGAATCAGTCTTTGAAAGTTCTCAATTTTTTATGGAAGTTAAGTGTAAAATATAGTTTTGACATAAGGATAGTGTCGGGAATGTCACGAAAGTGTTAGCGATCAAGAAGGGGGAGTTGAATAGATCTTTACACTTTTTGTAATTTTCTACAATAAAATTAGAAGTTAATTCACACAAAAACAATTTAATCAAATCTAAATGCAAAGAGTAGGGAAGAAGAGCAAACACTGTTTTCATAGAGGTTTGATGCTAAGACCTATGTCCTCTACCTAAGCTCCCACTTAGGATTTTGCAAACCACTTTATTACACACTTTGTAGTTCAGTGTGAACTCTTATAATACCGCTTGATTTTCGACTCAAGCTACCTTTACACTTGATTTGTTTTACGGCACAAATCCTACCAACACCACTTGATTTTCAGCTCAAGCTACCTTTACAAATGATTTGTCTTCCGGAACAAATCCTACCAACACCACTTGATTTTCGGCTCAAGCTACCTCACACGTGACCTTTCACTAGTCACTCAAATTGTAAGAGAAATAAGATAAAGATTGAAGAACAAAGCTCAATACATGATGTAATAAGATAAGAACAATAATGAGTAATTTTGGAGCAATAGAAGAGTATGTAGGCTTGTAGAACTTGTTTATACTCTTCTTCTATCATCCTCTATTTATACTTGAAGAAATATAGCTGTTGGAGCTCATTCTAGCCGTTTCTTGATTAATATTACCGTTCCTTGATAATCTCCCTTCCATTTGTGGCTAATTGGACCGTTGGAATTGATTTGTTGCATCCATATGTCGACTTGTGACCATAAGTCGACTTGTCGAGTTGTATAAGTCGACTTGTGACAACATTTTACGTAAGATTGCATCTCCGCTCTTCTATAAGTCGACTTGTGATGTGTAAGTCGACTTGTGGTCCTCGATAAGTAGACTTATGTATGATTAGTCGACTTGTGTTGTCTTAACCTGACAGATCTTCATATATTAGTCGACTTATGATGTTCTAGTCGACTTATGTTGTTCAGACCTTGATGCATAAGTCGACTTATGCTGTGCAAGTCGACTTATGTTGGCTTCAACGGTAATATCCATCCAAATCTTCTATAATCCTCATTATTAAAGCTTCTTTCACTTATAAGAAAACTTCTATCTTGATTCTTCAATGATTAGTCACTTGCCCATCTTGATTTGCACAATTCTTTTATTGAATATCAATCCAAAATACCTGAAACAATTTCTTAACCAATTCTATACATTTTATTATTATCAAAACATAAGTGGGATTTAATTTGTCAACCACCATTGGTCCAACAATCTCCCCCTTTTTGATAATGACAAAACACTTAGAAATTGTTTAAGAAATGAAAACAAAGAAACATTGATCAAGGTTTTATACCTTGTCATTTTGGTTAGAAGTCTCCCCCTCAATCATATAAATCATTGAATTTAATAAACTTGCAAGATCAAATTCATAAAGTAATTTGAAATCAAGATAGACTCAAATCAAAGACAATTTAACATACATACTCCCCCTTAATCAAGTAACTGAAGAAATATCCAATTTCCCATTTTTCTCCCCCTTTTTGTCATAATCAAAACAACTAATACAAACCAACAAGATGAACTAGATGAAACAAAAATAGTCATCAATATGAAGAAGAAACACAAATATGAAGATGAAAAATAATTATCGCAATGGCGCTTCGAAAAACAAAACAGCAAACACAAAGAAATGCACAGTCATAACATAACAATCCAACAATTAATACAAATATCAGAAAGTCATAAGAAGCACCACACACTTGAAATAGCATAAGAATCCGTGTAGACATAAGTCGACTTGTTACCAGACATTTCACCAATTAGTCGACTTAGACATCCATTAGTCGACTAGAATATACCAGTACTCTAATTCAATCACATTTCAGCCTAAGTGTAAATCATGATGATGGAATCTTTGTTGTTGTCTCCACTTATATGCCTTGAATATCTACTATCAATGTACCATGTGCTTGGTTGATTTTCATTCCTTGCTTGTACCTACAACTGAAACATCCTTTCTTCTCATTGGTACCCAAGCCATCTTGGGTCCATTTTGGTTAGTCATATAAACCACATTAGAAGGTGTTATACCTCTTACCACCCAGATTTTCTTAACCTTAACACATCTCCTAATACTTTTACATGCAATTCTATATGACCATCTTTCAAGCATCTAGCACATTGAGCAACTTTTCCATCCTTGGTAAATTTGGAAATTAAAGAACAATCTCTATTATAAGGATCATATCCCAAACCATGTTTAGAAATAGAATATCTTTGTAAAGACAACATCTCTTCAAACTTTGCATTTCCACCAACAAATTTTCCAACCACATAAGAAAAATCCTTTCTAAGTCTACCAAGTTCATTAGTAAGATTTTCTTTTTTAGCAAGACTTTCAGAATGATCTTCCTTAGGATAATCTAAATCATCAATCGTCTCATGTAAAGCATTAGGACAATCTAAATCATCAATCGTCTCATGTAAAGCATTATTTTCAGCATCTAGTTCTCTTATTTTCTTTCTCAATTTTTTATTGATCTCAATAGCTTCTTCTAAATCAATTTGTAAAGCATTAAAAGAATCTATAAGATCTTGATCAATGAAAGTTACCTCATCTTCATCATCACTTGTTGAGAAGCTATTTGTCATAAGAGCAAGGTTTTTTTCATCATTGCTTTGATATGCTTCCTCATCATCACTCCACGTGGCTATAAGGCTAGCTTTCTTTTTCCCTTTGTCATTTTTCTAGAGATTTGAATTTGAGGATGAGCTTTTGCATTCTCTAGCATGATGTCCTTTTTCCATGGAAAATTTTTTCCTTTCTCCATTTCTTCCACCATTTAATTCCTTCCTCCGATTTTTGAGAAGTCCTTTGAATTTTCTCAAATTTCTAGCGTACATTGCTATTTCTTCGTCTTCCTCCTCTTCATCTATTTCTTCATCACTTTCATCGAAAGAAGAAGTATTAGCTTTTAAAGCAATTGACTTTTGTGACTTACCTCTACCTCCTCTGGATTTGAGAATGATCTCATAGTTGATAAGTGATCCCACCAAGGCGTTGAATTCTAGATGATTGAGATCTTTGAATTCCATAATGGCGGTGACTTGTGAGTCCCATTCCTTTGGTAGTGAGCGAAGAATTTTCTTCACCTTCTCGCTATCCGTCATATGCTTTCCAAGGTTGCCTAATCCATTTATGATTTCTGCAAAATGATCAAGCATAGTGGAAATAGACTCACCTTCCTTCATGACAAACATTTCATAGTCATGGAGAAGCATGTTGATCTTTGTCTCCCGGACTTGGTTGGTTCCTTCATGGGTGATGCGAAGTTTTTTCCACATTTCTTTCACACTGGTATACGAGTTAACTCGGTTTCTTTCCTCAACCGTGAGAGCGTAATAAATTAGCTTCATTGCTTTCGCGTTGATGTAAGCTTGCCTCCAGTCATTGTCATCGTATTCCAGCTCCGTTTTTAACTCACCATTTTCTTTTAACGGTGGTTGTGGACCGAAGATAATTATCTTCCAATATTCCACTCCTTTGCTTATGATGTGATACTTCATAGGATTTTTCCAAGATGAATAGTTAGTACCATTAAATAAAGGAGGGCGATAATTTGTGTTACCTTCTTCCGCTAGTTTATTGTGTGCCATCCCCGGATACTTCTGCTCTGATACCAATTGTTAGTGATCTAGAAGGGGGGGTTGAATAGATCTTTAAGCTTTTTGTAATTTTCTACAATAAAATCAGAAGTTAGTTCACACAAAAACAATTTAATCAAATCTAAATGCAAAGAGTAGGGAAGAAGAGCAAACACTATTTTTATAGAGGTTCGATGCTAAGACCTACGTCCTCTACCTAAGCTCCCACTTAGGATTTTGCAAACCACTTTATTACACACTTTGTAGTTCAGTGTGAACTCTTACAATACCGCTTGATTTCCGGCTCAAGCTACCTTTACACTTGATTTGTCTAACGGCACAAATCCTACCAACACCACTTGATTTCCGGCTCAAGCTACCTTTATAAATGATTTGTCTTCTGGCACAAATCCTACCAATACCACTTGATTTCTGGCTCAAGCTACCTCACACGTGACCTTTCACTAGTCACTCAAATTGTAAGAGAAATAAGATAAAGATTGAAGAACAAAGCTTAATACATGATGTAATAAGATAAGAACAATAATGAGCAATTTTGGAGCAATAGAAGAGTATGTAGGCGTGTAGAACTTGTATATACTCTTCTTTCATCATCCTTTATTTATACTTGAAGAAATATAGCTGTTGGAGCTCATTCTAGCCGTTTCTTGATTAATATTACCGTTCCTTGATAATCTCCCTTCCATTTGTGGCTAATTGGACCGTTGGAATTGATTTGTTGCATACATAAGTCGACTTGTCGAATTGTATAAGTCGACTTGTGACCATAAGTCGACTTATCGAGTTGTATAAGTCGACTTGTGACAACATTTTACGTAAGATTGCATCTCCGCTCTTCTATAAGTCGACTTGTGATGTGTAAGTCGACTTGTGGTCCTCGATAAGTCGACTTATGTATGATTAGTCGACTTGTGTTGTCTCAACCTGACAGATCTTCATATATTAGTCGACTTATGATGTTCTAGTCGACTTATGTTGTTCAGACCTTGATGCATAAGTCGACTTATGCTGTGCAAGTCGACTTATGTTGGCTTCAACGGTAATATCCATCCAAATCTTCTATAATCCTCATTATTAATGCTTCTTTCACTTATAAGAAAACTTCTATCTTGATTCTTTAATGATTAGTCACTTGCCCATCTTGATTTGCACAATTCTTTTATTGAATATCAATCCAAAATACCTGAAACAATTTTTTAACCAATTCTATACATTTTATTATTATCAAAACATAAGTGGGATTTAATTTGTCAACCACCATTGGTCCAACAGAAAGTGCATAGTACATATTGTAAAATTGCTACATGTGCATTATTAAATATTTCTGATTGGACAATGTGTTAAATATGGGTATTTGACTTGGGTTAGAGGCGCATTTTGCAACGTCAGCCCACCGATGATGCCGAGACTTCCGGACGTTAGCACGGAAGCTACTGTGAGTAACCTAGATGGTTTCTCAATTGTCTTTTGCTTATAATGCTTTGATTATGATTCTGTGGAGAATAATGGTGGGATAGTGTTTGATTGTGGGTTCCGGACAGAAGGTCCGATGTATTGGGAGTTATGACATAGAAGTGTTACTTGTTTGTGAATTCTTGAACTACCTGGTTATGATGTGATACATTGTGACATATGCATTACATATATGAATGCATGATCAGATAATGGTAGTTGTGATCAGAGCAGCCATTGAGAGCTAAAAGCTCACCGTACTTGGGCATGGAGCCTACAGTGATTTCAGAGCCTCAGGCTTAACGATTAATGCGCCCATATTGGGACAGTTTGAGCGCTCGGTTACAACACCGTAATAAATTAGAAAAGTGTCACATATGCATTCCATATGCATTTGAGTGAATAATTTGATTTGGTGAAAGGAAAAAAAAATTGCCTTATACTTATTTGCTTAACAAATGTGTATTTGGATGTGAACGAAATTTTGAAATGCTTCACTTCAAGGGTGGAATGTCGGACTAAAGTTCGATGATATGAGAAGTGATTGAAAGGGATAGATAATTGTGGTGATGCATTCTAGTGCATGAACACATAAAACATAATGGCCGTTGTGACTAGAGTAGCCACCGATCAGAGCTATAAGCTCAACGATTTATGAGCCCTTAATGAGACAGTTTCAGAGCTTACAAGCTCAACGATTAATTAGCCCTATATGGGACAGTTATCAATGAGCCCTACATGGGACAGTTATCAATGAATGTGCCCTTATAGGGACAGTTTTAGAGCCTATGGCTCAACGATTAATGAGCCCTTAATGGGACAGTTTCAGAGCCTATGGGTCGAAGATTAATGAGCCCTTAATGGGACAATTTTAGAGCCTATGGCTCAACAATTAATGTGCCCTTATAGGGACAGTTTAGGCGCTCGGTCACAACATAGAAATCAATTGGAAAAGTGTTACGTGCTGCATTTGTTTTAATCTAGTTGATTGAATGAAAGGCAAAATGCCTTATACTAATGTGACAACAATCTTGTGTACTTCTAAATGTGAGTTTATGAAATAATTGTGATATGCCTGATTGTTGCATGAAATATAATGGCTGTTGACCAGAGTCGCCACCGATCAGAGCTTTTAGCCCAACGTGTGAAAATGAGCTTCGAGCTCATAAATGACTCAGAGCCTCAGGCTCAACGTATAATGATCCCTATAGCCACCATTGGATAAGGGACAGATATTAATGAGCCCTATAAAGGGACAGTTAGGCACTCGGTCACAGCCAATTAACAACAAATGGGAAGAGATCGGGATCAGTTGTGTCTGCATTAGTGTCCGTAAAATTTTGTATAAAATTAGTTTCTTTTCTGGTCAATTTGTAAAGGCACCGGATTAAATTAAAGGTATTTATAAGAAGACCTTCGTGGTCATTGTTACTTGCCAGTGTTGTAATGAAAATTGGTTTCCGCATAAATTTTTATAATGTATGTGTATGTTTCAAAAAAAAATTTATACTAAGATTTGACTGAGTGATGTAGTACGCCACCCTCATAGGGCACGGACTAGGATATCACCATCGATGTCGGGTCCGGGTCTCACGAGAGTGGGGTGTTATAGGCACGGTCGGTATACTTTATAGATGACAAGACCATACGGTCGGTACTCATTTACCGACGGTTCTGTCAGTATAGTTAATAGGAATTAATCGATGGAGCCATTGGTAAATTTAAGAAATCTATGCCGATGGTTCCGTCAATAAATTCCCACCAAATATAACAGACAGTATAAAGTTTCGTTGGTAAATTCCCACCAAACATTACAATTGGCGTTTATTCCGTCGATAATTGAAAACATTTAACCAAATATCCCCTTAGTTGCTTAATCTAAAGGTGGAAGCTATTGGATCGCTAAAGTCACCTTTAATTCTCTGTAAATGTCTTGTTGAATGACAATTTTCTCAAATTTGGTCATTAAATTTGATTTCAATTTGAACAATTATATATTATCGTTACATAAGATTTGGAATTTTGAACCCTTGGAATTTGTTTATAAAGAAAGTTAAATGATCATAAAAAGAAAGAAATCTTTCCTAATTGATAATTAAAACATTACAGTTTACATAAATGAAAACCAAATTAATGACAACAATAATCATATTGTCCTGGTGAACGTGACTGATGTGAGTCTCTTTCCCTCGCTCTCATTTTTTACATGTCATTTTGGAACTTATTTATTACCTCCATCAATGTCTGAACTGTGGACTCAAGCTGATTGATACGTCGCATTGTCGGCTTTGAACTAGATGCTGCTATTATGGACATAGTAGAGGAGTGCGAATGAAATGTGTTTGCACATGATTCTAGGCCAAATATCCTTCCCCGATTGTCCCTACCACCCACTGCATCAAGATATACCTGGGTCTCATCAACAGGTTGTGCATCCTGCGTATGTTGCCCAATTGCTTGTTGTATTTGATCCTATTAAGAGGAAATGCTTATATTATAATTAGTAAGTGATAATTATTAAGATTGAATATTAAACTATGAAATTTACATACTTTTAGTTCTCAATATCGATTGTTGACGAATGTCACACCGTCTTGTTTCTTAATATGAGTATGCAAGAACAACTGATGGGGTGTAGGCCTAACGCCCATATACTTTTCCTGCATAAAAATAAAAAGTAATAAGTTAAATTAGAATTTATAAAAATTTCGGTAGAGTCTCATTTGTTTTTAGGATATTACCCCCTGTTCAAGAAAGCAAAGTATTCAACATAGCCATAAACGGCACCAGCAACTTACTCCACACAGTCATGATCATTAGACATACTACACATATATGTTCATCACAACATTCACACATCAATTTACATTTAAATATAGCAAGGTAAAAATTTAGAATATAAATGTAATATTTATATACTTACAAGTCTCTTTGCATGCTCGCGGTGAGTAATTGATCCTCTCGTATGAACGGGAAGACTGTCTGCCCCTCTCTTACCATGTCTGTCCATGGAGTTACGACCCGATATGTGCATTGCCTCAGGTGATCTCTAGTACTCTAGCCAACAACTCCATGTGGACTTAGAAATGAAAGAGGTTCATACACCAGCATTGTGTATCTGATTAATAAAATCGCAATAACTTGTACGAGCTCGCGACTCCCATACACTATGTATTATCCCGTCGAGTTCAGAACTCCAGTAAAAATGTTTCTAAAAATAAGAAAAATTAATTCGATAACTTATAATCTATTTATATGTATGTTATTAATGTATACAACAAAAAGAAACAAATATTTATCGCATATTGTACCTCAAACTCCTTATAGTAAAATGCTTTTGTGGCCTCAGAGATCTTCTTCCATGCATAACCATCTGGATCAATCCTCTCTTTAAATGTAGATTTCATTTGTCTTAAACATGGTCCAGATGGAATGAACCTAATATAAGAACAAATAAGTTCTTAAATGTGCAAGACATTTAAACATATAAGTTAATGCTAAACATATATAGTGTTTGATGCGATTTCACTTATTGTTGATCCAATATTTTTATATACTTTCTGCCATCAGAATCCTCAGATGCAGGGTGGATCTCGTCTCCTTCCTCTTCCATAATTGTATTGGATGATATATAGGTATTGGATTGTTGTGTATCACTAATTGCAGGTGATGATGTTCGTGCGACTGTAGGCGCTGGAGGTGGTGGTGGTGACTTAGTTGTAGCTGGATTCTGTGATGGGCCACCCTCACAATAAGTCCCTCCAAATATGCTTCTGAGCCTGGGACATATGATCTGACGTTGGATCTTTGGTCCCATATTTATACCTGAAATAATATGTTTATTGAAGTCTTCTATGAATATTTAAATTTGATTCTAAATCTAATACGTCACACAATATATGTAAAAGGAATTCATGTAATTTGTTTCATATCATAACTTCGAATTTAGTTATGAGAAACATTGTTATAGTCATAGTACAATAATATAACTAGTTTGTAGCACAGTCATGTGTATTGCAGAGATACATGACAATGGTATTAATTTTTTTTAAGATTCTAAGTAACATGAGAGCCATTAAAGGTAAATGACTCTTTGATAACGGATTCCTGATAAGGTTCCTTGTATGTTCAAACACTCCAATGGAAATAGTAAATGTTCTTCCCGCATATGTTTGGTTTTCAATACTTTCTTGCAACAGTGTTTCCGCTATTGTTAATTTTGTTGGTGAAACTTTCGAAAATGGCTTACCTACAACACAATATATAGGAAGGAACTAACATATTGTCATATTAAAAATGGATAATGGAACCTATCCTGAATACGTATACATAAGTGAATTTCTAGATGAGTTTTGTGGAATTGGCAACGTTTCCAAACCAACCGATTTGCCTAATCCTTCATCGATCGCTGTGTCATTACTCCCGCCTCCTTCTGCATACATGTCATCTTCGAGATTCATTAAAGCTTAAAACATGTAATATATTCCATGAAATGTTAATATAGCAACTGCATATGTTTGAATTGAGATGTATATAATAAGGAAAGTGATGTTGCTAAGATGATACTATACACCTTCATGTAAAAGATCGGTCATGGAAGGCAAACGAATATTACTTAAAGAAGTGGAGTTGTTGCAGCATCCTTTATTTTTTGGGCAGGGACAATTTTACCATATTCCTCCTAGCGGAATCAATTACTTCCATCCGGAACCATATGCCAAGTCGACATTCCTTGATTAAGAATAGGAAATATAAATCTGATAGAATATATTGAAAAGTTTGAATACATATTACTTGTCAAATGAAATTAAATCTTCCACTACATACATAAATTAATCACTATAATAACTTAAATTACAATCATCTTCACTTTCTGATGAATATGAATCAAAATCTGACTCCTCTTCAGATCTTTGACCGTCTTCCTCCTCTTCAGGTGAAATCTATTGATATTCATGTGATGGATCGTGCAATGGTTCCTTATCATCATATGTCACAGATGCATTTATAACATAAGAATCTTCTTGAAACGCTTCACTTTCAATTCTCTTTTCTCCTTTTCTATGTGATTGAAACACACCTTTAGGTTTAACTTTGCAAACTGCCAACCAATCTAACTTATCTTGTCGTATGCTGGGAAAAGGGACATAACACACCTGTTTTGCTTGTATAACCAAAACAAAAGGTTCAAAATGTTTCAATCTTCTGTGTGAGTTGATTTCAACAAGATTGTATCGGCTATGGACCTTTGTTCCAATATTTGGAGTGGGATCAAACCAATCACACTTAAATAACACAGTTTGCTTGATTGGCAACGCAGGGTACTCAACTTCTAGTATCTCAATAATTTTACCATAGTAATCCATGAATTCTCCTTGTATGGAAACTCCACTATTTATTGTTGCGATGCTATGACCATGAGTTTTTGTATGATATTTGTAGCCATTAACGAAATAAACCGGATACGATTTAACAGTTCACAGAGGTTCCTTAGCAAGATCGGAAATGAACTTGTTCTCTATTCGATTTTCTATGGACTACAAAAAAATGATTTCAATATCAATGAATACATCCGGTTATTTCAACACTTGAATTGCATAATTTAATTATGAGATTATTTGTAAGGGGAAACTAACATATCTCTCAAACCATCGTGCAAAGTGTCGTCCAACCTCATTATTTACTTCATCCTATGTGCTGTTTGCCATGATCTCATGTGACAATGCCTCGTATATCCTGTTAGGTTATCATGTTATTTAGTTATGAAAAAGACAAAATTTTAGTACCGATAGAATGTGGTTGAACTTACTGCACGAAAAGTTGAACCTTTTGATAGTTTAATAAAATGTAACCATGGGCAGTCTCAATTTCTTGCTCTGTTAACATTCTTCTTGTTGCATGCCCATATGCTCACCTAGGATATGTGAAAATGGATATGTTACCATCAGCATAACTGGTTCCTCCCCCATCGTCATTACGAGGAACTTTTCTTGCTCTTGTGTTAATGTGTGGCGCAAAATAATGTCCACAAAATGT
Source organism: Erythroxylum novogranatense (assembly GCA_029891385.1). Taxonomy (NCBI): domain Eukaryota; kingdom Viridiplantae; phylum Streptophyta; class Magnoliopsida; order Malpighiales; family Erythroxylaceae; genus Erythroxylum; species Erythroxylum novogranatense. The sequence continues at coordinate 99,911,571 of CM057225.1, read as the reverse complement.
ACTAACCTCCTTAAATAAACAAGCATTACAAATCGAACCTTCAACTCTAGCCTTTTTTTTCACATTTTTCTTCAAGTGATGCAAATACCTATATTACAAAATATGAGAATTACAATGTAACTGTTAAAACATTTGATAACTTCATTGATTGAATTTTGAATGCGAATTACCTCTCAAAAGGATACATCCATCGATATTGAATTGGACTAGCTAGTTTAGTCTTGTAGGCTAAATGCACAGGTAAATGCTCCATACAATTGAAAAAGCTTGGAGGGAAAATTCCTTCTAACTTGCACAAAATTACTGAAATCCCCCTTTCTAGGATTTCCATGTCACTGTACTTGATTTCAGATGATGTTAAACTTTTGAAAAACAAACTTGTTTCTGTAATCACTTCCTAAACCTTATTCTGTAGCAACTCTCAAAATGCGATTGGAATTGACCTTTGCATAAACACGTGACAATCATGACTTTTCAACCCAAATAATTTGTACTTCCTCATATCCACACACCTTCCCAAGTTTGAAACATAACCATCGGGAAAATTTAAACCCTTCAACCATTCACACAATATTTTCCTTTTTTTTGGTCCAACATGTAACATGCTTTCGGATATTTACCAGTGTGAAGATCTTTATGTAACTCATTTCTTCTACAAAAATTTGCAAATCAACACGTGATTTTGCATTGTCTTTTGTCCTCCCCTCAATGTTCATTATGGTATTAAACATATTGTCAAAAAAAATTCAATATGCATGACATATAAAATATGACGTATCAAATTCATTTTCCAATATGGCAAATCCCAGAAGGTGCTTCGTTTTCTCTAACCAAAATTTTTGCTAATGCTTGTATTAACTTCATTAGCTTCAAATTCTGTAACTTTCAACACGCCTAATTCATCAATCTCCAGCAATATCTCTTTACCATCTTTGCAAGGGGGCGAAGTTTTCTTCACCATCGTATTCTTAATGAACATATTTTTATTACTTCTAAATGGATGATCTAGAGAAAAAAATTTCCTGTGATTGTCAAACCAACACACTTTTTCCTCGTTTGGAAGATAAAAAGTATCAAAATCATTTCCACAATAAGGACAAGCCAATTTTCTAGCTGTGCTCCATCCAGATAACATGGAAAATGTAGGAAAATCACTAATGGTCCACATCAAAGCCGCCCTCAACACAAAATTATGTTTCAGAGAGACATCATATGTTTGAACATCGTATTCCCAGATATTCTGCAATTCAACTATCAATGGTTGTAAGATCACATCAATTTGATGCTTCGGATTACTTGGCCCTGAGACAATCACTGTGAAGAACATATATGCCTCTTTCATACACATCCATGGAGGCAAATTATAAGGAGTAACTATGATTGGCCATAATGAATATTGCTGCCTTGATTGACCACAAGGTTGGAATCCATCCGTTCATAATCCTGACCTAACATTTCGACATTCAACTGCAAAATTAAGATGGGTGTCATTGAAATGCTTCCATGCTTGTGCATCTAATGGATGACTCATTAGTCCATCTTCCTATTCGTGTTTAGAAAACCATCTTATATGAGATGCAGTAACATCTGAAGCATAAAGTCTTTAAAGTCTCGGCGTTAACGGGAAATAATACATCCACTTCCATGGAACTAATTTCTGCTTCATTAAATGCTTTCTAGGCCTAAACCTAGATTGCCTACAAAATTTGCACTCTTCTAAGTCCACATCTTCTCCCCAATACAACATACATCCTAATTTGCAACAATCTATCTTCTCAATAGGCAAACTAAGACCCCTAATAAGTTTCGTCATACTGTAAAAACTATCAACCATTGTATGATCACGAGGCATTGATTCATTATACCATTCAAGAATTTTATCAAAACTATGATCTAAAATATTCCCTTCAGACTTAATGTTCAATATTTGCACAATCGAAGACAATTGGGTCATTGTCGCACAATTTGGCCATAACTCTTGGTCTGCTGACTGTAGTAAGTCAAAGAATTGTTTTGCATGTGGGTTTGTTTCTTATTTATTGTTTTCCATATTTTGGTGAAAGGTATTACTGCTTGCATCATAAACCATTTTCCTGTACGGATTTCTCATCTCTTCCATATAATTTGTTCTAAATCCAATCCCCCTTTCAAACTCATTGAATTGCACTGGTGTTTCTGCTTGATTACCCCGTGAGCTGCTACAAATGCCAACTTCCCCGTATCTTGTCCACTCAAAATAATTTGGGACAAACCTTTTTCTCAGCAAATGCCCATTAACTTTTTCAATAGGATGGAAACATTTGTGTTTGCACTTTTTACATAGACATTTGCTCTTCGACCCATCCATATATGCTGCTTGAGAACATGCATAGTGAATAAAGGCTTCAACTCCAACAACAAATTCAGGATTAATGTAACCATCAGGTGTTAATAGTCTATACATCCAAGATCTATCAACATAACTCATTTCTGTAAGGCTGTTAATGTAAAACAGTGAGTCTATAGTTAGTATTCTTCATGTTGGCCAAAGTATACAGAATATTTAAGATAATATATGTGACTCGGGACACGTTTTGGTAGTGACTCATAAGCTCCTCGTATTTTTCTTCAATTAGCCTCATACTCTCACTCATGACGAAATTTCTGTTAACTTTTATGGGTTCAAATCTACTAAGCGAACCTATACTAAAGATCTCACATAGATGTTTCTCATCATATATGTGAGAGGATTTTATCAATCATTAAAAGTCCTATATTTAATATTTACAGCATTGGATATAAAATAAGTATTCATCAAAATATGAATATTTATTTTAATAAATTGTTGATAGATATCGGTAGTTTTCACAAACTGCGTGAAGAATGTCGATAATGTCAAGTTAAGATAAGCTAAATAATAACGACGGAATAACAATCAAATAAATAACGATTGCATAATTAAAAGTAACTCCAACTATAATATAAGTTACACTCATCCTATTTTACTTTAATAATTAACTGAAGTTGATTCCATAAAGAAAGACCAAAAATATTCCTAGTACAATAAATACGTAGACAACAACATATTCACTTACCTGAACCGAAACACAAACATACGCAATTGATGAAGATGAAGACATAGATACATACTTGGCCAAGCTACTCTTCAAACTCGCTACAAATGAATGTAATGGTAACAAAGGAGTTCCTACAACCAAGAATACATTTGTTCACAGGTTAGAAAGCTTTTCTCCTATATAACACATCAATTGTTGTGAAATATTTAAATCAATCAAGGTCATTAACTACATTCAATCATCATTTAATCCTATGATGCTTTTAATCCTCAAAACAAAAAAACGATGATGTCATAATTTACAAAGATTCTATAAAAAATTTGACAGAGTTTTCCTTATAAAATGAACATCCCCCTTCTGTCAGAAGGCTCATTTAATCCTGCCAAAAAATGAAACACTTCTATATCGACCAGTAATCACAACTCATACTGGGTCTGCCAACCGTATGTCTATTCTCATTGTATTCCACATTTAACATCGCAAAATCTACAATTATGCTATTTTCAATACAAGTTAACCAATTTGTAACCCCAATTTTCAATACGAGTTATTGTCATTCAAATAAGATAAGTACTTTAAACTTATCTATTTTCTAGCCTATTCTTTGTTTCTAGCGAGAAGAGATGAAATAAATAAGATATTTAATGTTTTGATATATCAAAATTTGAAGAACGAAAATGATACATAAGCAAATATAATTTAAAAGTTCAAGGTACACATAACCATTTACATTAAGGATATTTATGCACATTTTAAAGGAATTTTACATAAATTAATTGAATATATAAAATAAAACAATTCTTGATGTAAAAGGTTTTGCATAATGATAAAATTCACAACCTAATACTCACCTTATAATATATGGTGCTAAACAGTTCCTCTTACATAAGGTTAAAAAACCTATTGATGTATGCCTTTAAAAATTCCTTCTCAACATTTAATTATGTAACTAAGGGTACATTGCTCCCTTGTCACTCCCCCTTACCGCAGGGTACACGCTGGGACGCCCACAGGTCATTCTGGTACATATCCTACGATAAGGGTGAGCTACGATCAATCACTACAAACACTTCACATGGCATCATAATAAAACATCAGTACAAAAATTACAATGTTTTTTAAACCAAAATTTTTCTCATTTCATTTCATCAAAACCAGAAGTCTACACGTCTGTCATCTTTTACTGTCTGTACATCAATCCTAAAAACCTAGTACAAATGGTACATGAAAGAGGAAAAATACATCAGATCTATCTAGGTCATCCCAAAAGTCCCAGCTGACCGACTTGTGAGCCATGAATTCTCCCGCCAAAATGATCTACACTACTCGAAAAGTCCCTCTGGAGCTAGGAGTCTACTCTCGGTCTTGAAAAATATGTTGCAATTTTAGGTGAGTTTGTGAACTCAATGAGGTAACCATCATCAATGGTTCACTCAATTCATGCAACAATCAGGCATATCACAATTATTTCATAATTTCACATACATCAGAAGTACCACATGATCACATCAGTAACACATTTTATTTTCACATAAGCATAAGGCATTTTTCTTTCACTCAATCAAATATATGTAAGAAAATGCATATGAAATGCTCATGTGACCTTTTTTTCCAATTTATTACGGTGTTGTGACCGTGTGCCTGGACTATCCCAATATGGTCACATTAATCATTGAGCCTGAGGCTTTAAATCACTGTGGGGCTCGAGGCTCAAATACAATCATTGAGCTTTTAGCTCTCGGTGGCTGCTCTAGTCACAACTGTCATTATTTGAGTATGCATTCATGTATGAAATGCATATGTGACAATTAAGTAGTATATACATCACAATCAACACATGTGTCACAATTTATCACATCATAACCAAGTAGTTCTCAAATTCACATACAAGTAGCACTTTTATGTCATAGCTCTCCAGTACATCGGACCTTCTGTCTAGAATTCACTATCACAATAAATCTCAAACCCACCATTATTCACCAAAAAATTATAAGCAATCAATAATTGAGAGAACCGTCTAGGTCACTCACCAATAGCTTTAGAAGCTAATGCTTGGAAGTCTTGGCAACGTCTGTAGGTTGACGTTCCAAATGCACCTCTATAACAGTTAAAATACACAAATATTACCAAGTGTACAATCAGAAATGTTTAATAATGCACATGGAGAAATTAAAATGCGTACAATGCATGTTCGTGGCATTCCTGACATTATTCCAAAAATTCTCATCACAAAATTTTCTTCTAAATTTTAGAAATTCAGACACCAAAATCACTCAATTCGAACCTCTATAGGTCCAATTATTGTTAAAACACGGACCAGAAAAATTATTACTCGGTCTCCTCACTTTGACCTAATCAATCCACGTCAATTTCATCTCTAAAAATTCACAATTTTACATAAAAATGAAATTAAATATTTCACGAATCCGATGCCTCGAGAATCAGATCAATTGGAGGGTGGATGAAAAAGTTATTCACAAAAGAATGAGAAAGGGTCCAATAAAGCATGAAATAAGAAATTAAAATTAAAATAAAACAAAATAATAATTAAAAAAATGGAGGAGCTGAGTCGCACTCAGCTCCTCGCGCCCTCGCAACCTCGCGAGGCGTCGCCCTCGCGAGTGGCGAGTTTCCAAATTTCACCTTTTTTTTTAACCACTTAATTCCCCTCTTCTTCCAACATGCATAACATGTGATCCAGAAGTCCAATTTTGACAAACTTGGTATCAATGAAAAGAAAACAGAAAGATCTACAATTTCTATGTAGAGCTCGAAAACCAATTTCACCTCTAAGGGTGTCAAAAACTCAACCAAAGTTACTGCCTACACATTATCATCCAAAACAGTACCACAATTTTCTAAAAATCATAACTTCTTATCCCCTTAGCCAAAAATTCCATACCTTATATCAATGGAAAGATCAAAACATAATCTAAAACTGTCATGCAGCACTTAAAAGCAATTTCAACCTCTAAATAGGTCAAAATCTCAATCAAAGTTTCTGCCCCCATAATTTCAACCTAAACCATAACCAAACTTTAAAATTCATAACTTACAATCCCTACATCCCAAATTAGCATATTATACCTCATTACAAAGCTAATACATTCCTCTACAAATTTCCATAAGACCCCTTGAGCTAATTTAAACCATAACACATGTTATACTTACATTCATCACATCCTACCTCATCAATCATCAATTAAATAAGCAAATTTCATACCCATCTACACCAACACAATTTTCATGCAATTAGATTCACAACCATCACAAATAATGCATTTAATTAACAAAACAAGACATAAAACACAAATCTTACCTAATTAAGTTTCCAAATCTTCAACTCTTCACAAAGACCACAAAATCACTTCCTCCCAACACCATATACGATTATTATCATCACTTGAGGGGGGTGAGGGTTTGGTTGAATTTTAATGAACAAGGAAGAGCAAACAAAGGGGAAAGAGTGAAAAAGATGAGCAAAAATTGTAAAAGTAGCAAGGAAGAAGGGAACCTACGACAATGATGGGAAGCTTTCATCTAACCCTTTCTAAACATAAGCATCGTAAATGACTTGGTTTCTTTTAACCTAAGTAACTAAGGTAGTATGGTAGGCAAGTGACACATGTCACTTGCCATATGTCAACCTCTCATTTACTCACTTAATTTCCTTGCAATTTCTAGTCCAATTTCTCCTCAAAATTCCAATGGCTCAATATTAATAAATCCTAAAATCATGTATCTAATTTCCAGTGCCATTAGATAGTACTTTTTACTACCAGTAACCAGTCAGTCTGCCACTTGGCATTTTTTTTAGTCCAAAAAAGTACCCCGAAATTTTCAGAAAAATTTCTAAAATTCTCCAAAAATTCAAAACTCGCAAAGACCCACTCCAATTAAATTTTCAAGCACAAAATTCATCTTTTTCACAATAAACACATTAGAGAAACATATACCGGGAAATGCCATGAATGCATGTACAATCATTACATATGCAAAATTTAATATTCACGTATATATATGAATGCATAAACATAGCAAAATAATTTTAAATACTCCTAACCTGTTCTAAATTACTATTTTACCCTTCCTATCGGTGATGGGATGTTATATCCCTAATGAAAAGTAATCAAACTTCATCTCATGCTCAATCATTTTCCTTTATACTATCTTATAATACTCAATAAATTATCTTAAAAACCTATAACAACCATATAGCCATCAAAGTAAGCATTCATATCCTCGCTTCTTTATGTGGATGACATTATAACATAAAGTTGATCCCTAACATGTATTGTAGCCCATTTCATATGCTAATTGAATAAAGACTAAAATTTTGACTTAATAATCCCTAAGTTAAAGTCAACAATTATTTTATTCTATTTCACCACAAAATTTTTAATGTCACGAACTTAAATTTTAAAATATATTCCTTAATGTGCCTTACTTATCATAATTAATAAGAAAAATATGTTATCCTTTTCTTTTATTCTAATGAACACCTTATGCATTACTTTTGCACATCCTTATTCCCATCTCATTCTTCTCATCTTATCTTTAAGATTAAGACAATCCTTTCAAAAATATGTCATGTCTTTTTATCCTCACCCTAGTAACAACATAATGTATATATTGGATTATATAATTTTGTAACTATCATCTACATCTAAGTTGATTATACTTAACACAATATTACCTCATGAAGCAGGCATTACTTTGGATTATACTATGGTTGTGCACATCTTCAAACATTGTTATAGTTCAAATACCTTGAAATATATGTCAATATACTTGAGCATTACAACAAATTCTTGCACTTGCTCTTGGTTGCATTTTACTCATCATTTATAATTTATGTAACCAACCTTAACGACATATAAAGATTCTACTCTTAATCTCTCTTTTCTCATTTTTCCTTCCTTGTCTTTTAGTCACCATAAATCCATAATCCTTGCATAATTTTAATGCAAATTAAATATTATTTATGAGTTTTTAAACGTCATTTTCATTTCCTCAACCAGCTTCATCTTAATGTTTGGAGTTATCACATTTAATGAACTCCTCTAGTTTTGTAATTTATTACTCATCTTTGTGACACAATTACATTAAATAAGAGATACCGCCATATTATATAAAACATCACTATATTATACAAAACTATCACTATGTTTTAAAAAATATGACTTTATTTACAAACATACCATAATATTATGCAAAATATATTAATATATTATAAAAATACTACTTTGCACTAAATTAAATACCATTATACATTAGTTTATCTATGCGTTCACACTATAAAAAATATCACTTCACATTATAATAATATCATTATATTAAAAATACTACTATATTGTAAAAATCATACTACATTATACCAAAAGATACCACAAAATTATACAAAATTATATAACAAATTATAACAATTTAATTAAAAGTAAGAATATTTGTTTATTTGAACAAAAATATATAACTTATTCATATTTAAATTAAATTCATCTTATTTACAATCCATTTATTAATAACAATATACATAACAAATTATACCAATTTAATTAACAGTAAAAATGTTTGTTTATTTGAACACAAAATATATAACTTATTCATATTTGAATCAAATTCATCTTAATTACAATCCATTTATTTATTAATAACAATATACATAACAAATTATACCAATTTAATTAAAAGTAAGAATGTTTGTTTATTTGAACACAAAATATATAACTTATTCATATTTAAATTAAATTCATCTTAATTACTATCCATTTATTAATAGCAATATATATAACAAATTATACCAATTTAATTAAAAGTAATAATTTTGTTTTTAAACAGAAAATGAATTTATTATTTAAGTTTGAATTAAATTCATCTTAATTACAATCCATTTATTAATAACAATATATATAACAAATTATACCAATTTAATTAAAAGTAAGAATGTTTGTTTATTTGAACACAAAATATATAACTTATTCATATTTAAATTAAATTCATCTTCATTACTATCAATTCATTAATAACAATATATATAACAAATTATACCAATTTCATTAAAAGTAATATTTTTTTCAACAGAAAATAAATGTATTATTCAAATTTGAATTAAATTCATCTTAATTACTATCCATTTATTAATAATTCATATAACAATATGAATTATTAAACAATTCTTTTTAAAATAATCTTAAAAGAGTTAAATAAATTTATGACTAATTTGATGACAAACAATTTTGACGTATCAAACAACTTGTTATCAAAATTTAGGCTACCTGCTCAACTTTATTTTTTCCAATTGAAGTTATTAAAATTATATTATATAATTATCCAATATTTTAGTTATTAATTAAAATTATGAATAATTTCATTAATTGGTTAATTAATTAATAAGACTTTTAATTAATTATTTTACTTTTAACTGTATTTAATAATTGTACTTAATTTTCATAATTATTAATAAGTCCTTTAATTAAATTGAAAATATCTTTAGAATATATAAATTATAACTTACATTTGATTTAATTATTAAACAAATATATATTTTAATTTAAATTATGTAATTTAATATAACAAATTAAAAATTATTCAATACATTAAAAATTTAATTTCTTTACAATTAAGTTATCTTATACATAATATCATTATCAATACATAATCATATATTAACATTATAAGTTATTTTATTTTTAAATAAATTGAAACAACACTTTCATTTTCAAACCCATATAACATTCCTATTAACAACTATAATATATCAACTTACATTCTAAACTTCTTCCAAACCAACACCATAATTCAAATTCAACAACAATTCAACACAAACATCTATAAACATTTTCTCAAACACTTGGTGTGCATCTCATTTTTCATCCTAATTCAACACAAATTTCCACATTTATTCCGTTATTCTCCAACAAGCGCAAACCCAATCATTATCAATCACTAATTAACAGTTAAAATGAAATAACAACTTCATATTACCCTAAACTTAATCCACCGAAATGACCAACTTAGACGAAGGAGATGATGGCTTTAAAGAAGACATTACCTCCGGTTACGGTGGTCGGAGCAGGGAACGCCGGTGACGCAAGCCTCCACGACTAACAGCAGACCACATAGCGGCAATGGCGAATGCAGACCAGACAGTGAAGAAGAGGAGAAGAAAAAGGTTTAGGCGCGCGATGGGAGAGGAGAAGGAAGGGTTCTGACTGATTAAAACCTGGACCAAAATGACATCGTTTTGGTTCAGCCAAAACGACGTCGTTTTGTAACGTTTTTAAACAACGATTGTGTTCTTGATTTACTGACTTCCATTTATCGACGAAATTTTTGCCGCCGGTAAATGCTTACTTACCGTCTTGTTTTTTCGACGTTGTTTTATTCCGTTGGTAATCACAGACGGAATGTTCGCCATCTCTAATTTTTCGTCGGTATTTGTCTCTTTTTCTTGTAGTGAGGCAACACGAAAACTTTTTCTATTGGTATTGGGCTACACCAAGGCTCTACCTTAAGCCCTTTTCTACTTGCATTAATGATAGATGAGCTTACCAAACATATTCAAGGAGAGGTATCTTAGTGTATGTTATTTGTTGACGATATTATTCTCATGGATGAGAGCAAGGTAGGGTCAATTTCATGTTAGAATGTTGGAGAGAAACGTTAGAGTCAAAAGGTCTTAAAATGAGTAGGACTAAGATGAAGTACTTATAATGCAACTTTTTGGGAAGCCATATGATCCATGAGGTGGCCGTAGCAATTGATAATGATGTCATACAAAAAAATTAAGTTTTAAATACCTCGAGTCTATCATTCAGAGTGATGGTAATATCGATGCTGATATAGTCCATTGTACTAGATCTAGGTGGGTCAAATGGTGAAGCATAACAAGGGTCTTATATGATAAGAAGATTTCATTAAAGTTAAAAGGGAAATTTTATAGAATGGTGATTTGGCCAACCATGTTATATGGGGCTGAGTGTTAGCCCACCAAACTTAGACACATAAGTAAGTTGTTGGAAGTTGAAATGCGAATGCTCCAGTGGATGTATGACATTATCAGAAGAGATAAGGTCCCAAATTGTATGGTGAGAGATAAACTACAGGTGGCTAGTATTACCGACAAGTTGCAAGAGACTAGGCTTAGATGGTTTGGGCATATAAGCATGAGGCACCCTGATGCTCTTGTGCAACATTGTGAGAAAATATCCTTTCGTGATTGCAAGAGGAGAAAAGAATTGGAGGGAAGTGATGAAGAAGGACATGAAAGAGTTAGCCCTTACCGAGGAATTGGCCAGAAATAGAAAATTTTACCGTGGTAGGATACGGGTAAATGATATCCTTTAAAGTGCACCAAAATAGTCGTGGTAGTTATTGGGAGCTATTTATTGTAAAGCTCTGACGATGTATCTACTGTTTAGAAAGTCTAACCCTAATGTCCAATCTGTCTTTTTAGTTGTAAGTCGTGGACAAGTCTTTTTGTCCTACAACTTGGCTTTTTAGCTTTGGTGTATAGGGAAAGGTCCTTCGAAGCCATCCGATACCTTTGGATTGTTCATACTCACATGACTACTGAGCACGGATCCCTAACAAAATTCGAGACATAAAGAGTCGTACTTTATAGCTTATCAGGTATTAACAGATCTTGGCACCATATCAGGTATTTTCTTTTCTTTTCTTTTCTTTTCTTATTTTTAGTTTTATTTTTTATTCTTTTTAACCTACATCACTTATTTGTAGTTTTTGTTTATATCATATCATATTTGCATGTGGGTCTACAAAAAATAATCTCTCTACTATGAAGAGGTAAGGTTGTGTACTATCATATTTCCCTAGACTCTGCAGTGGTGTGGGATTCAGATTGAGTATGATGATGATGTCTGGTTATCATTTTTTTGTTATGATTTTTCTAGTTTTCATTTGTTATTTTTGTTTATATTTTTCTTTAAAATAAAAACTTATTCGATTGTTAATATGAATATAGTCTAATGATAATAACTTATTAGATAAAAAGTACAAATAATTTTTAATTAATTAAATTTATTTTAATCTCTTATGTAATATTTATTAATAAATTAAAATAAAATTTGTTTCATATTATTAAACTATATAATTTTAAAATTAAAATTTATTTTAATTATTAAATAAAATTTTATTTAAAATTTATATATTTTGAAAACTATTTTAAATTTAATCATATTTAATGATTATTTTTATTTTATTTTATTTTACTTAGTTGCAAAATTAAATAAATTATTAATTAAAGTTAAAATATTCATAATTTTAATTAATTAATCATGATATTATATTAAATTAATCATAATTTTATCAATAATTAATATATTAAATAATTAAATAATATAATAGTAATTAAATTTAAAATTTATGAAAATCACAAAATTACTTTTTGTGGGTTTCAGTAAATTTTAAAAATTGGAAGAAATCAAAATCAAAACTCAATTAAATGATTTTTAACTAAATTTAAAAAAGTAAAAATTAAAAAATGAAAAAAGCAATCTCATAGTTTTCTTAATAAATTTATATCGTTATTCTTATATTATATAGATGAAATTAAAAGCACAATGTTTTAGTTATAAATTCAATAGTAAAATTTTCATTTCTTGAAAGTATCCCTTCATTTTCTATACATCGCAATGTAAATTTTTCATTTGTTCATCAACTGCAATTCATATGTCTTCGTATGTCTTTGTCTACAATTTTGTTTATCGGGACTACTTCCCCCCAACATGATATATGTTAAATTAGAGTCATTATTTTTGTGTTCATTTTTACATTGTCATTTTGCAGTCACCTCTTTTGTCAATGAGAACAGTGCCACCATTGAAACCTTGACTGATTCCAATTTCAAGAAGTGGAAAGAGGATGTAGAGGTAGAAATAGAGGTGGCGGATATTAATATGGCCATGATTACAGATAAGCCATCTCTACCAACATCCATCAGCGCACATGCTAATATGGAAACATATGCAACTTGTGATTGATCAAACATAATGTATTGCAGGACCATTAAGAGATCCATTCCAGACCATCTATTAAGTGGAATGCCAAACATAGACATAGCAAAGGAATTCTTGGACAATTTCTCCCACAAGTACATGATCTCTTCTAATGAAGAGATAAATACCTTAATGAAGGAATTATTCTCCATGATGTATGCTATAGAAGGGGGAGTGAGGGAAGACATAATCAGGATGGTTCACCTCTAGAACAAGCTAAAGGCACTGAATATTCCTATTCCTGATGCTTGCATAGTTCACCAGGCTCCGAACACACTCCCTTTAGAGATTAGTGTAAAGGTAACAAACCTAAATCCTCTCCGCATGTGCATACTAGTTAGTCCAGTATTGCTAAAGGTTTGCAAAATGTGAAGAATATCAGGTGTTTCTTTCATAAAAAGAAGGGACATAAAAAGTCTGATTGCCAAAAATATAAGGCTTGGAAAGGAAAACAGGAATTGTTAGGTAACTCCTTGGCTTATATGATTTATGAATCAAATCTTACTATAACCATATCCAATTTGTGGTGGCTAGATAGTGGAGCATCTAATCATATTGCCTCCACAATGCAGGGGTTTATATCCATGAGAAAGCCAACTAAAGGGGAGGAGAAACTAATGGTTGGCAACAATAAAGAAGTTTATGTAATGTATGTGAGGAATGTATGTTTAAACCTCGATATGGGGTTTGTTCTTGTATTACATGACACATTTTATATACTGTATTTTTTAAAAATTTTGATCTCTGGGTTAGTGTTAAACAAAGAAAGTTATCGTTTTGTAATTGATGCTTCTGTTGTATAATTATCTTTCAATGCAAACCATACTGGTATTGCCTTCTTATTATATGGGTTATATAGAATGTGTCTTACCCCTTATGAAATGTATGATTCTTTATGTGTTGCTAAACAATTTACTCGAAAGAGACCTTTGATTAAGAAAAATTCATGCATATTGTGGGACAAATGCTTGGGCCACATTTCCAGAGATAGAGTTGAGAGATTAACAAAGGAAGGTATTCTCCTAACTCTAGATTTTTGATGATTTGGAAACATGAGTTTACTGTTGCAAGGATTAAATGATCAAAATAAGGGAAAAGGGGTAAACTCATGCTTTTTCTTGTTGGATATCATACATATGGATATCAGTGGATTTTATACATTTACATCGTGCAATTTCTAGATATTTTTTTGACTTTTATTGATGATTATGTCCATCGCAGTTATATGTTCTTACTTAAAGAAATGTCTAAAGTTCTTGAAAAATTTAAGATCTTTAAGACTGAAGTTATGAACTAATCAGGAAGGTCAATAAAGATTGTTAGATTTGACCATAGAGGAGAGTATTATGGAAAACAAAGGGTTTCAGAACAAGAAAAGAGTCTATTTTCCAGATATATGGAATCATGTGGAGTAATGACTCAGTTCACTATATCGAGTAGTCTTGAAAAAAATGGTTTGATCGAAAGGCATAGCCACACATTAAAGGACACGATGAGGTCAACATAAAGTAGGACTAACCTACCAAATTTTTTTTGAGGTAAACCCATTAAGGCAACATTGTATATACTTAACAAAGTAGTGCTGAAAAACACCTTATATGGTTAGAAAGGTGAAAGCCTAGCCTTGCACACATTCATATATGGGGCTGCTATGTTGAGGTATGTTTGTATAATCCTTATGAAAGTAAATTACTCATTATTATTTAGTTGGATATCTTGACCACTTTAAAGACTATATAGACTCTACTATAGAGAAGGAGGGTTTATAATTGTAAAATCACAAGCAACTAAAATTTTAGAATATGATGTCTCTGATAAGGGTGGTCCTTTGTACCCTTCAAATGATAGAAGCACGGATATTACAATTATTTCGTAACTACCACTCATACAGTCAGGTTCAGTAGATCAAAGTCTCCATACTTGTACAAGTACAAGAACCCTTTATTGTACAAATAAAGGTCTCTAAGGTATAAGAACTAATGCAGTTGTAAAGATCCACTAGAGTGAGATGACTTGCTATTCCATCTAATTACATAGTCTATTTGGATAAACAAGATTATAATATTGGACATGTTGTATATCCAATTATTTTTTCAGAAGCTATTTCTAGACCAATGTAGATTTTTAGTGGGATGCAATGAATGATAAGTTGCAATCCATGACGTATAACAAAGTATAAGGGCCAGTTGATTTGCCTTAAAATTGCAAACCTGTCAATTCTAAATGGATGTTTAAGTCCAAGAAGGACATTAAGGGTAAAGTTGAGCGACTTAAGGCTTAGTAAGTTACAAGAGGGTTCATTTAGAGAGAGGTTGACTTTAATGTTACCTTATCTCCCATATCCTCTATGGATGCATTTAGAGTGATCATGACAATAGTATTTCATTATGATATAAAGCTATATCAGATGGATGATAAAACCACTTTCTTGAATGGTGACCTTTGTAAAGAGGTCTATATGGATCAACTTGAAGGACTTTAGGATTAAGAAAACGCTGACAAGGTTTCCAAATTGAAAAAAAAACAATATACAATTTGATGTCTTAAGTTTGATGAGGTTGTGACTTCTTTTGGCTTCATGGAAAATAAAATTCAAAGATGCTTGTACTACAAGGTTAGGGGGAGAAAAATCATCTTTCTATTGTTGTATTTGGATGATATCTTGCTCCCATTAAATGACTTGACCATGTTGCATAAGGTTAAGCAACTTTTGGCCAAGCATTTTGACATGAAAGTCTTAAGGTTTGTGTTGACCTTAAGCATTGTAAAGGTCATTAGGCATATATGTAATATCCCTTCCCCATCTTTCGGGTTAGGACCCGAAATTTCAGTATATGTAAGCTCAAAGAGATATTAAGGAAATGCATTTTTCTCGCTCATGCATAATGTTAACATATATGCACATAAATATTGAATCTTTGCACAAAAATAAGTGTACGTGCTGGATATGATTGTTTTTAAATGTGATTTTATTGAAAAGGAGAAGTAGATGGAGTAGAAAGAGTGGTCTAGGTATGAGTTGAGATGAGGAAAGATTTGGAAACAAAATTGATAGTGATCTGGAAAATGTTCACTGAAAATGCTTCAATCTTTTAGCCACAACGTTTTCTCTAGTTGTCCAAACAATATGATTCTTGATTTGAATTAAATTAGAGATATATGGCTACATTTCTTATGAAGACATCAAATTTTCAATTCTGCCTCTAAGAGTCTCAAAATTTGTCACGAAGTGAGAACTGGGTATAGTACATGGGGAGCTGAATGTAAAATTCCTGCTCTGAATTATGGAGAAAATATGGATTAATCCAGATATATTTTGGCAAAGTTGCCTTATTGAAATTTGTATATCTTTTTTTTAATCTTTCCAACGGTATATGGTATGGAAATTTTAGACATCAGAGTCAAAAGTTAAGATCTTTATAAGGGGAGGCATTTTGGCAAGAAATGAGACGCAAGAAAATGAGACGCAAGAAATGAGACACAAGAAAATGAGATGCAAGAAATGAGACACAAGGAAATGAGACGGAAGAAAATGAGACATAAGAAATGAGACGTAAGAAAATGAGATGATAGAAATGAGATGATGGAAATGAGACGATGGAAATGAGACGATGAAAATGAGACGATGGAAATAAGACGATGGAAAATGAGACGAAAGGAACGTGAGACGATGAAGAAGTTAAAAGACAGAATTGGTCTTCTAGGTCTTCATGAAAGTTGTATATATCAAAATCTTATTTCTAATATTACAACAACGAAGTCAATCTGACATCCGTAGTGAGAGTTATGGCAATCGCACCAAGGAATGTACAATACAAGTAAAGATATGAACATGTTGGATTCTTTTGACCATAACTTCCTCTCTAGACATCCAAATGACTTGATAGTTGAACCATTGGATTCATAAGACATTGATATAAATCTCTACCAAAAATTATGGCCATATGAAATGAATATAGAAATATTGAGTGAAAAGAGTGGGACAGGTACAGTTAATGTACCCTTAGATAGTATGAACTGGTGCTATTCTACTGAACATACTTCATTATTTTTATGATATCTTGATATGTAGAGTTCCAAATGGGATGATTTTTAATTTTAAGTAAACTAGAAACATAGGGATACAAAGCGTATGAAGAAATAAAATTCTAATTCGGACTCTGAGAGTTTCACTTTTTGGATGGAAGTTGAATATGGGGTACTGTCTCGAAATAAAGCCCGGAGATATTGAAGTATAACTTTCACACTATTGAACCAAATTGAATGATTTTGGTGTCTTTAGAAACGTAAGACAATAGAAGATGCTTCTAGAATAAAACATTATGTTAGAATATTCAAGGGTATTGTTCGCAAGACACTTAAGTATAAAAGATATAAAGCATAAATGGAAGGACAAATGAGACAATTCTCAATCATTAAGGGCATAATTGGAAAAAAAAATGTGGCCTTGCCTATAAATGGAGTAGAAACACATGAATGGAAGAAACTAGAAGAGAAGAAAGAAAATTTTAAAGAAAAGAGAGAGAATGTCATGGAAAAGAGAGAGAAGTACAAAGGGAAGAAGAGAAAGAGAGAAACCAGCTCAATTTTCCTAGCTTATAAGAGAGATTTTGCGGTTGTCCAAGAAGAGAAAAAAGAAGAGGAAGAAAAGAGCTTCCAATTGAGCTAAAGATCTCTTTATTTGGTGAAGAATCAAGGTTGTGCAGGTCAAGTGTCTGCGTTCAGGCATTCCCAAAAACTAAAAGCAAATGCTAATCTGGACCGTACTGTGAGTAGACCTAGATGGTCTTACTTTACTATTTGATTTGTTTATGTTATGAATTGAGTGATTATGAAGGTGAATGTAATTGTTAAATGTGTTATGAATGTGTATTTATATTTGTATATGAATGAAATTATGAATTCTCCACTTCAGTGTGGAATACCAAATTAAGGTCCAATGATATGTGAAAATGAGTGAATGGGAACATACAAATGTGAGTGATGCATTCCATTGCATGATTGTATAAAATATAATGGCAATTGTGACTAGAGTAGCCAACGATTAGAGCTTAAAGTTCAACGAGTGAAATGAGCCTTGAGCTCAAAAGTGATTCAGAGCCTCAGGTTCAACGTTCAATGAGCCTTGTATCTCCCAAGTGGATAAGGGACAGTTATCAATGATCCCTATATGGGACTGTGTAGGGCACTCGGTTACAACAAATTAACAAATGAAAAGTGAGTCTCATGTGCATTGCATGTGCATAATATGAACGGTTAAGTGTAATGAATATGAAATGTTAAAGTGAATGTGAAGTGTGAAATAATATGAAATGTTTGATGTATGTGTTATGTGAATTATGTGATTGGGTGAGCCATCGATGATGGTCTCTCATTGAGTTCGCAAAACTCACCCAAAATTTGCAACTATTTTTCAAGATTAGAAGAATACCTCGTTAGGCCAACGGGAGTACGCACACAACATTCAAGTGAAGGATAGAAATCGAGATCAGTTCGCGTTTGCATTGCATTTCTCTATTTTGTATTGAATTGTATATTTCGCAACTTTTTGTATAAATTGTGTTTTGAAATGACTCAAGTGTTTTGTACTTGTGGAAGGGCCCAAATGACTATTGAGAATTTTGTGTTAATTGAAAAATGTTTATGCATAAATGTGGGCCCAATTTCAGTGTCGATTTTCACATTTTGTGTTATTGATCTCAACAAAAAATTATGTGGACTTTTAAATGATTGAGTGTTTTAACATGCTACCCTCGCGGGGCACGAACTCAGATATCACCATCTATATCAGGTTCGGGTCTTGCAGAAGTGGGGTGTGACAATATATACAGATTAACCTTAGGCCTAAATCATTATGACACATATAGATGTACATGTACATCCATTGATTTTGACATGACATAGGGGGATATAATTGTTTAATCCCATAAAGGTTTTTAGCATTCATTGAGAAAAAATAAAAATTTCTTTAATGCAATTTAGCATTTAGTGAGAGAAAACAAAAGGATTTTCTCTAATGCAGTTTAACATTTAGTGAGAGAAAACAAAGGATTTTCTCTAGTGTAGTTTAACATTCAGTGAGAGAAAACAAATTTCTCTAGTGAAATTTAGTATAAAGTTAAGAGAAATTGAGACCGACAAACAGAAAGATGATCCATTTTAGATCATACAAGTATTTTCTTCGTTTGCCACACTGCATTTTCTCATTCATATTAATAAGGTATTAGATATATGTGATTATATTGAATCTCTGTCACATATGACACATGCATTTGATATTTTCCAATATCGAATGCCTTGTAAGACAAAATGATAAACTTTCAATATTTTTGGATCAAATTGTTTTAAAACTTTGTTGATCTATACAGTGATTTGTTTAACCTTTTTTGAGTAGTTTTTTCATCAATACAAATGTCGTAATTAATTATTATCTAAGGGGAAGAATATTAGATATTTTCTTATGAGGTGGGCAACAATTAATTACATTTTTAATGGTTTCGATAAATTTATGAATAAGTAAATCGAATTTGATTCGAATAAAGATAATAAAGTGATGCAATAAAAAATCTAGGTTAGTGAGTTGAAGTATAGTGAGGAAAATGGACTCAGATCAGTATGGACCAGATCTGTATAGAGCCTATGATGGGACGCCTATATATAGAAGGTTAAGGTCACCTGTAACTACTGAAGCAAATCATGAACGTACGGATACTCTGACCCATTCATAGGTTCACGAATTTAGAAAACTACAGGAAGACGTTAACCACCTCTTGATGATAAACTCTTGTGAAGGCCTTATGGATTAGTACTCATTTCAGCTTTCGAAAGCTCATTTAAGGTCATGGAATCAAAATAAGGTATTTCCACAATTCTTCTTTTTTTCCCTTTATGTTCGATTTGAGACGCGAAACTAAAGCTCCTGTTAGGCATATAGACCTATATAAGATCCTAACTAAAAGGAAACTTGTTGGGATCGAAACCCAACCGCTTAAACTAAACCATAACACTGATACTCTTGCTCAAAACATACAACGGAAACAAAGCAAAAGCAGAATCCGCCGAACCCAACCTCGGAATCAAAAGTCGAAAAAACAAAGGAATCGAAAACGAAAGAACGAATCATAAAGCGAAAGTCAAAGTGAGTGAAACGGATCACAAAGAGAAAGTAGGCCAAAAGCAAACGAAACACAAATCGGATCAAAAGGCGAAGGAATCGAAAGCATAAGGAGCTAAAAAAATCAAAATGGCTCGAAATCAAAGAAAACAAAACGGTTCAAACAAACTGAAGGACAAATTTCGACATCCGAAACGCGTACCTTAGAAAACCAAACGTTGGAAACCATACGACACACTTGGTCTAACCCTATCCGAAACGGTATAATTTTTTTTCCTCATTCACAGCAATACAAATTTCTAAATGGAATTTATCAATTCCACAACCTCAATTCATTTCATTCTTCAAATTCATCATTTAAAAATCTTATCTTTCTTTTACCATCAAAACTCACACATGTCTATACACCATCAATCTAAAAACAAAGAGCACTTCTATATATCAAACCAATCCACACAATCATCGGACCTCCTGTCCGGAATCCAAATGCAAACAAACACATATATACCTATAACACTTCAATAATTCAGCTCAATCATCACAGTCATCGGACCTCCTGTCTGAAATCCATATCACGATCAATCATAATCATTACACAATTTTATACCAAACCATAATTCATCATACACAATTTCATAATTCAAGTCCTTATACAAATTCATAAATCATTTACATCATTCCAAACTAAATGCATTACTAAATAATAGTGGCATTTTCAAGCCACAAATACAACATCAATTTCATAAACCAAATACAAAGATACAAAAATCTCCAAAATACTCAACATAAACCTAAGCTCTCATTTTTACAACAATTTAACTTCAAATACATCATATACTTAAACACATGGATATCTTGACTCTCTTTCATCTGATCTCCTGCTTGATACCTAGAGATGTGGATGAAAGGGGTGAGCTTTACAGCTCGTGGATAACATGTTTATAACCGAACAATAAGCAAAAATATTTTCAAAAATAAAACTCATTTCCAGTTTATAGAAATTTCACGGTAGGAAATCATCAAATGTTTATTTCTCAAAATTTCTCAATTTTTCAAATCATTTATGAACAATTCAAGAACATGTATGCATCACATTTATTACCAGAAACAAAAACACATAGTCCATCAGAAATGGTTTAGGTCGGTTCAGAAAACAGAACGTACTACACAGTCCCGTTGAGCGGTCCTGTGTAGCCGTGAACTTATGGGAGTCCTAAAAGGAACTCCAATGCCACTAACGGATAGGACAAGTGCACTTGACCATCTTATGGGACCTAACTAAACCCACATAACAGATAATTCACACATGAAATCGAATTGCCCAGAGGCAATTTCAAAAACTAAATTCTTATAATCATGTCATAATCAAACACAAATTCATTCATAACGTCACAATTTCACATAAATTCACATAGTAAAATGCGCAATCATTCACAAACAAGGAATGCAACAATTTTCACAATTTATCAATTCTTTCATAAATAAAGATTTTCAAAAATTTTATCAATTTATCAAATCATTTAAAACAATGAATTTAACCTTTGTAACAAATTTTCAAAATCATTCGGAAACAATAAAATTCGAAAATACTTTCTTTCTTGATTTTTCAAAAACACATAATTGGCTTATAAATCAAATCATAAACATGGTACCCACCTCATTTCCATGCTTAATTTCTTGTCCAAAGCTTCTCTTTCTCCATTTCCTCTCTTAATTTCCTTCTTAAGGCAAAATTTCCCTAATTCATGAAAATCTAAAATTAAACAATTCATCACATACAAGCACCAAAATTCAACTTAGAAATCACAAACCCATTCAATCCTCAAGCTATCTAAATTATAATTCTATCATAATCCACAACTAAAATTTTTCTCTTACCTTAAATCTTCTCCAAATTCGAAATTTCTTGGCTTAAAAGAAAGCTCCCATGCTCCTCTTCATTTTCCCCTGTTGAATCTACATCAAAATCGCACTTAAAGCTTACCAAAAATCAAACCCTAAGTTTTTCTTGCTTCTTTTTCCTTTCTCTCCACCGAAGTCACTCTTCTCATTATCTTCTTTCTTTTTTCTTTCCTTTCTGACTAACAATATCGTGCTTCTCCTTCATCTTATATGAAAGCCCACCTTTTAAATTTACCAACTTGCCATTAATGAATGAGAAAAGACTCTCATGCCCTTCCTTATAAGCTTTGAAACTTAAAAGCTTTAGTGTTCTTCCAATTTTGACCCTCATGCATTCTTAACATTTTAATTCAATTTAATCTAATCAATTTATGCCATATGCTCTTACTCAATTTAACATGCTAATTACTCACATTAATATGCTAATTAATTGAAACATCCCATTATCCGTGTTAGGGCTAGAATTGTGAATTATGAGAATTTATGAGAAATTAGGAAATTGCACATCATGCATTATTAATTGTAACATGCACATTTTTGCACATTTATATGATTGTACATGCATTCCTTGACATTTCCGGGTACAATTGAATTGTTAATTATGATTAAAATGTGTTTTGGTGATTTTGGTCTTATTTAAGACATTTTGGAATTTTTAGTGAATTTTAGAAAAATATTTATTTTTTGGACCAATTATATTGTGACACGTGGACTAATTATTGTGTGACAAATGGCTTGAACATGTTGGAGACATGTGGAAGGTTACTTGAAGGACAAATGGCTCACATGCATAAAGCCATGTGTCAAATTGTCATTTAACCCACGTAGGCAAATGTTTAGGTAAGGGAGTTCGGCAGATTGCATGCTTCATTGGAGTTCTTCTTCATTCCCCCCGAGTGTACTAAATTGATTCTGTTAAGAAGTAGCTCTTGAATCTTACACCAAAGTAAAGATTCCATTACTTAGAGAGTGCTTAATCTATTCTCCTTGGTTTTCTTCATCCACCGAGAACTTCATTGCTGGAATTGGAGCTGAACCAAGTAAGTGTTGTTTTCATGCAATGCGATGACTATATAGTCTGTTTTCCATAGTAGATGCATGGATATTTGAGTGTTGATATAAGTCTATTGATGCTTGAGTGATTGAAAATGAAGTTGTGTATGAGAGGTGTAAGATGGGAAGTTTCAGTGTTAAAAAGATTAGAGGATTGTTTTGAGAATAAGAATTGTTTAATATGGTGTTCAATGAACTCTAGATTGAATGATGCGTATATACCCTGTTCGGGTTAGAGAAAACTAAAATGGGTGTGCATGCATTTTGTTAGAAGTGAAGCTGCATATGTGAGGGTCGGATTTTGATGTTTAAATGAATCTTGAATTTGATCTTATGTAAATGATTCGAACTGGATTAGGAGTTAATTGGAGTGAAGTTTTAAAGATTATTTTGGGTATAGAAGTGAAAAATCTGGAAAAAGAAATCGGAAAGACGAGTTTCAGAACCAGATGTCGCAACGTGTTCTTTTGTACGTCACGACGTGTAGCTTATTTTGTTTATTCGTCGCGGCGTCCATTTTTATCCTCACCGCGGCTCATTCCTCTTTGTACATCACGACGTATGAGACCCCCCTTGAGCTCGTCGCGGCGAACGTTGCAAAAATCCCGAGAAAACTGAGTTTTTGGGCTGTACGTCGCGACTTCATCTTTTCTCCACGTCGTGGCGAGCACCCCTCCTTCGACTGCTCAAACATGCTTTCGTATTCTGACCATAACTTTCTATATACGGATCCAAATTGGGTGATTTTTGATTTTATGTAAACTAGAGACATAGGCATACAACTTTTATGAAGACATGGAGTTTTATTTCTGTCTCTAAGAGTTTCAATTTTTTGTTGGAAGTTGAGGTATGAATTTTGATGGAACTTATGAAATGTATAGAATATTTTGAGGATATCTTTTGGTATACTGATTCAAATTAAATGATTTTGGTGTCTTTAAAAAGCTAAGAAATGGGAGAACATCTTTACAGAAGGAAGTTTTGTCTAATTTTGTTATTTACCTTATCTAATTTAGTATGGAAAGTTGACCCGAATATGTTTATAGGAAATATCCGAAGTGGTCAATGAAGCTATGAAATTGTTTGACATTGTCGGGTCCAATTCAATTGTAAATATACATGGTACTAATGAGGGCTTTGTTTCCTAAACGATTTTTGATAAGGATCGCATTATTGTACCCCAAAATTGTCATTGAACCTGCATTGTGCATACATTCTCTATATTGATGTGCATAATAGAACATTTGTGCAATTGTGCAAAGTGTGATATTGTGAATGTGTTTTGCCTATTTTAGAGGAGCATATCGGACGTCAATTGGAAATTGCCGGACCATCCAAGCAATAGCTTATTGGAGCGTACTGTGAGTCAACCTAGATGATTTCCTAGGATTGATTTAATTTGATTTGTTTAAGCTTCCAATATTGTTATAGTGCTTGCGATTTGATTATGAATTTCGGACTTCAATTGTCTGAGGAGATCAATATTTAGGAATGTATTAGAAGTGCTTTGAGTGTGACTTTGTTTGCTATGGAATTCTGAATGTTATGTGAATTCTCAACGAAAGTTGAATGCCGGATCTGGGTCCGATGATTATGAGTTTTGTTGAGCATTATACGTGATTGTGATACATGCCATATTCAGTTTGATGCATTTCATAAACTGCATGCTCAGATAAAGGCGTTGTAACTTGAATTGCCCGTATGAAGCGCTTCCACGTAGAGCTTTGCTCCGTGATATATGTGTGTATACGTAGAGCTATGCTCCATGATTCTGTTCTGACTGAGCCCTATGGGCCAACATTTGTATAAGTATGTGATAGGCATTCAGTCACAACAATAAGAACGAATGCGAGTCTCATATGCATATGTATCTATTTAAATATGATCTGTTTGGCAATGATTAAATGATTTACCCTATTATGTGAGCTTTTGAATCATAAATGTATGTTAGAATGAATATTTGTGTACTGTGTGATATGTGTTATGATCCAGTGAATTCATCAATGATGGTTCACTCATTGAGTTGCAAAACTCATCAAAAATTGCAATGTGGCTTTTCAGGTACGAGTCAGGAGACCTAGTTCCTTAGTCAGGACTTAAGGAATCTTTTGGATAGAGATATGGCTCAGAGGTCTGTCAGTTGACACCAGAAGTGCTCTAGCTTTATTTTTGTTGTTCTGCTAGAATTTGTATAAGCTTTATAAATAGTTGTTGGTGGTATCAGTGTAAGCTTTATGAATGAATGGATTTGAATGGTTTTAAAATTTAGTGACTTTGAGTGTGTTAGATGATGCCATGTGTAAGTCGGATATGTTTTGCTCCAACATACCATTACCATAAGGTATGTACTTGAATGTCCTTTGGGTGTTCGGGTATTGGCCTTATGGTAGTGGGATGTTGCATTAATTCCTAAAAAATCATAAAATAAATCAAAGTCTCAAAATATCATTAAATCATGATTAACTTAGGACATTTTTTCAATCATTAAAACGAAGGAATTTGTTAAAACTTCCTTTTAGAGAAATGTTTCTCATTGTCTCAATTTCATAATGACACCAAAATCATTTAATTTAGTTCCCTATTTCTAAAGTTATACTCCAAACATTTCAGACCATTCTTATGCTAAAACATTTTCCTGCGATTTACTTCCATCCGAAAATTGATATTCTTAAAGACTAAATTGAAACTCGAGTCCTTCAGAACATTTCTATCCCTATATCTCTAGTATAATCCAAATCAATAATCACCTCATTTGGATGACTAGAGCAAAAGTTATGGCCAAAATACTTTCAGCTCTTACTAAACCAAGACTGAACACTAAACCCAACTTCAATCAGAAATTAAAAATCTTAGGGGTTAAATTGAAATTCAATACCTTCAGATAACTTGTAGACCCATGTCTCTATTTTATTTTGCAATAAGAATCAACTCAATTGGATCTCTATAGATTTAGAAATTACCAAAATACTGAACCATGTAGAGAAAATTTTCCAACTCAATTTGATTCAATCAAACTTCCTCAATTTAATCTAAAAAATCCCCAAATTTCCTATAAGGAGGTAGAGGGATGTCTTAGGAATCCAACGCTTCAAAAATCAAGTCAATCGGATGTCGGAAGAAAAAGATATAAGCAAAAAAATGAGAAAGGGTCGGATTAGGGAGGAAAAATCACAATCTCAAAACAGCGTCACAGCGCGTTGGGCGCGCGCTCTCGATCGCGAGGCGAGCGACTTCGCTCACCCTGGCGAGGGCGTCGCACTGCGACCAGTTCGCAATCACGAGCTACGTCTTTTCCTTTTTTTCTTCTTCTTATATATATATATATATAACCAATTCAGCCTCTAAAGTGATCAAATTTTCAATCAAAGTTTCTGTCCTATACTTATCATCCCAAAACAGTAACTCAACTTCTAAAATTTCTATCTTTCAACTCCAAGGTCCAAAAATGTCATACTTTATATTAATGAAAAGATCAAAATGCAAACTACAACTTTCATGAAGGATAGAAAAATCAATTTAGCCTCTAAGGGAGTCAAAAACTACTTCAAAATTTCTGTCCACTAATGATCATCCCAAATAGTAACAGAAACTTCTAAAAATCATAACTTTTTATTACATAGTCCAAAAATTCCATACTTTACATTAATGAAAAGATCAAAACATAATCTAAAACTTTCATGAAGCACTTAAAGGAAATTTCAACCTCTAACTAGGTCAATTTTTCAATCAAAGTTTCTGCCAGAAATTTGTCATCCTAGAATAACATCCAAACTTCCAAATTTCACATCTTTCAATTTCCACAATAAAAAATAACATATTATACATTATTGTAAAGCTATGCAATTTCTCTATAATTTTCATGTAGACCACTTACTCCAATTCAAACCTCATCAGTACAAATTTTCCTTAAAGCACATTACGCACAAACTTACCCTTAATAACATTTTTAAAAACAAAGCAAAATAATAACTTCGAAAGATCATAACTTTTAATCCCGATATCGAAAAATGTCATACTTTATAGCGATAGAAATTTATCAACAGAAGTTACAACTTTCATTAAGATTATTTTATCAAATTCTGCCTAAATCAATCCAGAAAAATTTACAAATATTTTACATCAAAAAGTCAACTCTCTGTTACTATTCATCCCAAAAAATCAGACTTGCAATTCCCTAAAATTTAACACTTTCACTAATCATTTCTTGCTTTTCAACTTCCATTCAAATCAAATTATTCACTATAATTGTCATGTTATCCTTACACATACAAATTTATTCAAAATTTTCAAGTCATCAAAAACCAAATTCCACTTCTTTTCACACCAATTTCATTTAACTCTAAAACACCCACAACATATACATACTCAAAAACATCCATTTAATTTCATTTAATATTTCTAAATTCTACTAAAAGATCAGGATCCAACAAAACCTATACAAAAGTAGGGTCTATATAAGTTCTTTATTTTATAACATCAATCTTGACATTTCATATTGCTACATCATATACAAGAGTAGTCCAATTATTCAGTACTTAGTTACAGGCAACGCCTGGAACATTCGTCAATACTGTTTAACTATATCTTTTATGGATGAGTATGTACCCACCACTCCGACCACTAAACCAAAAAGTATTATAAACCAAATCATCACAGCTTCAAATGTCCATTTCCGGTAAACCCCGGAGATTTTCAGGTAACAGGAACATGGCAACAGAATGGAGACAGTAACAATGAGAATTGATCCAATGAGAGCCACCAGCAATGTGAAGAAAGGAAATCCTAAGGCCACCCCTAACGTGCTAATCAAGAGTCCAGTCCTTAAAAGAATGCTAATGAACTTAGTTTTATATTTACGAGGCAATTGATTTTCAATGGCAGTAGGTATAGGTGAGAATATTAGAGCAAATTTTGTTATAGGAGCAACTAATATTGTGTATATTGCAATTTGGGAGCTAACTTTCCTTGTTGGTAAGCTTAATGTCACTTGTGATTGTACATTTTCCCCGAACATTAAGTAGCCAATGGCTGCCATGGAAATGTAGCTTAAAGCAGTCAGAGCAAAGCAAAGTATCAAGACCTATAAAGAAAATCAAGGCAACAAATTAGGTTAAGTTGATTAGTGCCACATCGCAGATTATGATATAGTATTGTAGCCAACCAACATCATCCGTCATCATGTCCCAATTCTAAACTTGAATTTTTACATATATGTCAAAACATCAACTTAAGTATAAACGCATGTCGTCATGTCCCAATTCTAAACTTGAATTTTTACATATATTTCAGAGCATCAACTTAAGTATATACGCATGTATGTTTAGAATTGGGATATGATGGCGGATGATGTTGGTTACATGTAACTAAGAATTAATTCTAGATATATTTCATTTCAAAACTAGCAATAGTCAACTAACTGCCTCATTACAAAAACAGACAAACAGTTATATATTTGTAAGCACTGATGCTCAATCACCTGAGAAAATCTATTCTTGTCTTTCATGGATGAGTATAAATTTGGAAAAATTGGATGAGCACCAAAGCAGAAGGCATACAAGCCAAGTGTAGTTGGCACTCCACCAATGTCAAATAGCTTCCCTTTGTTAGAAAATCCTATACCGTCTACCGCACCAACCCAGAGAATGGAAAAAATGATAATCACAGACGACAAAACCCCTGTGGCTGAGACATAGGACAGCATGTTAAAGTCTTTCAACCACATGGTAGGTAAGATTACAAGACCGGAAATTATGGTGAAAAACTTTTTCCCTTCAACCGTGTGCCCATGAGCCTTGAAGCCCACATGAGGGAATAACTTGTGCAAGTTATCACCTTCCAGTATTAGAAATCCTGTTGGCACTAGATAAACTTCCACAAATTGGAAAATTGATATGAGAATCCTACCCCTTCGACCAAACGCGTAAGAACCTATGTCCGAATAGGTTTTGATTGATGGGTTAGAGTCCACACATCGTTGTAATAACAACCCAGTGTAGCAAAATACCATTGCCATTATTATCAAAAAGGCAAGGCTTAACCATCCAGCTTGTGCGAGAGTGTATGGAATGGTTATTAGTCCAATTCCTGTAAAACCATACAATCCCATATCACCGTAAATGTTGAGGCATGAAGCTACCAAACGAATAAAGGAAACTACGAAACCATATTCATTCTTTTTTGAAAATACGAAACCATAGGCGTTGATGTACAGATTAGAAAGGTAACCTGTCAAAGCATTGAGTCCATTGAAGCAAGTCTTGAAGAAACTCGCTCCTTCTTCAGTGTTTGAAGAAATTAGATCCTTCAACTTGTGAGTAAAGGTCTTGATGAAGTTTAACTCCATGAACGTTATTCTCTGAGGGCGGCGTGGCACTTCTTCGGCCATCAAATATCAATTTGACGAGCTTTCTTAATAATTACTAACTTAAACAGTGGATATGTATATTTAGAACTCAACTAAGTCGAGCACGAGGTTTTTATAGTCACTGATAACTCAACAAACTTATGAGTTGGAAGATAGGAACAAAATGAAACCTTAGGTTCAACTTTATTTAAGAACAGAATCAATATGTACCTCGTACTTGTCATCAAACCAAGCTTCAAAAGTGGGTGAAGTATTGCCCGCCGACTAGGAAAGAGACAAGTTCATTCACATATATTTTTAAATCTTCAGTTCATAACTTTAAGACTTTATGCCTTTTGAGTACCACAAGTAACAAGAAGAAATGCGCCATCTAGAGAGTAGACTATATGTTTTCTGTACAAAGCAATTTAATGTAACTTTTCGCTTATATCTCGCTAGGATAAAACCAAAGACTAAATTCACTTCACCGGTTAGAAATCACTAACATATTACGTAGAGTTTAAGCCATTAACCAGACAAGTGGTTAGAACTATGGGATGAAGAGCTTTTATGATAATGTTTTAAGCAAATCGTCCACAACTCAGCCAAACAACTTGGAAATTGCAAGCGGGCGACAGCGATTAACAAGTGTATGGCTTTGCAATAACTGAATCGTACAAACATTTATGTCATGTTAGGTGTCCTTTTACTGATATAAGTTGGCAGACATGTTCAGATGCGTACTCGTTTTAACCTTACACTTTTCTTGGCCTAGGTTTAACGCAAGAGACAAAGCCTTTCTTGGCTTACTTTTAACGCAAG
Source organism: Erythroxylum novogranatense (assembly GCA_029891385.1). Classification (NCBI taxonomy): domain Eukaryota; kingdom Viridiplantae; phylum Streptophyta; class Magnoliopsida; order Malpighiales; family Erythroxylaceae; genus Erythroxylum; species Erythroxylum novogranatense. The sequence goes on along the minus strand of CM057225.1, from coordinate 99,881,265 downwards.
AGACAAATTCCTTTGCCTAATCTTAATCGTATCTCTGATAGGGACGTATAATTATATTTTATTTCTTTAGCATCAGAGCTTCGTTTAGCAAATGAACGTAGAAGGAGAAGTTTTGCCTCCTATTTCAATTTCGATTTTAAAAAACATCAAAATTAGGTCAAATTTAAGTGAACACCAACTTTTTCTATCAATAAATAAAAGACTTATTGGTTAGTGATGACGTTAACGTTGAAGAATGATTTTGTTCAATCTAGGTTAGATCGGTTATTTGGAACGAGAGTTTATATTCCCATGATAACAATATTACTAAAACGAAATTTAAAATTCTACCATATATATTCGTATTAATTATGTTTGAATAATCAATCAAATTACATAATTTTAAATAAACTTAATAAAGTATTCTCATTAAGCAAGGCTTTTCTTTCTTCACTTCAAAACTACTTAATATGAATGCATTTTGTATTTGAGAAGATGAATGAGTTTCAAAACAAAAATAACATTTTTTAAACTTCTGTTTTAAATTATTAGTATTAGAATTATATTTAATACTAAAAATATGAATATTATATTAAAGGAGGTACTCATGTTGATTTACTAGATTGATTATTTAATTTTCATTAAATTTTCAAATGAAATAAATCATACAACGAAAAGACTTAATATATTGGGGTCAATCTTTTTAAACCAAAAATAAGCTCATAACTTTTGTATTTTTAGTGTAGATAACAAAAATTAAAGAAATTACGCCACATTTTGTGGACAGGAGTATTAATGGAAACATAAATGCAATTGAAAGCCGTTATAAAACTTTGACAAAGATTAACTCCCTTAAGTAATTTTCAAATTACGCATCTTTCTGAATATTTAAGCATAGTAAAAATAGCTCAGAATGTGTAAGCATATAGCTCAGGTTGAAATTCAGCTAAACATAACACCAAGCATGTGAACTAACACTCTAGCCTTTCGATGCACAGACCAAACTTGCACATTTTGAATACACAACATTTATAGTTAACCAATGACAAATGGAAAGACTAAAAAATCACAAAAACAAAAATAAAATCAACTAATCTATACAAATGAAAGTAGAGAGCAGTACAATCTCCAAATTTTAAGCCTCTAAACAAGCAATAAGATGTAATTTTTGCATGATTACAAGCAATACTAGCGTTGCAAAGCAACCAAAACGTCGAAAACAAAGAAACAGAATCCAATAAATTGATAAAGAAGATATCGAAAGACAAAACTGTAAAGGAGTGAACAAACTGGGTTGAAAATTATCTTTTGAAGCTTGAGACCACAATCATTAATCTGGGTTGACAAGCACAAATGAATTGTTGACATGTCACTACAAGAAAATAAAGTATTTTGCGACATTTTTAAAACGTCACAGAATGTCCAAAAAACGTCGCATAATACATTCTGCGACGTTTTAAAAAAACGTTACAAAAAACGTCGCAAAATGTGGTGCAGACAAAAAGTTTTTGCGAGAAAATACTGATATTCCGCGACATTTGTAAAAACGTTACTAAAAGTTTGGACAATCTCTGGTATTTTTAAAAAACGTCGCAGAATCTCTAACATTTTTCGATATTTTTAAAACATCACAGAATGTGAAGAAATCCACGACGTTTTTTTGTAAACGTCGTGAAATGTCTTCTGCGACGTTTTTAGAAACATAACGGAATATCTTCTACAATGTTTTTAGAGTTTTTTTTCTTTTAATTATTAATTTTTTATTTTTCAATTTTAATAATTTTTAAAATAACAATTTTTTAAATCTTATTTATTTAATAACTATTCAATATTATTTATAAATTTTATTTATTTAATAATTTTTCAAATTTTTTGATATATCATTAATTTTAATAATTATTTGTGTATTATTTAATTACAATTCACAAACATGTCATAATACACTAATTAATATCAAAACTAAGGGATGAAACATTTGAGATTCTGGAAAAAATAGAGGGAGAGAGATACAATTAAAGCTTCTTTAATATCTACATCTGCAATGCATTGGCAATAGATGCACAAAAACCATCATATCGTAATGTTTATCATATCTCCGAGAGAGACCAAATTAAGGCAGCTAAAATATCGAGTCATTGATCAAGATACTAATATAAGAACATAAACATTCTTGTATCTATTAAGTCCACCAGATAATCGGAGTCCATGGACATTCTATTAAGTCTTGTCATGCGAAGTTTTGAATTGTCTTCTCTTCCTCTAGCTTATTTACTCTGTTTCTTGAATCTGCAAGCATCCTTTCAGTTTGTGTAAGCTTGGCTAAAATATCTTCCTTTTTCCTCTTTGATGCCTCTGTTATTTTGTCTGCAGCCTGAAAGAAGCAAAGGCTTGTTACTTTATACATACATGTTATACCTTAATAGCATTAATTCATGAAAAGTAAAAGACTTCTTAGCTATTCTTTCCGAAAACATAAACTGCGCTAACATAGAGATTCAATTTCTAATGTAAAAACATACTAGTGTATGAGAAACCGAAACTACCTGTGTAGACATTGAAAGCCAAGACTGAAATCCTTCGAGCAATGCAGCCAAACTGAAACTGCCTTTTTTCACCCTGAAAAGTCAAATACAAAACAAATCTTTGTTAAACGCGATTATCTATTACACAGGAAGAACATCACTATTATTTCTAATCCTTATTTGTTTAAATTTATTTATATGATATATCAGATCAATTAGAAACTCTCCAGAAAGTATCTTATTCTAAGTGAAAGAAGAAGCAAAGCTACAGATTGCTTCCCACCGTGCTTCACTAGAAGACAGTAAAGCCACCGAGTTGAGATTTTGGGAAAGACAACCCACGGCCAACCAAAAGGGAAACAGATTGCTTTTTCATTATATAAACCAATTGCTAGAAATTTTGAAGAATACACAAGGGCCTGATAACTATGATCTACCACTCACGGAAATAAGTAAAGGGACTCAATTTGCTGCCAAATTTATTTCCCAGTAAAGCTCTATTTCTAATGATAATCACATAGTAAAGAGAAATAGGATTAATGATAATCAGTCTATTAACAATTCAAAATCAATTATATTATTAGTCAACATGAGACAACCCACTCATTCACTCTCCATACCTCCAACAATCCTATAAATGTTGCCTTAGTTCAAAGGGTGTTCATAATCACAGTGAACAATGGATCTGATAGAGCTTTCTGATATCTTTTACTAAAAACGGATGACTTGATAAGAGATGGTTGTATGATGGAATCACCGTATCTAACATCATATCTATAAAACCTTTTCTTGCGTACTTCCAAGTTAGGAACCATTGCCACATCATGACATTATAACAAATAAGAAGAAAAAACAAAAATATCTTGATCCACAAGTTGCAAAAAAAAATTTCGTTTTTTACAAGATGTAATGAAGAGCAATTTACATATATAATTCCAGAGACATAATGAAGATGTACAACATGGAATATAATTAAAGAGCAATTTACATATATAATTCCAGAAAGAATATAAAAGGGCTTGCTGTGACATGCAAATACAAATGTCAAATAAAAACTCACCATCCAAGCCTTTAGGTGACACATCCTGAAGTATAGAGCCACACTCTGTGACAAACCCCACAGCCACCTCAACACTGTCATTTGTGGGATTCTCCAGCAAAACAGCAAGGAGTTCTACAGCAATAAGCTAACGAGCCACTTGCTGGTTCACAAGATGAGCTACGAATTTGACAGCAGTTAGCAATTGATGCTGTCCATCCACCAAAGACAAGCACGTACATAAATCAGAACAAGAATCTATACAAGTAAATTATAATTCTAATGCCAAACCTACTAACAATTGATGTCCATCCGAATAAAAATACATAAACTGAACCAGCAATTCACATAAGTTACAAGTAAGTACCTTGTCATTTCGTTTATAGGCTCCCTTGAGTTGCAAAACCATCCTTCTCAGCAAGAGATCACCCACTTCAGGGAACCTGGTGTTTACAACCGCAACCAATGCTGCAAACGCATCGGTGAAACCTGGAGATGCCATCAGAGATTTCACGCAAGACTGGCAGAAAAGACCCCTCCCTCTGATCAGATTCTCATAAAAGAGTTCTGGGATGATGTTCTTAATGTTCATGGCATTGACCTTGTTCACAAGCTCGTTAATACTCTTTCTAAGGGCATCCCACGTCAACCTCTGATACTCAATGCTGGTCCTATCTTCTACTTCCGTCATCATTCGCGCCAATTTAAATGGTGGAATATAAACTCCTCCACTCCTACCCAATTGCTTAGAACTCGGATTCGCCTCTTGCAAAACATCCTTTTTGGAGTCATCAAACCCTTTTCCACCAATCCCATCTTTCTCCTTCAAGCTTTTGCCATCCGCTTTCTGTTCATTCCTCTCGTTACCTCTTGAAGGCTTCAAATCACCATCATCTCTTTGATAAACCCCAAAACCTAAATGCTTGAAATAATCCCCAAATTGATAAACCCCAAAACTCAAAACCCAAAACCCAAAACCCAAAACCCAAAACCCAAAACGAAGGTTTTGATTGGCAGTCAGTAAGCAAGTGGGTTAAAGGGAATATAATTTCCTGCCGACGAGGTGAAAATGCAAGCAGTCAGTAACCTAATGACGACGGTGAAAACAGAAGCACAAGTAGAAAGATAAGATATGAAATAAAGAAATAAAACAAAAAACTACTCAACAAAGGGAACAATACCTTGCAAACGAAAACCTCGCAAACGCCACGGCAGAGAACACGCAGAGGAAGGACAGACGACGGAGATCTGGAGGAGGAAGATCGAAGGTCGAAACCTGGAGGAGGAAGATCGAAGGCCGAAAGTCGAAACAGCGTCGCGAAAGTGTAAGAGAACACTCGGGTAGGTTTTAAGAAAAATCAAATGGGTTTACAGCACGTTTGGAAAGGTTTGTAATTGAATTAAATTCAGTTATTTAGAAACATTAAAATAGGATGAATTTAATTTTAAAACTTATCTTTTTTTATAAATTAAATTTACTCCTTTAAGTATAGGAATTTAATTACATTGAAATTTGAGGTAGTGTCTTGCTCTTTTACTTTTTCATTCTTTGGGCTACTTCATTTCTTACTCTCTTGTGCTTCACTTGATTGGATTCCAAAGACTATTAATTAAAATATTATTAATAATTAATTAACAATAATATAATTAATTAAAATATAATTCATTCATTAATTAAAATATTGTAATTAATTAATTAATTAACAAGTAATTAATTAATTAATTAATTACAATATTTTAATTAATTGTTAATTAATTAATTAATTACAATATTTTAATTGATTAATATATTGTAATTGATTAATTACAATATAAGTAATTAAAATATGATTAATTAATTAATTAAAATATAATTCATTCATTAATTAAAATATTGTAATTAATTAATTATAATATAAGCAATTAAAATATGATTAATTAATTAATTAATTAAAATATAATAAAATTTTTCTCAATATTTTTACAAATCGACTATCGTTAATGGTAATGGTAATCATTCTTTCCTCTTAACCAACCATAATAATAATAATAATATTTATTCTCATTTGTCACTATACTCATTCTTATTCCAAACAGTGTAATTGAATTCATTTTTGTTATTGCTAAGTTTGTTTCAAACAGTGTAAATTGAATTCAATTCAATCTCATTAATGTAATTGAATCCAATTCGTTAATGAATTCAATTCAAAGGTTTTCAAACAGTCGGTTAGTTATGCCATCCACGAAGTTTTCTTCGACAAAACGTGGTAGTTTTCTTTTCAGGACGTTATATCAATAAAATGTCATAAAAAGTGTTATAAATTCATAAAGTTCTTATAAAATGTCGCAAAAAATTGAAACTTTTTATGACGTTTTTTAAACGTCACAAAAAGTTTGAATATTTCGTGAAGTTTTATATAAAAAAAACTTCGCGAATAGTATGTTATTCTTGTAGTGTGTTTTTCTCTCCAAACCTGTGAATATGTATACATGTATTGTGTTTGATATCAACGGTTAAGGGGAGAGCCAGCGAGAGTTGTTACGGGAGTTTGGGACTTGGGACTTAATTGGGATGGAGCACCCTCTACCACTTGGGAATCTAGTTTACACATTTTTGTAGACCTTATATAAATGAGTGGATGAAATTTAATATTATAAAGTTGAAATTGGTTAACTGGAGCAAATGATTTGATCCCACTTAACTTCAATAACATATGTGTCTTTTTTTTTTTTGAATCCAAGGGAAAAGAAAACTACAAAAAAACTAGGGCAGAGATCTACGATACAAGAAACTGTTGGCCCCCGAATTTTTCTTGTTAAATTAAGCATGATCTAAGTGAATGATGAGGTTTGATGGATAAAATTTTGAAGCTACTTGTTATGTAAATGGTGGTAGAATTTATTTTATGGTTTGGAAGTATTAAAAATGGTAAGAATGCATAAGGACATTTTGGTCATGACACTTGAGATTGTAAGGCTTAAGGCTTAAATGAAAGGGGCAAAATGGACATTTGACAATTAAGTAGAATTAAAAGAAGAAGAATTGAGAAAGAGGAAGGACGAAGAGAACCGTGGAAGAGGAAAAAGAGAAGATGAAAATGGAGTTTTCAATCTTTGTGATTTCCGACAGATTTGAAGTCATCTCCTGGTAAGTTTGAGTTCATTCCATTGTATTGTGGTTAGATTAAACTCTAAGATGGATTGAATGTGTTAGAATCGGTCGTTTAGGGTTTAAAGACAAAAATGGTTAAAATCTTTGAGTTGATGATTTTGTGATTCATTTTAAGGTGTTAATGGGTTAGAACTGAAGCTTAGGACTTGAATCAAGGTTTAGATGTATTGCATGTGCTTAAGGGAAGGTTTGAAGTTGGAAAATGCTGAAAAATCGAGTTCGGAGACATTCTCCAGGCCCGCACGTAGCGACGTGCGTATGAACACGCCGCGACGTGCGAGGAATTTATGTTCGTCACGACATGCGAATTTGTATTCACCGCGACGTGAGAGGAAGGTAGCACGCCGCGACGTGCGAGAAAGAGCACGCCGTGACGTGCGAGGAAGGGGTACGCCGCGGTGCCCCCCTGTTTCCAGTAAAGATGAATTTTGGGTATATCTTTTGATGTAGATGTCCAATTGAGGTGATTTTTGACTCGTTGTAAAATAGAGACAAAGTTCTACAAGTTTTATGAAGCAATGAAATTGAAATTCAGACTATAAGAATCTTAAAGTTTGGTCAGAAGTTGGGTATAGATTCTTATTTTAGCATAAGGATAGTCTCAACTTGTTTGGGGTATAACTTTCGGGTTTTTGAACCAAATTTAATGTTTTTGAAGTCAATAGACACGTAAGACAATGAGGACTTTTATGGAAAAAGTGACTCGAATGTTTGGACTTTGGCAGAGTTTGGGTTTGTTTAGAATTTATCTCAGTAAATGTGCGATTTTTTGGGTCCCTAATTTGTATTCCTATTTGAATAGGAATTTTGCATTTGATAAAGGGAATCAAGGAAGGCAAGAGGATCAAGATGAGAGGTATCTTTGAAGCATGTATCCGAGCAAGGATTTTAGGTGGGTTTCATGTTTATAATTTAGTAATGAGCCACTAAAGTTTTCTCCCAAATCAAAAATGATTTCAATTACTTCATAAATATCATTTTGTTTCTATTGAGTGATTTGCAAAATTTCTACATGTTTTAGCATATGAACTTTTCTGATGAATTTTAAAATAAAGATGAAAATGCATTGAACATTTTATGTCATGCCTTGGAAAAATTTATGGCATTTTGTATATTCGAAAAAGAAAGAAAAGAGCGTGAAAAGTATGAAAGCTTTGATAAAATGCTTTGAGCATGAAACGAATTGTTATGTGCTTTGTTTGGGTGAGAGAGTAACGGATCGTTAGTCACGTGCACGTCGACGTATAGCCTTCTCCCGGCTGCCCGCTTGAGGCCACGAGATCCTTGAGAAATCGGACTCGTTTTGTTTACGGTATAAACTTCGATTTATTCGAATCGTTTTACGGAACTCTCGAGTTGTTTGTTTGTGCATTACATCTATGAATTGTCAAGTATGTGCATAAATTGAGCATTTTATATTGATGATTGAATGAACATGTTATGTTGTTGTGAAACATTTCTCACTATGAAATTACACTTTTCAACTATGAATTTGAACTCAAAATTTCGGATTTGACTGAGAATTTGGGAGCAAAGCATTTTATGAACTTATTATGATTTTTGTATAACAAATGAACTTTTTCAACGGGTTTGCTTGTTTTTCGTTATAAACCTGTTATTCACGAGCTATAAGCTCACCTCCCCTTCATTCCCATCCACAGGTGATGAGAAGAAGATCGAGTGAAGGGAAGTGAAGGTTTCGATTTATATGTGTGCTTATTATATTGTTCTAAGTTAAATTGGTATTGGAAATTTTGGAATCGGTATATTTTGTATGTTCAGACTCCGATATTGATATTGTATTGTGGCTTGGTATGCCTTGAGAATTGGTAAATTTTTTGCGAATAGGGGTCAGATTGAGTGAAATTCGATATACTGAGGAAGTTATCGATCTGATATGAATATTTGGAAGGAACATAGAAATGGCATGAGACCTAAGATTCACAAATTCTTGGATCACGCCACGCTTACGAGTCAACGGCCGGACTCCGAGATCGGGGCTCATCATGTTTGGTAACAGAGCAAGAAAAGATTTCAGCGAACCACGCTTCAGTATGATGGTATTTTGTACCGAGGTTAGGTTCTGAAAAAGGGGCCCGACATTTGCGGTATCCAAGCAGGTTAGTATGTGTTATGGTTTTGGTTTGAGTTGGATTCCGAAAACGGGGTCCAACATTTGTGGTATCAGAGCCCAGCATTATGATCTTGCATGGGCGCATGTGTATAGGTTACACGCATAAGTAACTGTTAGGAGTTTGAGGTGTTAGAATTTAAGGAGCCAAGGTGATTGTTTGACTTAGATTGACAAGAATTTTGATTGATTTTAGTAATGTGTTAAGGAAATTGAGTTGTGAATATTGTGATGAATTGGGATAATGTAATGATGAATTTCCATGTGTGAGAGAAAAAGTTGGAAAGATGAGATAAAGAATAGAAATATATGTATGGAAGATCAATAGGTTGAATTTGAAATGATGATTGGTCCATCTGTCTCGATCTGAGAAAAAGGAAAGTTGTGGATAATTAGAAAGGAGAAATAGAGGATGGGTAAACGGAACAGATAATGATTCAAGGCAATTGTATTGGAGGATTGAACATGACAGCAATATTGTACTGTGGTGATATGTTTTCGAAAGTGATATAGATACGAATGTATTACCATGGATTGTTTGTATACATGATGAGAGTAGAGTGTACAAGTAGAGTGCAATGGAAACATAACTTTGTTATGATCTTATGATGAGGAAATTGAAACCGAAGTGGTTGTTCGATTATACGACAAAAATGATGATCCGCAGTAAGAATAAATTAGTAGATTTGAGGTCAAAATGTCATTGTGATTATGCACTGATAATTTCGAATTGATTGAGGATATACATGTAGAAGATGAAATAAAGAATAATTGGAAAATGAGATAGAAGTGAGGACGTAGAGAAAGGGAAATGAAGTAGACATAAATGACCTTGTATGAGACGAATGAAATGAGTATGGAGAAAATTGCAAATGCGTATAAGCTCCCATCTTATGCATGAATGAGATTAAGAAAAGAATGAAGAACTCCACCGCGTAGAAGGATGCGAGGAGTTTTGAAAAGATCAGTTGCACCCGACTCTCCGACAAGAGAGGAGAGTACTGATGAATCAATAGCCCAAGAAAATGATGAAGCTTCTGTAAGGCAAGGAAGTGAGCCCTACGCATTCAATATGGTAATGGACCCATGATGAAATGATATAGCGTGAGAAACGGTGACTTTTGGAAAAACTAGCATAAAAATTGTGTTAGTATGTTTGATAAGGGCGAACTGTTGTCAAGATCAATGGCGATCAAGGTATCAATTGTGTAAGATATGAATTGGTGATTTTAAGGAGTAAATCTGTGGACAGAATGGCATGACTTTGACGATGCTCAGCCAAGCATATACGATAGCAAGTATGTTCGTTACTCCTTTGAGTTTTGAGTGACTTGAACATTATCACCGTATGAGGATGAGAGAAATTGGTCTTCTCGAGGGATTAGAGGTAACTGATGATGTGATGATAATAGCAAGTGATTGATAAAGATTTGTATGAATAGTATATATGTGATAGTAGCAAGAAACTCTCTTTCGAAGCAGAATTTCACTAAGGTAGATTAAGCAGATCAGATAGTTTATATGAAGAATGATCACTGAAAGAATCGATCAAAAAGAGGAGTATGTCATGACTCGAAAGTAGGTATTGGATTCCTTGCTCTAATGGAGAGAATGTATGTATTTTTGCATGATGTAAGGGATCCAACTATGCGAGTGGATTCCTAAATTTGAGAAGGCACTAATTGCCAATATGAGGAGTATATTGGTTCACGTTATGTTCTGGGAAAGTATGTTCGGGAAATGCAATTTTATCCAATGAAGGTGTGACAAGTACAAGACGCTAAGATTGCAAATAAACTAAAGTGTGTGGAGGAACGAGTATAAATGAGCAGACATCAGAATACGTCAATGTGAATTATGAGGAAATCTAAAGAATGGAGAAAATCAGTCAAGAAAGGTAAGACAATTGGGAATTGGAAAATAACAAGAGGTAAGATTTCCTCATTGAGAAATTAGTTAATTGAGGAATTACCAGGACCAGTTGTGGACATATGGAGTTCCTGGACAATACTACAGAATGAAAAGTAAAGTGATCCAAGCGAAGTTTGATGATATGTTAAGTGTATTCGAAGAGTGGGGGAAAATAGTTTGACTACTTGAGGAAAATGAGTAAAGTATATGAGGGACGAAGGTAAGAAAAATTTTGAGGAATTATAACACCGATATTAATTATATCGTTTGGAATTGGGAATTCAGTAGTATGCAATGGTGTTGCATGAGAGATCGGGATAAGATCCCATGCAGTAAAATGAAGTGAATTCGTGTGCATGGAGACAATTGAAACCTCATAGGATGATTGTTGATACATGATGGAAATTTGCTGCTGTAATGATTGCCAAAAAGTTGGAGACATTATATGTACAGATCGTGAGATTAAGGTACTTATTGAGTTGAAAGGATTGAAAATAAATGGAGTTACAGGAAGATTATGTTGTGCAAATGAGTACACAAATGGCAAGACTATCAGATCTAGTGCGATAAAGAGTGCTGAATGGAGTCGAATTCAGGGCAAAATGAAGTGCCATTAGTCACGAAAAATGTAAGATCAATTTCACATGAATAAAGCCCAAATTAAGGATTCAGAAATTGTGAACCCTTCCAAGAAAGCGAAAATGAATGTGAATTTTGAGCTCGAGTAGGAAAAATAATACTGGGTGATTAAGATAAAAAGTATGCATACCGGTAAAGATGATTGAGCAAAGAGACTGTCAGAAAAGTAAAAATGGTGATTTAAGTTATACGTCTTAGAAGAAAGATGTCAACTGACGAAGAGTTTAAATTGTCAACGGTCTTAAATGTCGGCGATATGTTTGAAGTCTATAGTGTGGAGTTCATGGGAATATGAGACCAATGTACGGTTCTATTTGACGTTAAGCATCATAATCGTTGTCGTCGTGTCTCTAATAGAACTTCGTATGAGGAGTTTGACGATATTGGTCATTGGAGGCTAGAATTGTAGACGTTATGGACAGACGAGATTAAGTGATTCCAGAAAGATGGATGATTTAGGTGGATCTATGCCAAGGACATGGAATATAGTGAGATAGACATAAGAGGCTAATGTACTGATACTAAAGTGATGTAAATTATCAAGTGAAAGATGTTTGGTCTCTAAGGTTATCACCTTAAAGGGTGTGTGCTAACATGAGGTACAAAGTGTGCTCAAGTTAAGACAAAGAATTTACTAAGCTCGCGATGAATTGGATAGTAAGTGCTACTGACAAAAGATGTCTTGGATTCTAAATGTGATGTACGTGAGTATGTTAAGAAAATACTGATATGATATGGTATTGGTTTTATCGACACAGAAAGTGGGAAAATTGTAAGTGCTCTGAAGAATAATGAGGAACTAGTTAAGATAGTGAATGGTCGAATAAGGGGTTGAAAGACCGAGTGAGTCTATTGACCACGGTCATTTGGAAGAAAGTATTAGAGTGATGAAATTTAATGAGAAATGCGGGAACATCCTGTACTCATGTTCAATCAGATAAGAATTTCGAGGATGAAATTCTTTTTAAGAAGGGGAGAGTTGTTGGCCCCCAATTTTTTCTTGTTAAATTGAGCATGATCTAAGTGAATGATGAGATTTGATGGATAAAATTTTGAAGCTACTTGTTATGTAAATGGTGGTAGAATTTATTTTATGGTTTGGAAGTATTAAAAATGGTAAGAATGCATAAGGGCATTTTGGTCATGACACTTGAGGTTGTAAGGCTTAAGGCTTAAATGAAAGGGGCAAAATGGACATTTGACAATTAAGTAGAATTAAAAGAAGAAGAATTGAGAAAGAGGAAGGAAGAAGAGAACCGTGGAAGAGGAAGAAGAGAAGAGGAAAATAGCGTTTTCAATCCTTGTGATTTCCGACAGATTTGAAGTCATCTCCTAGTAAGTTTGAGTTCATTCCATTGTATTGTGGTTAGATTAAACTCTAAGATGGATTGAAAGTGTTAGAATCGGTCGTTTAGGGTTTAAAGACAAAAATGGTTAAAATCTTTGGGTTGATGATTTTGTGACTCATTTTAAGGTGTTAATGGGTTAGAACTGAAGCTTAGGACTTGAATCAAGGTTTAGATGTGTTGCATGTGCTTAAGGGAAGATTTGAAGTTGGAAAATGTTGGAAAATCGGGTTCGGAGATGTTCTCCAGGCCCGCACGTCGTGACGTGCGTATGAACACGCTGCGATGTGCGAGGAATTTATGTTCGTCGCGACGTGCGAATTTGTATTCGCAACGACGTGAGAGGAAGGTAGCACGCCGCGTCGTGCGAGGAAGGGGTACACCGCGGTGCGCACAAATGTGCACGCCACATGATGATGCATCACCCCGTGGCGAAACACGGCCGTTTTCTCTCGGCGTGGCTCTCGTCGCCATGAGCCCCCTGCTTCAAAGAAAGATAAATTTTGGGTATCTCTTTTGATTTAGATGTCCAATTGAGGTGATTTTTGACTCGTTGTAAAATATAGACAAAGTTCTACAAATTTTATGAAGCAATGAAATTGAAATTCAGACTATAAGAATCTTAAAGTTTGGTCAGAAGTTGGGTATAGATTCTTGTTTCAGCATAAGGATAGTCTCAACTTGTTTGGGGTATAACTTTTGGGTTTTTGAACCAAATTGAATGTTTTTTAAGTCAATAGACACGTAAGACAATGAGGACTTTTATGGAAAAAGTGACCCGAATGTTTGGACTTTGGTAGAGTTTGGGTTTGTATAGAATTTATCTTAGTGAATGTGCGATTTTTTGGGTCCCTAATTTGTATTCCTATTTGAATAGGAATTTTGCATTTGATAAAGGGAATCAAGGAAGGCAAGAGGATCAAGATGAGAGGTATCTTTGAAGCATGTATCCGAGCAAAGATTTCAGGTGGGTTTCATGTTTATAATTTAATAATGAGCCACTAAAGTTTTCTCCCAAATCAAGAATGATTTCAATTACTTCATAAATATCGTTTTGTTTCTATTGAATGATTTGCAAAATTTCTACATGTTTCAGCATATGAACTTTTCTGATGAATTTCAAAATAAAGATGAAAATGCATTGAACATTTTATGTCATGCCTTGGAAAAATTAATGGCATTTTGTATATTCGGAAAAGAAAGAAAAGAGCATGAAAAGTATGAAAGCTTTGATAAAATGCTTTGAGCATGAAACGAATTGTTATGTGCTTTGTTTGGGTGAGTGAGTAACGGATCGTTAGTCACGTGCACATCTACGTATAGCCTTCTCCCGGCTACTCGCTTGAGGCCACGAGATCCTTGAGAAATCGGACTCGTTTTGTTTACGGTATAAACTTCGATTTATCCGGATCATTTTATGGAACTCTCGAGCCGTTTGTTTGTGCATTGCATCTATGAATTGTCAAGTATGTGCATAAATTGAGCATTTTATATTGATGATTGAATGAACATGTTGTGTTGATGTGAAACATTTCTCACTATGAAATTACAATTTTCAACTACGAATTTGAACTCAGAATTTCGAATTTGACTGAGAATTTGGGAGCAAAGTGTTTTATGAACTTATTATGATTTTGTATAACAAATGAAGTTTTTCAACGGTTTTGCTTGTTCTTCGTTATAAACCTGTTACCCACGAGCTATAAGCTCACCCCCTTCATTCCCATCCACAGGTGATGAGAAGAAGATCGGGTGAAGGGAAGTGAAGGTTTCGATTTATATATATGCTTATTGTATTGTTCTAAGTTAAATTGGTATTGAAAATTTTGGAATCGATATATTTTGTATGTTCGGACTCCGATATTGATATTGTATTGTGGCTCGGTATGCCATGAGAACTTGTAAATTCTTTGCGAATAGGGGTCAGATTGAGTGAAATTCGATATACTGAGGAAGTTATCGATCTGATATGAATATTTGGAAGGAACATAGAAATGGCATGAGACCTAAGATTCACGAATTCTTGGATCACGCCACGCTTACGGGTCAACGGCCGGACTTCGAGATCGGGGCTCATCATATTTGGTAGCAGAGCAAGAAAAGATTTCAGCGAACCACGCTTCAGTATGATGGTATTTTGTACCGAGGTTAGGTTCCAAAAACGGGGCCCAGCATTTGCGGTATCAAAGCAAGTTAGTATGTGTTATGGTTTTGGTTTGAGTTGGATTCCGAAAACAGGGTCCAACAGACACCGTGAGAATCACGGGACATAAGGGCGATGACAAGCAACGGTGCCTCTTGAAGGGTGTGGACTTCGGGGCTAGAGTAAGCAGCAAGAGCGGCAAGACTATCCACACTCTGATTGCCTTCCCGATGCACATGTTGGAGCTTCAAGTCCCAATCTCGACTCAACAGCTTCCGGATACCTGTCACCAAAAAGGAAAAGTCAGTCAACGGTAAACCGAATGAGGAGAGGATATTTATGACCTCCAAGGAATCCACTTCGAGAATCAGTCACAAGAAACCCAAATTCCATGCTAAGGTAAGAACCGAATGGATTCCCCAAATTTTCGCAGCAAGGGGTGAGCTTTGGCCAATATGATGCAAAAAGCCCCCGCACCACTAGCCACTCCAATCCCTGATGAGCCCACCAGCCGTGGCAATGTTGGCCTCACTCCTGACGGCTCCATCGGTATTAAGCTTGACCCAGCCTTCCATGGGTTTAGTCCAGCCCACCAATTGGTCTACCGCTAACCCCTGATCCCCGTGTACACAACCCTCCATAATACTAGTGCGGACTATCCCTTTGGCGTAGGCCAAGACTGCCCGATGACCATTGGTAAGCCAGGTGAAGTCCTCCTCAAAAATATTTTTGTTGCGCCATTTCCAAAGGAACCAGCAAGTGACCCCGAAAATAGAAGGCCATTGAAGCTGTTGGAAATGATCGCTCTTACACAAGTTGCGAGTCACCCACTAGTCCACTTCCTGACTAAAGAAGTCCGGGTCATGGAGCACCGGAGAAAATGTACACCAGAAAGCTTTGACTTGACAACAGTCACGAAAGGCATGCAAAGTAGTCTCTTCAAAGCCATAGGAAAGACACTGGCTGTCAATCGTAAGATGTCTGACCACCCGCTGGTGGTTGGTCAAAAGCTTTTGCTTGAGCAAAAGCCAAAGGAAAGCCCAAATATGCTGAAGGCTGGCCCATTTCGAGAAAGGAACCCAGGATCTGTCGGTTGCCTCCGAGTTAGTCCCCTCAATAAGGGCGTAAGCAGACGCAGTAGTGAACTTACCACTCGGGGTAGGGCCTCACTAAAAGGAATCCACCTCAATACCGGACTGTGTTATGTGGAGAGCCGCAATTTCCATACAGACGGTGGAGGGGAGGTAATGCTGGAACCGGTTCCATTGCTAAGAACTTGCCCCAGACAGGTAGTCGGCCATGGTGGCGTAGAGATCTGTCTCCGGAAGAGAAGTGGTGACCATGGAGACTAAAGGACCCCTATCCGGCACCCAGGAGTCCAACCAGAAAAAGATGTTCCGCCCATTCCCTAAATTCCACCTGAGGCCTTGGCGGACGTATTGCCAAATCGCAGAAAGACCCCTCCAGGTAGTGGAGGCTCGGGATCTGTGAATAGAAAGGGGGATAAGATCTTGATCGAGGCAATACTTAGCACGTAATACTTGGACCCATAACGAGGTAGGCTTAGTAAGCAAGTCCCATCCAAGTTTGGTCAAGAGGGTGTCTTTAGTTGTACGACGGCGTTTTAAACCGAGATCCCCTACAATTTTTGGTTTACAAACATCCTCCCACTTAACCAGAGGATTCTGTTGGTGATTACCAATACCGCCCCAGACGAACGTGCGCATAAGATGCTCCAACTCATCGCAGAGGTGTCTGGGGAGTCTAACCATTTGCATGGTGAAGATAGGGACAGCAGAGAGGACCAATTGGGCAAGGGTGACGCGCCTAGCTAGCGACAAAGTCTGAGCCTTCCATCCATAGAGTTTCTTGTGAGCGGTGTCCATTATGTGCTGATAGGTTCGCCTCCTGGTACATTCATGGATAAGAGGAACTCCAAGATACTTTCCCAGGTTATTCGTACGAATGACATTTAACAGGTGACTAAGACGACGAGCATCGCCAGAAGGAACATTTTTGGAGAAGAAAATCCTGGTTTTATCAATATTGACCTTTTGACTAGAAGCCTTACAAAAGGTCGCCAGGGTATTAGTGATAAGCTGAACTTGGGAATCAGTGGCTTCGGCAAAAAGGACCAGATCATCAGTGAAAAACAAATGCAAGATGGGAGGACCAGCGGAACCTATCTTGATTGGTTTCCAAATGCCAAGGCTCACCTCCTGCGAAATGAGATGACTTAATCGTTCCATACACATGACAAAAGGGTACGGAGAGAGGGGGTCGCCTTGGCGAAGCCCACGAGAGGGATGGAACGGAGAAGATTTAGAGCCTTGTAAGTCGACCTGCAGTGTGACCATCGTCACACATTTCATAATAATACGGATAAGCGTAGATGGGAGACCAATGTCCGACAGCGTGCTGTGGATAAACTCCCAACTGAGCTTGTCGTAAGGTTTCTCCAAATCAACCTTGAGAGCTAAATAGCCAATCCTCCCCTGTTTCTGACACATCATGTGGATGACCTCTTGAGCGAAGATGATGTTATCCGTAATATGGAGACTAGGAATAGAACTGCACTGGGTGTCTGCCACTAGATGCGCCAACTGAGGTTTAAGGCAGTTCACCAGGATTTTGGAGAGAATCTTATAGAGAACGATGCAAAGGCTAATAGGCCTGAAGTGAGCCATCCTAGACGGGGAAGGGATTTTAGGGATTAAGACCAAAACTGTATGGTTGATGTCCTCGTCCCATCGAGCAGAGCTGAAGACCTCCCTAAAATAAGTCACAACTCTGGGCCCAACAATCGCCCACTGTTTTTGGAAAAAGAGGGCATTGAACCCATCAATTCCTGGGGCTTTATTAGGATTCATAAAGAAGACCGTTGTCCGGACTTCGAGCTCGTAAAGGGGGAGACTAAGGTCACGCAAACTCTCTTTCGAGAGCAGCGGGAAGTGACCGAAAAGGGGGTAGGGGAGAAGAATCCCAGTATCCGTCGAATAAAGGTGAGAATAGAAGGTGCGTGTCAGGTGACCCAAACGGGCGGGGTCAGAAATGAGGGTCCCGTCCGAATCAAAGAGACACTCAATTTTCAACTTTCAATGTTTCGCGAGGGTCACCGTGTGATAAAACTTAGTGTTGCGATCACCTTTAGAAATCCAATCGCAACGAGCTCGCTGATGTAAAAAAATTTCCTCCTCACGCAAGACTTGAGTCAGGTCCGCACTAAATTTATCTTTCGAAACGAGCATAGCATCCAAATTTTTAGGGGTAAGGAAATTTGTCAGGACAAAATGTGTCCAATTATTTTGGATTTTTGAGATCTAACTATCCACTAAATTAATAAATTGAACATTCTCAAGATGATTTCATAAGATGTCAAATGTTTGCTGTAAACTTATTTCATCTGCAAAAAGAAATAGAATTTTCTAAACAATATATTTAAAATAATCTCTTTTCAAGATTCAAGAGAGATACCTTAATTTTATAAATTTATGTTTCACTAAATTAAGATAAGTGAATGACATTTATAACATAAATTAAGTGATAATATAATCTCTAATGAAGAGCATAAAAGTAAAATTTGTATCTAATATTAAATTATAAATAATTTTTTCTGCGTTAACAATTAGAAGTATTGAAATATTAACGTAGTTATTCAAATTTTGAATATAATTCTCACAATTTTAATTGATATCTTCAACATAAGATTTAATCTTTACAAAAGAGTTGAAATATTTTAATGTAAAAAGACATAAAGTTATTATTAACAAAATATAAGTTTATATTTAAAAAGCGGACACAATTTATTTGCAAATTGATGTTAATTTCAAGTTATATAAAAAATAGAGTTCAACTACTTTCAACTCGAACTACTTCATTATTTTCTTTGATAGTAAGAACCAAAGACCTAATTTTGTGAGATATGAAATAATTATTAAATGTTATGTAACATATGTAAATTAGGGTTTATTGATCACGAATAAGCTTTCTAATGCCCAAAATTAGGGTTATAAACTCTTTTTATGTGTAAAAATTTTAAATTTGAATTAACTTTACTTTGTTAAGGGTCTTTAACATTAATTTTGAATATATTCATTTTTTACATCATTTATAAGTAATATGGTGTATTCTAATTGTATATAGTTTATAATATTTAAATGCGTGCATCTTTAAATATCAAAGGAGCTAAGCATTATTTTGTGAGTTTAAGTCTCATGGAGTAAAAAAGATTGCAATGACATTCCTTTTCTACCTGTCAAGGATTTATTCCTACCATATTCATGGTAGTGTCTCTTTTAAAGAAAATTGAAATCTTACATCACTACAAGAAATGTAAGAATTAGTGGCGAAACATACCGATGGATAGGATTAGTTATTCCGTTGGTAAATTTTACTAACTGTTGTTTTCATGACACTTTTGTCCGTTGATATATTCCGTCATTAATGTTTATTCCTAACAGAATCCAAATATTTTTTGTCGGTATTTTTTTTATTTCTAAACGATATTTTTCTTGTGGTGCATTAGTTAACTTGCCTAAAGTTAATATTCTTTTGAAGTTGCTTCATAAAGGTTCTGATCCTTAACTTACATTTTGCCAAGACAAAAAAATGCAAGTCATCAGTGACAAAATCGCAACATATGAATAACATATGCCCTTGGATTTCATGCATAGTTGTTGTCATAAAAAATATAGATAATAAGTTTGAAGATTTGAATCAGTTGAATATGTCTAAATAGTATTTGACTGTCTAATCAAAAGAAAACTTATATGAAAGTAGGGTCTCTATGAGTTTTATATTTTATAACATCGAACATTTAATATTGTTGCATCATATGCAAGAGCAGTCCAATTATTCAGTACAAATGAATTACAGGCAACAGGTCGGAGCATTCCTAAAAAATGTTTAACTATATCCTTTATGGATGCGTATGTATCACCACTCCAACCACTAAACCAAAAATATTATAAACCAAATCATCACGGCTTCGAATGTCCATTTCTGGTAAGCCCCATTGTTTTTCAGGTAACAGGAACATGGCAACAGAATGAAGACAGTAAAAATGAGAATTGATCCAATGAGAGCCACCAGTAATGTGAAGAAAGGAAATCCTAAGGCTACCACTAACGTGCTAATCAAGAGTCCAGTCCTTAATAGAATGCTAATGAACTTGGTTTTGTGTTTATGAGGTAGTCGATTTTCAATGACAGTAGGTATATGTGAGAATATTAGAGCAAATTTTGTTATAGGAGCAACTAATATTGTGTATATTGCAATTTGGGAGCTAAATTTCCTTGTTGGTAAGCTTAATGTCACTTGTGATTGTACATTTTCCCACATTAAGTAGCCAATGAATGCCATGGAAATGTAGCTTGAAGAAGTTAGAGCAAAGCAAAGGATCAAGACGTATAAAGAAAAAGTTAATCAAGAAAGCGAATTAGGTTAAGTTGATTAGTGCCACATCGCAGATTGTGATATACTACGCATGTATGTGTTGTGTGAGGCCAATTTAATTAGTTTTACGTATTCACATTGTTGGACCCCGAATTTTTCTTGGAATTTTGAATTATAAATTGACATTAAATGAGGAATTTGTGGTAAATTATTCATGTGCAAAGAAAAAGAAAATTTAAGGATGTGAATTGTTATATGAGATTAAGATAGGTGATTTTAACAAGTTGATGATGAGAGAGTATATGTGTGTACGCTTTTGTCATTGAGGTTTATGATTAATTATGTCCTAAAAAGGTGTTTTGAGTTTAAATGGAATTGATAGTGAATGAGTTGATTGAAATCGAAGTGAAAAGCAAGAAACGAATAATGAAAGTGTTAGATTTTGGAGAATTGAAAATCTGAAATTTTGAGGATGAATAGTAGTTGAAAGTTGACCTTTTTGATTTGAAATCTTTATGAATTTTTTTGGGTTAATTTATGCAGATTTTGATAAAATAATCTTCATGAAAGTTGTAGCTTCTATTGATAGCTTTCTATCGCTATGAAATATGACATTTTTCGATATCGGGATTGGAAGTTATGATCATTCGAATTTAAGTTATTTTGCTTTGTTTTTAGAAAATGCTCATTAGGGTAAGTTTGTGTGTACTGTGCTTTGAGCCCAATTTGGTACTAATGTGGTTTGAATTGGAGTAAGTAGCCTTATTGAAAGTTGTAGAGGAAGTTTATAGCTTTTAAATGATGTAAAATATGTTATTTTGATTGTGGAAATTGGAAAATGTGGAATTTGGAAGTTGGATGTGGTATAGGATGACAAATTTCTGGGCAGAAACTTTGATTGAAAAATTAACCTAGTTAGAGGTTGAAATTGTCTTTTAAGTGCTTCATAAAAATTTTAGATTATGTTTTGATCTTTCCATTGATGTAAAGTATGGAATTTTGGGACCATGGAATAGGAAGTTATGATTTTTAGAAGTTTCTGTTACTGTTTGACATGATCATTAGTGGACAGAAACTTCGAAGTAGAAATTTGACTCCCTTAGAGGTCAAATTGATTTTTCAGTCCTTCATGAAAGTTGTAGGTTGCATTTTGATATTTTCATTGATATAAAATACGACATTTTTGGACCTTGGATTTGAAAGAATTTTAGAAGATGTGTTACTGTTTAGGGTGATCCGACCCTTGCCCGTTCTTTTGCTTCTAACTTTTTCGTTCGACATCCGATTGACCTAATTTTTAAGGCGTTAGATTCCTAAGACATTTCTATACCTCTACATAAAAATTGTGGATTTTTTAGATTAATTTGAAAAAAATTGATTGAATCAAAGTGAGAGGATTGATTAAAGAGTTTGAGTTGGACATTTTTTCTGAATATGCTTAGGTATTTTGGTGATATCTTGATCTGTAGAGATTCAATTAAGTTGATATTTGTTTCTAAATAAACTAGAGACATGGATCTACAAGTTATCTGAAGGAATCAAATTTCAATTCAGCCCCTAAGATTTTCAATTTCTGAATTGAAGTGTTAAAGTTATAAGATTATATAAAGCTTTTATTGAGGGGCAAAATGGACTTTTTAGAATAATAAAAGGTATAAAAAGAAGAAGTTATTGTTTTTCTTGGAAATGGAAGAAGAAGTCGTGGAAGAAGGAGAAACGAAGAGAAAGACTAGGGTTTTTTGGGAAATCTTGAAGAGTTTGAAGAATTTGAAGCCAAATCAAGAAAATATAAGCATCATTCCTCTTGATTAGATGAATGAAACATATTTTGTTGTTAGTTAAGAGAGGATTATGTGTGAGAAGTAGTAGAATGGGTAAAATTATATGTTTGGTTTTTAGGGTTAATAATCAAAGATAGATTTTAATATTTTTGTGAATGATATTGTGTTGAAATGAGTCTGAAAATGAAGTATAAGAGATGGTTTAGGGTTTAGATGGGTTATATTTGAAAGATGGGAGGAATATGGTTGAAGAATGTGGGAAAACAAGTTTTCGGAGGATTTTGGCCTCGCACTACGCGACGTGATCATGCCCACGTCGGTAGCGCTTGACATCCTCGTCATGGCGACTCAACATTTTCGCCACAATGAAATCTGTTTTCTACAGACATATTTTGGTATTTTAGACATAACGTTTGTTGTAGATGTCCAAATGAGGTGATTTTTATTCGTTGTAAAATAGAGACATAGATCTACAAGTTTTATGAAGAAAATAAGTTTTAATTCAGTTTATAAATATCTCAATTTTTTGTCAGAATTTGAGTATAGAATATAGTTTCAACATAAGGATTGTCCTAATATGTTTGGAGTACAACTTTCGGATTTCTGAAACAAATTCAATGATTTTAGATTCATTAGAAACTTAAGACAATGGGGAACATTTTTTTAGAAGCGAATATTACCATATTTTGTCATTTACTTGATCATAGTGATCATGAAAAATTGACCTGAATGTTTGGACTTTTAGAAGAGTTTGAGTTTTTAGAATTTATCTTAGTGAATATGCAATATATGGGTCCTCAAATTGTATTCCTATTGAATGGGAATTTTCCATTTGATAAAGGGAATCAAGGAAGGTAAGAGGATCAGGAAGAGAGGTATCTTTTAATCAAGTTTATAAGCAAGGAACTCAAGGTGGGTACACGTTTATAATAGAGTAAATAAGCCACTCATTGTTTTCTTCAAATGAAGAAAGATTTAATGATTTAAATTGCATCATCAGTGTTGCCTTTATTTCTTTTGAATGAATTGTGAATTTGTTATATGTTTGCTATATGAATTGTGTGATGTTTTATGAAAGTGTTTGTCGTTTGAAAAGAATGCATGTTTATACAATCATGTTTTCAAGAATGATTTTTAAGACATATGTCAAGTATATGATGATAAAGTTTTCAAGAAAATGTGCCATTTTGGGCAACAAGTTTTCAAGTTCATTCAAGAAAATATGTCAAGTATATAAGCATGTTATCTACGAGCTGTAAAGCTCCCCCCCTTTCATCCCCATCTCCAGGTATCAAGATGGAGATCGGATGAAAGAAAGTCAATACGTCCGTGTGTTTATGTATATGATGTATTTGAAGTTAGATTTTTGTAAAAAAAAATAAGAGCTTAGGCATATGTTGAGTAATGTGGAGATTTTTGTATCTTTTGTACTTGGATTTTGATATTGTTATTGTAACATGGCTTGGAATGCCATTAAGATTTTGTAAGCATGTATTTCATGATGTAAATGAATTATAGATTTGTTTATAGAATCAAAATGTGAATGTGCCTTAGATATTGAGGTACTATATGTGTATATGAATGTGATAAATTGCGTTTGGATTCTAGAAAAGAGGTCCGGTGATTTTGATGATTGAGAATTATTAAAGTGCTATGGGTATATGAATGTGTTTGATTGTGTTGGGATTCCGGACAGGAGGTCTGATGATTGTTGTGATGGATTTGAAATATTAAAGTGCTTATTGTGTATGAATTGTGGGTATATCGATATGTGTGTAAGGTGCTTTATGGCAAAAGAAAAATAAGATTTTGTTTAAATGATGAGATATGAATGAATATGAAGAAGAAAATGATTTGAGGTTGAGGGATTGATGAAAATCCCATTTGGAAGTGGTTTTACTTTTATTGATGAAAAAAAAATTATACCGATTTGGATTAGTTTAGACCAAGTGTCTTTATGGTTTCCAACGCAACGTTTCTTTAAAGTACACGTTTTAGGATGTCGGAATTTGACCCTTCGCTTTTTGATTTGATTTGATTTTCTTTGTTTTTTGATTTATGATTCCGAGGTTGGGTTCCGGAAATGGGGCGCAACATTTGTGGTATCAGAGCGCCAATATTAGGATCTTGCATGGGCGCATATGGTTGATAAGAGTTAGTGAATGGATAGGATTGAATTAGTGAGAATGTGAAAATGATGTGAATGTCTTTGTCATGAATTATTTGAAGAACCAAAGTGGTTGTGCAATTAAGGTACTAAGAGTATGATTGATTATAAGAATGTGCTAATGGAAATTAAGATTAGAATTTCATGATGAATTTATTTCGGATATACATATGTGAGATGCAATAAGGGATACTTGAAAGATGAGTTAAATGATAGAGATATAGCTATGTATGGAAGTTCAAAAAGAATTGAATTGAATGATTTTGGTCCATATTAAGGTTCATTAAGAAATGAGACCTTGACTTATGTAAAGATGTAATGAAATAGTGATTTGATATGATATGGGAGTTCTTGACACAAGAAGTAAATAATTGTGAATAAGTTGAAATATGAGTATGATGAGGAATTAGTTAAGAAAGTGATTGACTAGGGTCTTTTGGAAAGAAATTATTTGAGAGAATGTGTTACTTGGTGATTACTTAAGTACAAATTTTGAGGACGAAATTTTTTTTTAGAGGGGGAGAAATGTTGGACCCCAATTTTTTCTTAGAATTTTGAATTATAAATTGACATTAAATGAGGAATTTGTGGTGAATTATTCATGCGCAAAGAAAAAGAAAATTTAAGGATGTGAATTACTATATAAGATTAAGATAGGTGAATTTAGCAGGTTGATGATGAGAGAGTATATGTGTGTATGCTTTTGTCATTGAGGTTTTATGATTAATTATGGCCTAAAATGTTTTTTTGAGTTTAAATGGAATTGATAGTGAATGAGTTGACTGAAATGGAAGTGAAAAGCAAGAAACGAATAATGAAAGTGTTAGATTTTGGAGAATTGAAAATCTGAAATTTTGAGGATGAATAGTAGCTGAAAGTTGACCTTTTTTATGTGAAAACTTTGTGAATTTTTCTGGATTGATTTAGGCAGAATTTGATAAAATAATCTTCATGAAAGTTGTAGGTTCTTTTGATAGCTTTCTATCGCTATGAAATATGACATTTTTCGATATCGGGATTGAAAGTTATGATCATTCGAATTTAAGTTATTTTGCTTTGTTTTTAGAAAATGCTCATTAGGGTAAGTTTGTGTGTACTGTGCTTTGAGGCCAATTTGGTAGTGATGTGGTTTGAATTGGAGTAAGTAGACTTATTGAAAGTTTTAGAGGAAGTTTATAGCTTTTCAATGATGTAAAATATGTTATTTTTGATTGTGAAAATTAGAAGATGTGGAATTTGGAAGTTGGATGTGGTATAGGATGACAAATTTCTGGGCAGAAACTTTGATTGAAAAATTGACTTAGTTAGAGGTTGAAATTGCCTTTAAGTTCTTTATGAAAGTTTTAGATTATGTTTTGATCATTCCATTGATGTAAAGTATGGAATTTTTGGACCATGGAATAGGAAGTTATGATTTTTAGAATTTTCTATTACTGTTTGGCATGATCATTAGTAGACAGAAACTTCGAAGTGGAAATTTGACTCCCTTAGGGGTCAAATTGATTTTTCAGTCCTTCATGAAAGTTGTAGGTTACATTTTGATCTTTTGACATTTTTGGACCTTGGAGTTGAAAGATAGAATTTTAGAAGTTGTGTTACTGTTTAGGGTGATCCGACCCTTGCCCATTCTTTTGCTTCTAACTTTTCCTTCCGACATCCGATTGACCTGATTTTTAAAGCGTTGGATTCCTAAGACATTCCTCTACCTATCCATGAAAATTTTTTATTTTTTAGATTAATTTGAAAAATATTGAATGAATCAAAGTGAGAGGATTGATTAAAGAGTTTGAGTTGGACATTTTTCTAAACATGCTTAGGTATTTTGGTGATATCTTGATCTGTAGAGATCCAATTAAGTTGATCTTTCTTTCCAAATAAACTAGAGACATGGATCTACAAGTTATCTGAAGGAATCGAATTTTGATTCAGCCCCTAATACTTTCAATTTCTGAATTGAAATGTTAAAGTTATAAGAATATATAAGGCTTTTATTGAGGGGCAAAATGGACGTTTTAGAATAATAAAGGGTATAAAAAGAAGAAGTTATTGTTTTGCTTGGAAATGGAAGAAGTCGTGGAAGAAGAAGAGAAGCAGAGAAAGACTAGGGTGTTTTGGGAAATCTTAAAGAGTTTAAAGAATTTGACCAAATCAAGTAAGTACTGCATCATTCCTCTTGATTAGATGAATGAAACATATTTTGATGTTAGTTAAGAGAGGATTATGTGTGAGAAGTAGTAGAATGGGTAAAAGTATATGTTTAGTTTTCAGGGTTAATGATCAAAGATAGATTTTAATGTTTTTGTGAATGATATTGTGTTAAAATGAGTTTGAAAATGAAGTATAAGAGATGGTTTAGGGTTCAGATGGGTTATATTTGAAAGATGGGAGGCATATGGTTGAAGAATGTGGGAAAACAAGTTTTTGGAGGATTTTGGCCTAGCACGTCGCGACGTGCTTATGCGCACGTCGCGACGCGTGCCAGCATCCTCGTCGCGGCGAACTTTTACCCTCACCGTGGCGAGCTCCAACAATTTCGCTGCGATGAGCTTCTGATTTCGCTGCGACGAAATCCTATTTTCCTAAACAGACATATTTTTGTATTTTGGACATAACTTTTGATGTCGATGTCTAAATAAGGTGATTTTTGATTCGTTGTAAAATAGAGACATAGGTCTACAAGTTCTATGAAGAAAAGAAGTTTTAATTCAGTTTATAAATATCTCAATGTTTGGTCAGAATTTGAGTATAGAATATAGTTTCAACATAAGGGTAGTCCTAATATGTTTGGAGTATAACTTTCAGATTTCTGAAACAAATCGAATGATTTTGGAGTCATTAGAAACTTAATACAATGGGGAACATTTTTCTAGAAGATAATATTACTAGATTTTTTCAGTTACTTGATCATAGTGATCATGGAAAATTGACCCGAATGTTTGGACTTTTAGAAGAGTTTGAGTTTTTAGAATTTATCTTAGTGAATATGTAATATATGGGCCCTCAAATTGTATTCCTATTGAATAAAAATTTTTCATTTGATAAAGGGAATCAAGGAAGGCAAGAGGATCAAGAAGAGAGGCATCTTTTAAGCAAGTTTATAAGCAAGGAACTCAAGGTGGGTACACGTTTATAATAGAGTAAATAAATCATTCATTGTTTTCTTCAAGTCAAGAAAGATTTAATGATTTAAATTGCATCATCAGTGTTGCCTTTATTTCTTTTGAATGAATTGTGAATTTGTTATATGTTTGCTACATGAATTGTGTGATGTTTTATGAAAGTGTTTGTCGTTTGAAAAGAATGCACGTTTATACAATCATGTTTTTAAGAATGATTTTTAAGATATATGTCAAGTATATGATAAGAAAGTTTTCAAGAAAATGTGCCATTTTGGGCAACAAGTTTTCAAGTTCATGAAATATGTGTTATGTGAGTTTGTGGTAGTCCTTTGAGAACCGTCACGTGCATATTGACCCAAGTATAGGCTTCTCCCACCTACCCGCTAGTGGCATGGAGCCCCCTCAAGGACTCCCTCAAGAATTTACGGCTACACAGGACCATTATATGGGAATGTGTAATGCATCATGAACCTGGACTTACCCAAACCATTCTCCTGTGCTTATGGGCTTATGATCTGTTAACACGTTTGATGCATACATGATTTAAAATTGCTCATGAATTGTTTGAAAAATGAAGCATTTTGAGATGATGATATCTACATGTGAAATTAATATGGTTTCGAATATGTAAAATGACAATGAGTTTTGAAAATGGTTTTTGCTTATTTTTCTGTTATAAACATATTATCCACGAGCTGTAAAGCTCACCCCATTTCATTTCCATCTCCAATTATCAAGATGGATATCGGATGAAAGAAAATCAAGACGTCCATGTGTTTATGTATATGATGTATTTGAAGTTAGATTTTTGTAATAAAAAAAAAGCTTAGGCATATGTTGAGTATTGTGGAGATTTTTGTATCTTTTGTACTTGGATTTTGATATTGTTGTTGTAACATTGCTTGGAATGCCATTAAGATTTTGTAAGCATGTATTTCACGATGTAAATGAATTATGGATTTGTGTATAGAATCGAAATGTGAATGTGCCTTAGATATTGAAGTACTATATGTGTATATGAATGTGATAAATTGCGTTTGGATTCCGGACAAGAGGTTCGGTGATTTTAATGATTGAGAATTATTGAAGTGCTATGGGTATATGAATGTGTTTGATTGTGTTGGGATTCCAGACAGGAGGTCCAATGATTGTTGTGATGGATTTGAAATATTGAAGTGCTTATTGTGTATGAATTGTGGGTATATCGATATGTGTGTAAGGTGCTTTATGGCAAAAGAAAAATAAGATTTTGTTTAAATGATGAGATATGAATGAATATGAAGAAGAAAATGATTTGAGGTTGAGGGATTGATGAAAATCCCATTTGGAAGTGGTTTTGCTTTGATTGATTGGTTTAGACCAAATGTCTTTATGGTTTCCAATGCAACGTTTCTTTAAAGTACACGTTTTACGATGTCAGAATTTGGCCCTTGGCTTTTTGATCTGATTTGATTTTCTTTGTTTTTCGATTTATGATTCCAAGGTTGGGTTCCGGAAACGGAGCCCAACACACATCCCCTCAAGTGAAAGCCCTTTGGGTTTAAAACTTGTACAAGCTCACTCTACCTTGTACTAAATAATAGGTGGGTAATAGGATTTTAACTCACGACCACTTGTTCACAAAGGCTCTAATACTATATTAAGTGACCGTATCATAGTCAATTTAATTAATTTTATATATTCACTAAGTACATACATGTAACTAAGAAATAATTTTAGATATATTTCATTTTAAGACTAGCAATAGTCAACTAACTGGCTCGTTACAAAAACAGACAAATTGTTATATATCTGTAAGCACTGATGATCAATCACCTAAGAAAGTGGATTCTTGCCACATTTATATATATATATATAATCTACTTATTTCCTCTCTTCTTCCAACATGCATAACTTGTGATCCAGAAGTCCAATTTTGGCAAACTTGGTATCAATGAAAAGAGCACAGAAAGCTCTACAATTTCTATGTATAGTTAGAAAACCAATTTCACTTTTAAGGGTGTCAAAAACTCAATCAAAGTTACTGCTCAATACATGTCACCCCAAATAGTACCACAATCTTCTAAAAATCATAACTCACTATCCCCTTGTACAAAAATTACATGATTTATATCAATGAAAATATCAGAACACAATCTACAACTTTTATAAAAAAAAAACTTGGAAGCCAATTCAAACTCTAAAAGAGTCAAATGCTCAATCAAAGTTTATGCCCATATAAGTGTCATTCTCAACAGTAACACAATATTCTAAAAATCGTAAATTCATATCCCATTGTCCAAAAATTCCATGCTTTATATCAATGTAAAGATCAGAACACATTCTACAATTCTCATGAAGCACTTAAAAGCAAATTCTACCTCTAAAGAGGTCAAATTCTCACATGATTGTGGTTGCCCTATTTTCCTTCACCTAAACCAAAAGCAAAGTTCAAGCACTTATAACTAGCAACCCCAACATCGAAAAATAGGAAATTTTATGGTGATAAAAAGCTATCAAGAATAGCTACAACTTTCATGAAGACCAACTTAGCAAAATCAGCCTCAATCAACCTAGAAAAATTCCTAAAGTTTCATATTACAATTTCCACTTTAGTGTCACTACAATGACACTATTCATCCCTACACACATTACCACTTTCAAGTCAAAATTTAGAACTCCTCAAGTCAAAATTGAACAGAACCTCCTTCACAAGAAATGTATCCAAACACATCAAGTGTAATTCACTCCAAAAACCATCTCAATTTCACAACCATATAAAAAGTTATGGCAAAAACAATGAAACATATACAAATCCAAATTTTCAGCTTTTCAATTTAACTCAAATTCTCTCACTTCCATACCAATTCTACACTAATAACCACTCAATTTTCTCAACATATCACCCACAATTGAATCAAGACCTCACTTGAACATTCATTCACAAAATGGCAGCACTCTACACTCACTCATCCACCCCTTGTTTACACTAATCTACAACATTCATTAACTTCCACAACATCAAAAGCATCTCTACTTACATTCATTAAATTCTACTTCATCAATCATCTATCAAACAAGTAAATTACATACCCAACACAATTTTCATGCAATTTAGTTTAAAGAACATCATAAATAATTAATTTAACTACAAATCCATCATCAATAACATGTTTCTTACCTATTAAGCTTCCAAATCTTCAACTCTCCAAACTTTTCACCAACTCTCTAACTTCCACTCAAACACACGACCATCATCATCTAAAGGGGGGGTAGAAACCTTAGGTTGCTAATGAACCAAAAGAAGAGAAAGTAAGGTAAAGGAAGATAGAAAAGATGAGCAAAATTGCAAAAAGAGCAAGGAAGAAAAAAGACTACGAAGTGGTGGAGGAAATTTTCACAAATATCACCTATCACCTTAGACAAGAGAAGCATCGAGAATGAGTAAAAGATGGGAGGATTTTATTTAACAACTATAACCTTGGTGGCATGCTAGGAAAGTGACAAGTGTCACTTGCCACATGTCATGTAACACCCCACTCCCGCGAGACCCGAACCCGACATCTATAGTGATATCCGAGCCCGTGACCCGTGAGGGTGGCATGCTAGAGCAGTCAATACTTTTTTTATAAAAAAAAATCGCTATGACATTTTTCTTTTCACTTTGAAAAGACGATTGAGTGCGCATAATCAATAACAATTTGTGCCCACTTTATTACAAAATCATTTTCAGTAAAATCATACAATTACAACATAGACCAAAAGGACCCACTAAATAAATCACAACACTAATGCAGATGTGAACAACACTGATCCCGACCCTTTACTCTGCCTTGCTAGCGGTAGTCATACTCCCGTTTGCCCAACGGGGTACTCTTCATTTCCTGAAAAAATAGATGCAATGTTGGGTGAGTTTGCGAACTCAGTGAGAAACCATCATCGATGGTTCACTCAACCCATGCATTCACAAATCATATCCACAGTATATCACATGTTAACACATTCATAAAATCGCATGCATTCAATTTCAGTTTCACACAGTACACCTTTGATCATTCATATATGCAATATGCATGTGACACTTTCATTTTTTTTCTTTTCGTTGTTGTGACCGTGCTTTGAGTTCATTTTGTTGAGCGATGGCTCTGAAATGAATTAGGCGTGATATGCCCTACGGTGAGCTGAGGCCTAACGATCGTTGGACTGAAGTCTGTCATGCGTTGAGCTTAAAGCTCTCATATACATTAGGCGTAATATGCCACGATAATCCTGTGAAGGGCACTTATGCATTGAGCTGTGGCTCTGAATACGTTAGTACCACCGGTCCACAACTATCATTATCGATCATGCAATTATGCATGAATGCACATATTCACTTTTCATTTCGATAACACTTTTAGTTCTTCGGACCTTTGGTCTGGTATTTCGATCATATGCACATTCAATTCATTTCACTCATGCATTACAATCCAATTCGCTAATGCATTTATACACAATTATTCACGTTTACACTTCAATATCGCAATCCAATATTTCAAACACCCATGGTCCGAAATCAATCAAAACAAACACACATAATCCTTCCTTAACTCCACATGGCAATCTTACATGAAATTAAACACATATAGGTTGAGAAACCAACTAGGTTACTCACCTGCACTTCCGAGCTATAGCCTGGAAGTCCCAGCATATCCGTGGAATTGCTCCATCGGTGCTTGATTCAAGCTTTAATCCTCCAAAAATTCCTCAAGAATCTCCAATTCCCAAGTTTTCTCCATCCACGGCAAAACCCATTTCCTTTGAAAACAAAGGAAATTCGTGGATGACGATACGGACGATTTCAATTTATAAACAAAATATCTAGGGCTTGTTTGGCAATTTAATTACCACAAGTCCAAATCTGAACCACCTCAATCCAATTTCTTATTCTATTTTACTCCCAATTTCACAATACCAATTCATATTAAATCCTAAAATCATAACTCAAATTGTCTCATATCAATTGCCAATCAATCACGGACCGAATCCGGTTTATCATCCACTATACCATTTTTCTATCCGGACTCGATTCTCTAAAATTTCAGAAAAATTTCCATAAATTCACAAAATTAGGAATTGCATAATCCTACACTCCAATCTCATAATTCAGTTCTCTAAATTCAATTTTCTCATTCCAATTCATATACAAAACTCATTTATACACTTTTACACAAATTTCCAATTTCCACAATTCAATCGGAAATGTCATACATGTACGCATATTCTTATACTTATGTCATCAATAATCATTTATCGATGACTATAGAAACTATAATGCATGAAGAATTCACATTGCCTGTACTTTAACCTGACCCGATCCAATCTACAAATATACCCGTCACTTCGATAACGGGATGTTACATGTCACCTTCTTAAGCCTCCATTTAGTTTCTCTCCAATTTAATTCCAATTCCTACTCCAATTTCTCTCCAAATTCTAATGGCTCACATTAATAAATCCTAAAAGCATGTATCTAAATTTTCAGTGTCATTGGAGAGTCATTTTTACTACCGGCAAACAATCAGTCTGCCACTTGACATTTTTTCTAGTCTGAAAAAGTACCCCGAAATTGTACAAAAAAATTCACTAAAAGTCACAAACAATTTTAAAACCTCAATGACCCTCTCCAATCAAACACATAAATCACATTTTTCATAACACATAAATCACATTTTTCATAACAATCACCTTTATGACCAAAATGACCGGGAAATGTCATGAATGCATGTATAGTCATTTATATGTGCAAAATTTACTATTCACGTGTATGTATATGCATGAACATATCAAGGCAATTCTAAGCACTCATAAACTATTTCAAATTACTATTTTACCCTTCCCATCGATGATGGGATGTTACATTTAACATGATTACTGAGCTTTTTACATCTGGGAATCTGCTGCAGTATGTTCTCTGGAGCTTTCTTGATTCTCTTTTTTCGACTATCTCAGTTTTTTTAATTCTAATGCTTAGTTTTGGTAATCAGATATCGTAAGAAGCATAGAAATGTTGATATAAAAGCAATAAAGAACTAGGCAAGGCAAATTCTCAGGGGATTAATCTATCTCCATGGCCATAATCCACCCATCATTCATAAGGACTTAAAATGTGACAATGTGTTGTTAACTAGAATCATGGAGAAGTTAAAATTGGAGACCTTGGATTGGCCACTGTCATGCAACAGTCTACAGCTAAAAGTATTATTGGTAATGTTTTCATACCTCAAGTTCCCATTGATAAAATACTGTTTCTTTTTTTTTTTTGGATAAAAGGTTAAAAAAATTTATCAAAAGAAAATGGATATGTACACAAGCACAAGGGCATACCCCAGTCAACAAGAAGGGACAAACCTGTCCCCAAAACCCCATCAAGACCAACTATGGGTACAAAAACAAACGGTGGGGCCCAAAAAGCAATGGGCTCAAGCCTACCTAAATAAAAGGATAAAGCATAAAATACTGTTTCTGGAAGTACTGAATGTTTTTCTTTAGGAACTCCTGAATTTATGGCTCCGGAGCTTAATGAAGAGGAATATAATGAACTTGTTGACATATATTCTTTTGGCATGTGCAAGTTGGAAATGGTCACATTTGAGTATCAATACTATGAATGTAATAATCCAGCTCAAATATTCAAGAAGGTTACCTCTGTAAGTGTTCATCTAGAGCTTCTAGTAACATGATCAATTACGTGGATCTTTCTATACAAGCATCTTCTTGATTTGTTAATGTGTTCTTCATTTTCTTTAGGGCGTGAAACCTGCTTCCTTGAATAAGGTGAGCGATCCACAAATGAAGGACTTCATTGAAAAATGTTTGGCTCCAGCTTCTGAGAGGTTGCCTACCAATGAGCTTTTTAAAGACTCTTTCCTCCAGTATTTCCAAAGATCAACTTGTGTATGAAGGCCCTGACTTTAAGTAAGTTCTGTGAGATGAGTTGCCTGATTGTAATTGTAAGTACAAGTCGACTTGTACTACTGATAAGTCGACTTGTTCTTGAAAAGTACCGATAAGTCGACTTGTACATTGGATAAGTCAACTTATTTAAGGGCGATCTTTGTTTATTTGTGCCCTAAAGGCAATCCCTTTAGCGCGTTTTATTCACGATCGTATCTGGTGAATGAATAAATAAAGAAAAGGCATAATTCATTAATTTGATGTTCATGAACATTGTTTATGAATTGATTGGATCTTTAATCAGTTAATGAAGTCCATGATATATGACATAGCATGAAGGAAATTATGATGTGATCATACTCACGAGATTCCTATCATGTGCAATTATGTCAATATCTAAATTCTCCTAGTCATAGGATTAATGAGGCTGGACATCATTAATCCGGATAGACTAACACATGTCATATTCCTTGATTGGATCGGCGGTGGATCTCGAAGCGTAAATATGAGATATTTAGAATTGACATGTGGATGCTTACTAGTGGTAGTAAGTTCATTGGATGACTGCCATGAGATCATCACATGGATATCTTATCTAGTGTCGGTGATAATCTCATCATAGCAATGGTGCGGTATCCTTAGACTTGAGGTACTCGAGGATATCTTGAATCTTGATTACGTACTTTGACTCCATTCCTTGTTGCCTTCGGAGGTAACTCATAGGGTGGTGCTTGGAGTGCAACTTGAGGTATTCGAAGGTAATTGAGTAGCCAATAAAGGATTCACCACTTCGGATTAGCGAAAGAGATACCCATGGCCTCTTGTCGGGATCATTACTCGAAAATCTCGGCGAGTGAATATGTCATGAAGAGTGTCTTCATGGACATATAGATAATGAGTCTAGGGCGAGAACTATTATCACTGGCTAGACTCGGTCTAGTAAGAGTTGACACTTTAACCATACTCATAACCAAGTGGGGTATAGGATGGTGAAAGGACGAATGCATGGTAATTATACATGGAAGGGTTTGTGATACGGTTCGTGATGAATACATCAAACCGATTACTTTCCGGTCGATTAG
This sequence comes from Erythroxylum novogranatense, assembly GCA_029891385.1. NCBI lineage: Eukaryota > Viridiplantae > Streptophyta > Magnoliopsida > Malpighiales > Erythroxylaceae > Erythroxylum > Erythroxylum novogranatense. Next base: position 99,845,946 of record CM057225.1, on the reverse strand, counting down.
GGGGTCGTGATGTGTTCTAGATACCGCTCATGACTTGCTCAGATTAATTGTTAATCTAAGTGGCCAACATAACCGGAGCCTAAAGGGTCACACGCTTAAGAGTGTTTGAGAGAATCGTAAAATAGTAATTGGACGAGTTCCAATTATGGAGAGCATTAGGATTAAATGGATCCCGATGGGATTGGGATATGTCGATGAGATCGCGACATCAATATTGCTAAGAAAGGTTTAGGAATTTGTTTGATCTGGGGGCGGTGAAGTTAGTAGAATGAATTTAGTTTGATTGGATGCTTTAGATTATATATATTAATTAATTAAGTAAATAATTAATTAATATATATAAATATATGCCATGTGTACGTTGGATGTGGGAGAAGAGGATAAAGTCATTTGACTTTTCAAAGTTATTACTTTAATCATTTATGAAATGAATGGCCATTAGCTCCACACATGTCATCATCTCATGGTTGGCTTTTTAATTGTTAAAAAGACATAAAAGATGGCTTGGAGAGTGGTGTGGCCGTATGGTTTGCGTGAAGGAGGATAAGAAATTGAAAGCTTAAAGGTTAAGCTTTGATTTGGAAAAGTTTCATGTTTCTTCTTCTTCCATCAAGCTTCATCGTTTTCTTCTCTTCTCCAAGGCATGGATTCCAACGTCTCCTCAAGCTCTCCAGGACAGAGGTAGGCTCTAGCAGGCTTTAATCTGTTCTAGCTATTCCCGGGTCAAAAGTGTTTGATCCGGTTAGGTTTTCTGATCTCTGCGTGGATCACCTTTAGAGATAGTCTCTTTTGGCTATTTAGGTTGATGTCTTCATACGGATACCTGGATCCTGGGTTTCGGGAAGGTCCCGGGAACAAAAATTTTGTTTTCCGCTGCCGGTACATGTGATGTACCTCCCGGGATTTTCCTACAGTGGTATCAGAGAGTCTGGTATCCCGTATGAAGCTAAAACCTAAGCTAGATCAGAAACCCTAAGTGCTGTTGATGTTGACGCATGCTTGCTGTCCAAATTTCGTTTCTGTATAGAGATGCATTTTTCGAAATTTTCCTGCCCAGAAATGTTCATAACATGTTAGAGAATATGTCTATGAATTTTCAGAATTTATCGATTTGATTTGATATAGTTTTGCTAATTAATTCCCTAAGGTTACAGATGCTTTTTTGTGAAAAGATTCTGGAACAGGCAGTAGTATAAAATCGAGAATAAATTCTAGAAAAATTGTTTTCTGGATTTTCCTTCACCTACATGTCTCTAAGATGTTGGTGAATGTCTGTGAGCATGGAAATTGGATTTCAAGGTGATTGGATATTTATTCACGAATTTATTCTATGCTGTTGGGAATTGCTGTGCTGATGAACACAGATTTTGAATCGGTTTTGTTATTTAGGTTGACTGAGTTTTTGATGGCCTAAAATCCTGAAAATATTCATGAAGCATGTTCTGAACATTTAATAACCTATATAATTTTATCATGATTTATTGAAATTTTTTCATTGATCATTTCAAGCAATGTACAGAACTGGACAGTTTTGGTGAAAATTGTTGAGACTGTTTTGCTTGGCTTGATTGAGTGTGCTTTTCAGTTCAATGCCTTGCACCATTTTTAATGTGATTAAAATGTGTTATCTTGATGTAGTATGATTGCCAAACTGAATTGCTTGAAGTTGTTTATCCTAGAATTTTGAATGCGAATTGGTCACATTAGCGTCTCGTTAGTATATTGCATTATCTTGTTTGTTTTGACCGTCATATTTTTTATGGCATGTGCTGAAATAAATTTGATAATGTATATGCTAACTAGAGATGCTTAGGATGATAATTTGGGTGTTCCTAAATTGTTTGGACATTAATGAGTTTTGACTCATTTCAAGTTTTCATATAGTTTGACTATTTAAGGCTTTCATGGTTCGATGAATTGTTCATTGATACATCAAATTTATCAGATATTACCTTAGGTATGTAGGTGTTGTGAATTGGAATTGTACTGATTGAGGAATTAGCGATTAGAGATTTTAGCAAAATTCCTGAATAAGTCGACTTGTATGTGAAATAAATCGACTTGTTGAGGTTATAGGATAAGTCGACTTGTGGATAGAATAAATCGACTTGTTAGGATCTCGATATAAGTCGACTTGTAGTACCTTATAAGTCGACTTGTTCATGAGGCAGGTGACATAAGTCGACTTGTGTTATACAAGTCGACTTGTGTGTGAAGAAGCATAAGTCGACTTGCATTTGATGAAAGTCGACTTGTGGCATCTTCGAGTTGGATGATGGATGATTATAAGAATTGATTCAATCGATTGATGAAACCTAAATCATTCCATATAGTCTTCGTGACTATAATCCTTGACTTGGAGAAGAAGAGACTCAAATCCCTCCTCGGTATATGAAAACTAACGCCTTCCATTAATATGGTAAGAACGAGTTCTTATAGGGTTGAGTTGTTGAGCTAACCTCGAAGCTCACTCTATCTGAATATGTTCAAACCATGAAAATAAGATTTTCGGATTAATGGGTCGGTTTTCCTAAAAGCGTTGATTTGTTGAGCTAACCTCGAGGTCAGCGTGGACGAGAGGCGAAGTTGGGTAGCATACATTAGATGTATGCGCATCGAAAGTTGATACCCGATGAAGTGCACATCAACAAGTTGATAGCGATTGATAGTTGTGTCTAAGATGTAATTGGTATATCGATACCTCCGAGACATAAGGTGGCTTGTTGAGCTAACCTCAAGGTCATTCTTAATGTCGGTTATCGATGATGCAATTGGTATGACCGATACCTACCGATTGACCTAAGTTGTGGCTTGTTGGGCAAACCCAAGGTCACTCTTAGCAATGTCGGATATCGACCCACTAGGACATTATGTCACATCGTTTCTCTGGATTAAGTAAAGAGGTTATGGATTCTAGGAAACTAGTGGGAGCCATATGCATGTCATGCAAGTCCTTATGATCATGCAGGCATTTCTAATCTATCATTCCTTCTCTATCGCGTTTAGGTTGATTGAAGAAGTCATTCGATTAATTTCGCTCTATTCGGACTGAATTTTCTTCATTGGCTAAGGAATCGAAATTGTTCTCGGATCGAGGAAGCAGGATCGTCCTAGATGTTCCACTTCGGATGCACTGCTGTCGATGCTTCCGATAAGGATCGAAGCATATCGTAAGCATCTAATGGACGGGACATGGCTATTTGCCTCGATGTCACCAGAGCTGCAGCAAAGACGAGTCCATGGATGCTCACTCTATAATATTTCATCTTAGGGAGCTGTTTGATGAGTAAGCTCGATGCGAAAGGTTCAAGACCTCGAGGCTTCTTCATCACAAAGATGGCTCGAGGACAAGCTAGCATGCGATATACCACGAAGATGAATGGCTATATTGAGAGATTGGCCGTCTTAGGATTTGTAATGGATTATGAGTTAAGTAGAGACTTAATTCGGTTGGATTGTCGATGGTTATTCACGGTTTGTGTTAAACTATCGGATAAACCAAATATCCACAACAATACCGAAATGATCAATCTGCTTCATGACATTGAAAGAGCTATCAAGATAGATAGCAAGTGCTAATGGTGGATGCTTCTTCTTCTAGTTCAAAGAAGAAAAGGCCAAGAAACCAAAGGAAGTGCCATCGAGGAAAACCAAAGCGCCCCAAAAGGATTTTGCTTTCATTGTGGCAAGTCTAGCCACTAGAGGGCTGTAAAATCTATCTGGAGTCCTTGAAGCGAAGAAGGCATCGGATGCCTCTACTTCTTCAAATATGTTTGTCATTGAGGTTAATACTATTCTGATCCAAACATATCGGTATTTGATACGGATGTGGCTCATACATATGAAATGATATGCGGGGCCTCGAGGACGATGAAAGCTCATAAAGGAGAACTAGACCTTCGTGTAGGTAATGCGTGAAGAGTTGCTACATTAGCCGTAGGCACTTATGTCTTGTCACTCCACGGTGAGCTTGTAATCAAATTGGATGATCGACATTTTGTACTTGTTTTAAACAAAGAACATATTGTATGTTTTATGTTTAATTAAATTGGTTTCCATTGGACTTTTAGTAGCAATGGTTGTTATATTAGTTGCAATGGAATGCTCTATGGTACTCGTACATTATGCAATAGAATTGACATATTAGATATGTCATATCCAATTATGAATGTCAATGGCGAAAAGACATAATTGAGATAATTTAAAATCAACTTACTTATGGCATTATCGACGGCCATATAAATGAGACACGCATAGCTAAGCTCCATGAGAGTGGCGGTTTAGGGTCATTTGATTATGAATCATATGACATATGCGAATCTTGTTTATTAGGCAAGATGACTAAGTTATCCTTTAAGGAAAGGGTGAGCAGTGAATGGAATATTAGACTGATACATTTGGATGTATGTGGTCCGATGTCCATCCATGCGAAGTGGTTGTTTTACTTCTTTACTTTTATCGGTGATTATTCACGATATAGGTATCTCATGTCGATAAGATACAAATCAAAACATTTGAATAGTTCAAATAATTGAAATGAAGTAGAAAACTAACTTGGTACAAGTATGAATACATTACGATCGATCGTGGTGGAAAATACTTAGACCAACAGTTTTGGATTATCTCGAGATCATGAGATTTTATCTCAATACACTCCACCTTACTGCCGCAACACAATGGTGTAATGAAAGGAAAATCGAACCTTGTTAGACATGGTGCGATTGATGATAGGTTTTACAGATTTTGGGAATATCGCGCTGAGACAATTGTTTACTTGCTAAACAGAGTTCCATTAAAGACGATTGTGGTTACTCCATATGGAATATGGACTAACGAAAACCTTATCTTTCTCATCTGAAAGTTTGGGATTGTCTGCTTCGTGAAGCGGACACGGTCGAGATTAACTTGATGCAAAGTGACAAGTGTTTGTTCGTGGGATATCAATTCTACCTTGCTTAGGAACAAAAGTTGTTTGTTTCCAGCATCTGTTTCCTTAAAGAAAGAGTTTCTTTACAATAAGGCAGTGGGAGCAAAGTTGAACTTGGAAGTTCAAATGCTCGAACAAACACGAATCAATGCTGAACTCAAAGCTGTCACTCATATAGATGAGGTAACAGTTCACCCTTCTACTACACACAATTTACGTGGGTTAAGTAGGATACGACTTGTTCCCGAGAGATATGAATTTCGTAAGGAGCAGAATGATGTATTACTCATACGAGATGATGAGCCTACTACCTATGAGCAGTTACGAAAAGTTGAGAGTCGAAAAATGGCTTTGTGCCATGAAAGCGAAATGGATTCCATGTACATAAACCAAGTATGGACTTTGGTTGTTACACTGAAGGATAAAACCCACGAGGTGCAAAGGGGTTTTCAAGAAGAAAACCAACATGGATGGTAATTTGATTACCTATAAAGCAATGCTTCTGGTTAAAGGATTTCGTCACAGACAAGGAGTTGACTATGACGAAACCTTCAGCCCCGTAGCAATGCTTAAATCCATTAGGATACTCCTAGCCATTGCCGCTCATTATGATCATGAGATATGGCAAGTGGATGTGAAGACAGCTTTCCTGAATGGAAATCTACCCGAGGATGTGTATGACACAACCTGAGGGCTTCACTTCCATCGATGGCGAAAAGGTATGCAAGCTTCAGAAATCCATTAATGGATTGAAGCAAGCATCCAGGAGTTGGATTATTCGTTTAGATGAGTCAATCAAAGAGTTTGGTTTCTCATAAAATTCGGATGTTCATTGTGTGCATAAGAAGGTTAATGGGACTGCAATCGTATTCCTTGTGTTGTATGTAGATGACATCATCATTACTCGGAAGCGATGTCTCTATCTTTGCAATCGCTTAAAATTTGGTTGTCCAAACAATTTGCCTTGAAAGACCTTGGTAAAGCAACTTATATCTAGATCCCAGGTTGCTTGGTCTTTCACAATCATCGTACATAGATGAGATGTTAAAGAGGTTTAGCATGGAACAATGCTATGTACGTAGCCCGATGTATCGAATGCTCTAAGTGTTACGAGCAGATACTAATCGGATCCTGGTAAGGGTCACTAGGTGACTGTCAAGAATATCCTCAAGTACTTGCGAAGCACTAAGGATGTTTTCTTTATCTATGGAGATGGAAATCTCCATGTGGCGAACATTCGGATGCGATATCTAATCGATAAGGATGATTACGAATCATGATTAGGTTATACATTCACACTTGAATAGCGTGGCGGTCGGTTGGAAAGAGTTCAAACAAGAGAGGATGCTGATTCATCAACCGAGGCGAGTACATTGCCGCGTGAGATGCTGTGAAGGAAGCGGTTTGGATCGAAGTTCATTCTTGAACTTGATCGGTCCTTAGTTTGTGATGGGCCCATAGGATTGTATTGTGATACAATGGGGCTAATCTTGTGCAAAAGGAACCAAGGTCTTATCGATGATCCGAACTTCGTGCTTCGCCGATTTGGGAGATCATTAGTCGAGATGATATCTGATAGAGAAATTCCCATGGAGCAAAGTGTTGTTTGTTCGTTGACAAAGCCATTGTCACAGGAGATTGTGATTCTCATGGACTCGCTTATGGTATTGGATACTAAGGCGATTGGCTTTAGGTCAAGTGGGAGATTTGTAAGTACAAGTCGACTTGTACTACTGATAAGTCGACTTGTTCTTGAAAAGTACCGATAAGTCGACTTGTACATTGGATAAGTCGACTTATTTAAGGACGGTACTGTTTATTTGTGCCCTAAAGGCAATCCCCTTTAGCGCGTTTTATTCACAGTCGTATGCAGACTGAATGAATAAATAAAGAAAAGGCATAATTCATTAATTTGATGTTCATGAACATTGTTTATGAATTGATTGGATCTTTAATCAGATTAATGAAGTCCATGATATATGACATAGCATGAAGGAAATTATGATGTGATCATACTCCTGAGATTCCTATCATGTGCAATTATGTCAGTATCTAAATTCTCCCTAGTCATAGGATTAATGAGACCGACATCATTAATCCGGATAGACTAGCACATGTCATATTCCTTGATTGGATCAAGCGGTAGATCTCGAAGCTGTAAATATGAGATATTTAGAATTGACATGTGGATGCTTACTAGTGGTAGTAAGTTCATTGGATGACTGCGCCATGAGATCATCACATGGATATCTTATCTAGTGTCGTTGATAATCTCATCATAGAATGGTGCGAGTATCCTTAGACTTGAGGTACTCGAGGATATCTTGAATCTTGATTACGTACTTTGACTCCATTCCTTGTTGCCTTCGGAGGTAACTCATAGGGTGGTGCTTGAGTGCGACTTGAGGTATTCAAGGTAATTGAGTAGCCAATAAAGGATTCACCACTTACGGATTAGCGAAAGAGATACCCGTAGCCTCTTGTCGGGATCATTACTCGAAAATCTCTGGCGAGTGAATATGTCATGAAGAGTGTCTTCATGGACATATAAATAATGAGTCCTAGGGCGAAGCTATTATCACTGGGCTAGACTCGGTCTAGTAAGAGTTGACACTTTAACCATACTCATAACCAAGTGGGGTATAGGATGGTGAAAGGACGAATTGCACAGTAATTATACATGGAAGGGTTTGTGATCCGGTTCGTGATGAATACATCAAACCGATTACTTTCCGGTCAATTGGGGGTCATGATGTGTTGCTAGATACCGCTCATGACTTGCCAGATTAATTGTTAATCTAAGTGGCCAACATAACCGGAGCCTAAAGGGTCACACGCTTAAGAGTGTTTGAGAATCAGTAAAATAGTAATTGGACGAGTTCCAATTATGGAAGCATTAGGATTAAATGGATCTGATGGGATTGGGATATGTCTCGATGAGATCGCGACATCAATATTGCTAAGAAAGGTTTAGGGTCGTTTGATGACGGGGCTGATGGCCGTGGGACCAATTCCGGTTTGGTGGATCATGAAGCAATTATATATATTAATTAATTAAGTAAATAATTAATTAATATATATAAATATATACCATGTGTACGTTGGATGTGGGAGAAGAGGATAAAGTCATTTGACTTTTCAAAGTTATTACTTTAATCATTTATGAAATGAATGGCCATTAGCTCCACATGTCATCATCTCATGGTTGGCTTTTAATTGTTAAAAGACATAAAAGATGGCTTGGAGAGTGGTGTGGCCGTATGGTTTGCGTGAAGGAGGATAAGAAATTGAAAGCTTAAAGGTTAAGCTTTGATTTGGAAAAGTTTCATGTTTCTTCTTCTTCCATCAAGCTTCATCGTTTTCTTCTCTTCTCAAGGCATGGATTCCAACGTCTCCTCAAGCTCTCCAGATGAGGTAGGCTCTAGCGAGGCTTTAATCTATTCTAGCTATTCCGGGTCAAAAGTGTTTGATCCGGTTAGGTTTCGATCTCTGCGTGGATCACCTTTAGAGATAGTCTCTTTGGCTATTTAGGTTGATGTCTTCATACGGATACGGATCCTGGGTTTGGGAAGGTCCGGAACAAAATTTTGTTTTCATTGCCGGTACATGTGATGTACCTCCCGGGATTTTCCTACAGTAATATGAATTACCTATTTTTAAGTAAGCTTATGATATGGATTGCTTGAAAGTTTGCAATTGTTGGCTTACGCTAATGGCTTTGTGCTAATGCATTTTAGATTCGATTTGGCGTTGACTTGGATGAGAATTTGCAGAGGCTTTATAAATATCTTGAGATTAGAGGTATTATTCATGAGAAGATAGTACATAGAAATTGAAGATGATATGGTAGCTAGTTTTTGTTTCAATAATTTAGGAACTATTTTGCAATAACGATTTAGAAACATATGTTATTGTTTTTGTTATCCATGTCTATGTGTTCATTATCATGATTTGCTCATCTTTGATGAACAACAAAATATATTTTGAAAAGTTAATTTTATAGTTATAAATTTGTTTCCACATTAGTGTACCGTTATTTATATAAGTTACACAAGATATATTAGTAACACTATTATAATAGCATCAACAAATGTTATCATAAATTTAGTAATAACATATTTTTAATATTGTTATTAAACAATAATCTAGAGCATTTTAGAAGTGTTACTGAAACAATAATCTAGAGCATTTTAGAAGTATTACGAAATTTATATCTACTACATGTTAATGATGTTGCAAAAAGTTAATATATAACAATTCAAAATGTTACAAATAGCTAATTAATAACATTTATAAAATACAATATAAAATCATTTGTAGCTATCAATAAATGTTATAATAAACTCAACAACAACATTATATTAGTGTCATAGAAAACTTATCTATATCATTTTAAAATGTTACAAAATTCATATCTACTACATGTTAATGATGTTGTAAAAGTTTATATATAACAGTTCAAAAATGTTATAAATAGCTAATTAATAACATTTATAAAATATAATATAAAATCATTTGTAGCTATCAATAAATGTTATAATAAACTCAACAACAACATTCTATCAATGTCATGGAAAACTTATCTATAACATTTTCAAAAATTACAAATTTCATATCTACTACATGTTAATGATTTTGCAAAAATTAATATATAACAGTTCAAAATGTTACAAATAGCTAATTAATAACATTTATAAAATATAGTATAAAATCATTTTAGCTATCAATAAATGCTATAATAAACTCAACAACGACATTCTATCAATGTCATGGAAAACTTATCTATAACATTTTAAAATGTTACAAATTTCATATCTATTACATGTTAATGATGTTGTAAAAAGTTAATATATAGTAGTGTAAAAATCTTACAAATAGTTAATTAATAACATTTATAAAATATAACATAAAATATTTTATAGCTATCAATAAATGTCATATTAAGCTCGACATTAACATATCAAAGCTATTACTAAAGCATAAGATCTTTAGTAACATAAAAACATCATAACATACTCATTAGTGTTACTATTTATATTTAATAATACTTATCACTGTTATTCTTGTATATCATTTTTGTTGTAGTGTTTATTATATCACATACGATTAATTACAATTTATGTATTAATGTGATCTTAAGCTAAATATATAATTAAAATTAATTTGAGATACTGTGGCTACTCCCAATTAATTAAAATTATATGATCATGAATATTATTTGAAGCTTTAAATTAAAGGCTAAATATTTGCATAAGTCATAAATAATGCAAAGAATTGAACGAAATAATAATGCACAAAATAATCAAAATAATTTTTGCATGTACCTCGTCCTTGACCAAGCGATGGTGTACAGATGAGGCTTAGGTGAGAATAAGCGACCAAAGATGTGTTTATTTAACAACTGAAAACCACTCAATGGTTTTGTGATGGTGTACAGATGAGGCTTATGTGAGAATAGGCGACCAAAGATGTGTTTATTTAACAACCGAAAACCACTCAATGGTTTTGCCCGTCACAAAGATCATGAGGTGGGTAGTTAGGGTAGTGGGTAGGGCATCTAGCTTTTAAATGGACCATCGTGAATTATTAGGAGATAAACTTACACATGACTCCTCATACGTATCATGTAGAACAGGTTTGCTAATACTTTACAACTCATAAGTTGTTGAGTTATCAATGACTAGAAAAAGTTCATGCTCGACTTAGTTGACTTCTAAATATAAATATCTCCTGTTTAAGTTAGTTATTATTAAGAAAGCTTGTCGAATTGATAGTTGATGGCCGAAGAAGTGTCACGCTGCCCTCTGAGAATAACTTTGATGGAGTTGAACTTCATCAAGACCTTTACTGAAAAGTTGAAGGACCTAGTTTCTTCAAACATTGAAGAAGGAACGAGTTTCTTCAAGACTTGCTTCAATGGACTCAATGCTTTGACAGGTTACTTTTCCAATCTGTATATCAATGAATATGGTTTCGTAGTTTCTTTAATTCGGTTTGTAGCTTCAAGTTTCAACATTTATGGTGGCATTGGATTGTACGGTTTTACAGGAATTGGACTAATAACCATTCCATACACTCTCGCACAAGCTAGATGGTTAAGCCTTGCCCTTCTAATAATAATGGCAATGGTATTTTGCTATACTGGGCTGTTATTACAACGATGTGTGGACTCTAACCCATCAATCAAAACCTATTCTGACATAGGTTCTTACGCATTTGGTCAAAGGGGTAGGATACTTGTATCAATTTTCTAATTTGCGGAAGTCTACCTAGTGCCAACAGGATTTCTAATACTGTAAAGTGATAACTTACATAAGTCTCTGTTTTCTCATGAACTCTCTGCGTATAATCAGCTTCCCAAACGCCGGAAGAAGGTGACTTTCAGTTTTTTCTTTCTATTTTCATTTCATTCTTTCGTTTATATAAGTTTTTCATTGTTTGTTTTGGTTGAGTTTATTTGAACACCTAGGAAAATTCAAGAAAAAGTATGTCTTGATAAAGAGTTCTGATATTAAAAAAAAATGCTTCCGTTGAGTGCCACAAGTAACAAGAAGAAATGCACCACATAGAGAGTAGACTGTATGTTTTCTGTACAAAGCAATTAAATTTAACTTTTTCCTTATCTCACTAGGATAAAACCAAAGATAATTTTATTTAATTATCTCTTTTTATTAATTTTAATTTTAAATAATTCAATCATTTTTTTAATTAAGGATATTTTATTCAATCATTTTTATATTCTTTAATTTTGTCCAATTTTTAACGGTTTGCTTTTAAAACATTGACCTATTTACGAAAATGAAATTGACTAATTTAAATATCAAATAAAAAAGAAATTAACGTTTGGAATTTGTTCAATTCCTCTCAAAATCTCACACCATAATTTAAGTATAAAATCATAACAAAACACAATCTATGAAAAAGGATAATACATTTAATTAACAACCAAATATGCCAAAATTTCAAACTCGTAGTTCTTCCACACACAAGTATTAAACGTGAAGTCCACGCACAGAAACACTAGTTTCGTGGAACCTCAAACCAGCGTACCTCGTGCTTTCATAGTTTTCATGCCTTCAACGCGTTGAGACTTGAAACTAACCAATATTAGAGATGATTCGTTACTCGTTTTCATGTCTTCCATCTTCGTCTTCCTTCTTTATCTCTATAACAATCCTAGAAACACACAGTTAACAATCCTGACATAAGCTCTGTCCTGTTTCTCTGTCTCTTCTCGGCTTCTGGTGTATACATACATAAGTCTCCGTTTTCTCACGAACTCTCTGCGTATAATCAGCTTCCCAAACGCCAGAAGAAGGTGACTTTCAGTTTTTTCTTTCTATTTTCATTTCATTCTTTCGTTTATATGAGCTTTTCATTGTTTGTTTTGGTTGAGTTTATTTGAACACCCAGGAAAATTCAAGAAAAAGTGTCTTGATAAAGAGTTCTGATATTAAAAAAAAAAATGCTTCCGTTGGAGTGCCACAAGTAACAAGAAGAAATGCACCACATAGAGAGTAGACTATATGTTTTCACTTCACCGGTTAGAAATCACTAACATGTTACGTAGAATTTAAGCCATTAACCAGACAAGTAGTTAGAACTATGGGATGAAGAGCTTTCGGGATAATGTTTTAAGCAAATCGTGCACAACTCAGCCAAACAACTTGGAAATTGCAAGCGGGCGACTGCAATTAATTACAAGTGTATGGCTTTGCAATAACTGAATCATACAAACATTTATGTCATGTCAGGTCTCCTATTACTGATTTAAGTTGGCAAACATGTTCAGATGCGTACTCTTTTTAACCAGTTAATGTAATATAAAGAATGAAAAAGGTTATTTTTTGAAGGCACAATTAAATCACACTTTTCTTGGCCTAGTGCCCTAGTTTTAACGCAAGAGACAGAGCCTTTCTTGGCTAAGTTTTAACGCAAGAGACAAATCCCTTGGCGTAATCTTAATCGTATCTTTGATAGGGAGGTATAATTATATTTTATTTCTTTAGCATCATAACTTATATAAATACCATTTTGGTTCGTTTAGCAAATGTACGTATAAAAGGAGAAGTTTTGCCTCCTATTTGAATTTCAATTTAAAAAACATTAAGATTCGGTCAAATTAAAGTGAACACCAATATTTTCTATCAATAAATAACAGACTTATTGGTTAGCGATGACGTTAACGTTCAAGAATGATTTTGTTCAATCTAGGTTAGATCGGTTATTTGGAACGAGAGTTTATATTCCCATGATAACAATATTACTAAAACGAAATTCAAAATTCTACCATATATATTCAGATTAATTATGATTGAATAATCAATCAAATTACGTAATTTTAATTAAACTTAATAAAGTATTCTCACTAAGCAGGGCTTTTCTTTCTTCACTTCACAAACTACTTAATATCAATGCATTTTGTATTTGAGAAGATGAATGACTTTCAAAACAAAAATTACATTTTTAAAACTTCTAGTTTTAAATTATTAGTATTAGAATTATATTTACTACTAGAAAATATGAATATTATATTAAAGGAGGTACTCATGTTGATTTATTAGATTGATTATTTAATTTTCATTAAATTTTGAAATGAAATAAATCATCCAACGAAAATACTTATTATGTTGGGGTCAATCTAAACCAAAAAAAAGCTCAAAATTTTTGTATTGTTAGTGTAGATAAATAAAATTAAAGAAATTATGCCACATTTTGTGCACAGGAGTATTAATGGAAACATAAATGGAATTGAAAGCCTTTATAAAACTTTGACAAAGATTCACTTCCTTAAATAATTTTCAAATTATGCATCTTTCTAAATATGTAAGCATGGTAAAAATAGCTCAGAATGTGTAAGCATATAGCTCATATTGAAATTCAGCTAAGCATAACACCAAGCATGTGAACCAACACTCTAGCCTTTCGATACACAGACCAACCTTGCACATTTTGAATACACAACATTTATAGTTAACCAATGGCAAATGGAAAGACTAAAAAATCACATAAAATAAAATAAAATCAACTAACCTATACAAATGAAAGTAGAGAGCAGTACAATCTCCAAATTTTAAGCCTCTAAACAAGCAATAAGATGTAATTTTGGCATGATTACAAGCAATACTAATGTTTCAAAGCAACCAAAATTTCAGAAAACAATGAAACGAAATCCAATAAATTGATAAAGAAGAAATAATCGAAAGACAAAACCATAAAGGAGTGAACAAACTAGGTTGAAAATTGTCTTTTGAAGCTTGAGACCACAATCATTAATCTGGGTTGACGAGCATAAATGAATTGTTGACATGTTTTTCTCTCCAAACCTGTGAATATGTATATATGTATTGTGTTTGATATCAACGGTTAAGTGGGGAGCTAGCGAGAATTGTTACGGGAGTTTGGGACTTGGGACTTAATTGGTTGTAGCACCTGTACCACTTAGGGCTGGTGTTCAACTATGTTTCGTTTAATTTGGTCCACACATTTTTGTGGGCCTTATATAAATAAGTGGATAAAATTTAATATAATAAAGTTGGAATTGGATAGAAAGATTTGATCCCACTTAACTTTAATAACATACGTGTCTTGATAAATTTAAGAGGAAATTTGCCAGGACAAAACTTGTCCAATTATTTTGGATTTTTGAGATCTAACTATCCACTAAATTAATAAATTGAACATTCTCATGATGATTTCATAAAATGTCAAATGTTTGTAATAAACTGATTTCATCAGCAAAATGAAATAGAAAAGAAATTGAATTTTTAAACGATATATTTAAAATAATCTCTTTTCAAGATTCAAGAGAGAGACCCTAATTTATTAATTTATTTTCACTAAATTAAGATAAGTGAATGAAGTTTATAACATAAATTGAGTGATAATATAATCTCTAATAAAAGTATAAATGTAAAAGTTGTATCTAATATTAAATTATAAATAATTTTTCTGCACGTTAACAATTAGAAGTATTGAAATATTGATTTAGTTATTCAAATTTTGAATATAATTCTCATAATTTTAATTGATATCTTCAAGATATGATTTAATCTTTACAAAAAGTTGAAATATTTTAATGTAAAAGGACATAAAGTTATTATTAAAAAATATAAGATTATATTTAAAACGGACACAATATATTTGCAAATTCCATGTTAATTTCAAGTTATATAAGAAAATAGAGTTCAACTAGTTTCAACACAAACTACTTCATTTTTGCATTGATAATAAGAATCAAAGACCTAATTTATGTGAGATATGAAATAATTATTAAATTTTATGTAATATATGTGAATTAGGGTTTATTGATCATGAATAAGCTTTCTAATATACAAAATTAGAGTTATAAACTATTTTTGTGTAAAAATTTTAAATTTGAATTAACTTTACTTTGTTAAGAGTCTTTAACGTTAATTTTGAATATATTCATCTTTTACATCATTTATAAGTAATCTGAATTATTGTAATTGTATATAGTTTATAATATTTAAATGCGTGCATCTTTAAATATCAAAGGGGCATTATTTTGTGAGTTTATGTCTTATGGAGTAAAAAAGTTTGCAATGACATTTCTTTTCTACCTGTCAAGGATTACTCCTACTATATTCATGGTAATGTCTCTTTTAAAAGAAATTGAAATCTTACATCACTACAAGAAAAGTAAGAATTAGTGACGAATCGTACCGACAGAAAAGAAACATTACAAATTACCGACGGAAATAATATTTTTGTCGAAAAAATTGTCGACAAAAATTTTGTTTAACGGCAGTAGAAATATTCATTGCTAAATACGGAGGGAACTCAATTTGTGAAGGAATTTAGCGACGGAACCAAATTACCATCGGCAATAAGTTTTGAGTTTGTTGACGGAAAATTTCCGTCTGTAAACTTCGTAGGTAAATTTTACTTATTTGATTTTAGCGGCGGTAGAAACATCAGTCATTAAATATGGAGAGAAATCAATTAGTGATTGAATGAAATTACCGTTGGTAAATAAGGCAGGAATTGTTGGCAGGATGATAAAGTTTTTGGTTTATCGACAGAAAATTTCTATCGGTAAAATCAGTCAATAAATTCGTTTTGTTTTTGTTATAACTCACTCGAAGCAGCCCCCCTTCGTGCCACCTACGAAGAATTTCTTTCTTCTTCCTGTAAAAAACTCCGACATTCTCTCGTGCTACGTCTCCGGTTAGTCTGTCATCGACATTCTCTGCTTTTGCTTCTTCTCCTTCTTGTTCTTCCCTTATGAAGAGAGTCTATCTCTCTCCCTTTGGTAAATGACTAAGTAATGATTTGTTCCTTACTTTTTGTGTCTTTGTTTATTTTGTAATACTTTTTCTAGGCAACCTAACATAGAGTGAAGATGCAAACCAAGTACATTGAAAGATTGAATAACATGTCGCTGTTGTTTTGAACAATATCAATGAGTTTAGTGGCTTAATTGTTAACGGGCAGTACCACTTAGTTGACTCCCTTTCTGACAGTCAAAAGGTAGATAATCCTCCATTCCAGTATTTGTTAAAAGTTATTGTGTTCACCATGTAACATCCCACCCCCGACTGGAAGGGTAAATTAGTAAATTGGCATAGGATGAGATTGATAGGGATTTCTTAGTGTTGTCCAAGCATACTGGTACTAGTGAACAGCGAAATATGTGCACATGAAATAACTGTACATGCATACATGATATTCCCGGTTTGCGTGCCTAAGACAATTTTATTGGGATTAACGTGGTTAATGGGTTTGAAAAATATTTTGAGTGCGCCATAAATTGTTTTCTATTTTACTGGAATTTATAGGAATTTTTCTGGAATTTTCCGGAGAAAATTTCCGGACCGGCAAAATCGCCGGTAAATGGCCTAAATGTGTTTTTATTATGGAAAATGTAGTTTTCGTGTTTGAAAAATTATTGGGAGTGGACTGTTTTATGTTTTACAATTTTGGACAATTTCGGTAATTTTCAAAAAAATGATTCGGGGAAATTCCTGGAAATTCCCAGACCGAGAAAAATCGCCAAGTGACAAACCGGTTGAATTTCTACTGTTATTTGATCTTAAAACTCTTGCATTTTTTGGTGGGACCCTAAAGTAGACCCTTAAACCATGTAGGAACCGAAATTGGATTGAAATAGCTTGGTATTTGTTTTCTTATTTTTAAAATTTGTGATTGGTCCTTTGACTTTTTCACATTTGACTTTATTACCTAAGCATTTAATGTTTAATGCTTACTTGGCCTTGTTTCACGATTCTTCCTACTTGATAAAGGGAAAGATTGAACAACAAATGGGTTAAGTTCTCCATAAATCGAAATGAAGCTTATTAGCCAAGTCTTTTGACTTTTCTTTTCATGGTTGGACCAATGCTCTTTTGCCACCATTCCACTTCATTTAATGCCTAATTATTGTATTCTTTGGCTTTTTCTATTACCTCTCTCGGTTATGACCTTAAGAGAGGAAGGAATGGGATAAAAAGTAGATTGTTTTGCTTGTTTCTTAAACTCCACCGAAACCTCCTCCCTTTGGCATGCCTCCATCGACTTTCTTCTCCTTAAGTGTTATCTTCCCTCCAAATTCAAGAGTTCTTCTTCATGCATCCAAGCTACCTTTCTTACCTTGAAGATCACCACGCATAGGATGGAAAAGAAGTAAAGAAAGGAGAGTAGGATAAGTGAAGAGTTGGAGTGGAAGCTAATTAGGTAAGTTTTTTTTTAAAGTTAAGCTTTAATGATGTTTTGCTTATGAATTTAATGCCATGGTAGTTAGAAACATTGAATGGGAGTTAGGGTGTATTTATTATGATTATGGATGTTTGAATTTAATGAAACTTATAGGTGGAAATGATGGGTATAAGGTTAGGTTGAAGTAAGAATTGATGAAGTAGGATGAATGAGTGGTTTTAGCTTGATTTTAATTGAATATGAATGATTATTCTTGCATAATATTGATGAGGTAAGTGCTGCCAATTTTTGGTGGGTATGTCTAGTGAAGGTAGGAATGATGTAGGAATTGATTTTGTGTTCAATTGAAATGCTTATAGTAGTAGGAATTGAATTGGCATGTTAGGAAGTGAAGTTGGGAAGTAAAACTGGAAAATGTGTTTTTGACCTACTGTACTGTTTTGAGCATAACTCATTGTGTGGTTATGCAAATGAGTTGAGGTTTGTGCCCAATGAAACTTTGGGATGTTGGCTACAATTTATTGTGAAATAGGTGTTGTTAAATTGTAATGTTAGAAGGGTGAATGTTTGCATGGAAAGTTTCTGTTTTTAGGGTCTGTGAACAGTACCCGTATATATGACCTGATTACTTTGCTGATTTTTCTAAATTAATTGAGATGGAATTTGGGAAAGTGGTCTTCATGAAAGTTGTTGAATATTGAGTTAGCTTTCCATTGCCACTGATCTTGCAAATTTTCGAGTTGTATATTGGGAGATATGAACTGATTAAATTGACTGTTTTATGCTTTTTGGAGAATCCTAGCCTAAGTGTCAATTTTGTGAGCAATCTACTTGGGAGCAATTTTAGTAATCTATGTGAACTGAATTGGTCTGAGTGATCTTCTGAAAAGTTGTAGAGGAAGAAATTATCTTGAAAATGATATATGGTGTGTAATTTTTAGAGGTCAGAGTTGGGAGTTATGATTTTTCAAAAACTGATCCTGTAGTAGGATGTGAATGGCTGATCATGGCAGTAACTTTCATAATAGTTTTGAAATTGTTAGAAATCGAATTGGAGTTTGAGTTTTTCATGAAAATTGAAGTTTGAGATCTTATCTTTTCAGGGATATAAGATTGTGATTTTTGTGACATTTGTGCTAAGTGAATTACTGTTTGGAAAATTACTGTCCAGATTGGTTGATTTCAGTAGACTGATTCTTTGTTGAATTGTTTGACCTAGTTAGTTATGGAATTTGATTTTGGATTGTTCATGAAAGTTGTAGATGACATTGTGAACTTATTGAGTATATTTATTGTGTTATTTTTGACTGAGGAAATGAGTAGTTACTGAATTTACAAAATACTGCACTGGTTAGTAACTTATTGACTGAACAGAAACTTGGACTGGATGTTTGACACCCTTAGAGGTGAATTTGGCTTTTGTGTTCTTCATGAACATTGTAGATCTCTCTTTTCTCTATGAAATAGACACTAAGTTTGTGCAATTTGGAGTTCAGAGTAAAGAGTTATGACCTAGGCAAGTTAGGAAGTCGGAAAAAGGAAAGTATCCAATTAGGCACTGTAGACCTCCTAGTCGACTACAACATGTTTTAGTCGACTAGGACATGTATTTTTGCTGAACTAACTTCCCTCCACTCTTTTGCTTATAATTTTTCTGTCCGACGTCCGATTGACCTGAATCTTGAGGTATCAGATTCATAGAATATTGAATTTCATTTTCTGAGAGATTCAGGTTTTTAGGCGGAAAATTGGCGTGTACTGGTAGCGGAGTCTTTAATCACTGTTTTGTTTAATTGGGGACCTTTAGAGGTCCGAATTGCGCACCGTCAGTGCCAATAGGTTTCTAATTTTTAGACGGACTGTTATGATGAAAAAAAAATAGGATTAGGGACGGGAATATCATGAACATGCATTGTGCACCTGCAAATTGCCTCACGAGCATTATTAAATAGTTACGATTGAGCAATTGGTAATGTTTATATCTTTATCAGAATGTTATAGAGTCACACTTGGGCGTCGGTCCACCGATGTCACCGAGATCGCCAGATTTTAGCTCGAAATACGGTGAGTAACCTAGTTGGTTTCTCGAATACAGTTGTTTACATGCTCTACGTGAATTACATGCAAAGATGAATTGTATGACTCTTGTATGATTCTTGGCATGTATTAGATTGAATTGCATGCTTTCACCGAATCGGGTGTCTTGATACATGACATCGAGACTAAATCTCGGGCTTTATAGCCATATCATAGCGATTCTCAATCTTTGGAATCTTGGGCTTTTATAGTCGATATCTTGTAAATCATTAAACATCGCATTGCATGCATAAATGCATGATCGATAATGGGCGTGTCCTAAGTTGCTATTATCCTTTGAAAAGAGCCTCGAGCTCTCACTCTGCATCTTGGCGGGCTTAGCCGAGGGAGAAATCACGCGTCCCCATTTTTTCTTGATCGAGCACTTGGGCACAACATCAATAATCGGAAAAGAGTCACATGCATTGCATTCACATGAATGACCGTGTTGTGACAATTCTCGATTATGTGATGACATAATTTATGCAAAATTGTTACATATTCTTTGCTAATTGATGTTTATTGTCTTAAACTGTTATATTATCTTGATAACTGAATATTCTTGTACTATATGTTGTACGCCATGTATGCGTAATGCATGATTTGAGTGAACCATCGATGATGGTTTCTCACCGAGTTCGCAAAACTCACCCAAAATTTGCATATATTTTCAGGTCTTGAAGAATACCCGGTTGACACGGAGTATGTCTCTCGTAGGCAAGTGAAGGATAGAGGTCAGGATCAGTCCGTGTCTGCATTAGTGTCTTATCAAATTGTGTTCCGTAATCACTGTATAACAATGCTTTGTATATCTACTGAGCCCATTGTGGTTCTATTGTTTTACTCATTGACTGATTGTAAATTATTCTTGGATGACTGTAATAACTAAAAAATTGTTTATTATGAACATGGGTTTGAGTTACTTTCAACAAAAATGTGTATGCTGAGTTTTAAACGACTGATGTAGTACGCCACCCTCGCGGAGCACGGACTCGGATATCACCAACGATATCGGGTTCGGGTCATTCAGGAGTGGGGTGTTACACACCAGTTCCTTTATCTAAAATTCTTGTTGCATTACATGCTTCTTTGAAAGAATTTTTGGTTTATACCTAGTCTTAAAATCAAGGTCGATAATATTAAATGCATCAAAAAGGAATTTTAAGGAAACCCAACAAATTCATGTTGAAGATATCTATGCTCTTTAGAGAAAAATAATACATTCCAAAATCTTACCTTATAACTCGTTACCATGCGACCTAAAAAAATATACAAGGATGGAGGTTTAGAAATTGCAAATGCTTCATCTCTTTCAAGTCTATGTGGACAGCTTGGTGAAACAGGCATATGAAACTTGAGCTCTTGTTGTAGAGTTTATCAACATAACATAAAAATTGTCAGTAAAATGTATGATATTTATTGATGGAACAAAAAATACTATTGGTAATTTTAATAGCCATCGCCAACTTTACCTCAGGTTTACCGATGGAATAACCAATACTGTCGATAAATATTCTGATGAAAGGAAAAACCTATAGGTTATTTTACTGACAGTATTGGTTATTCTATCGACGGTATTGATTATTCTGTCGGTAAATTTTATCCACGGCTTTTTTACGACACTTTTGTCCATCGGTATATTCTGTCGCTAATGTTTATTATCGACAGAATCTAAACATTTTTTGTTGGTATTTTTTGTCGCTAAATAACATTTTTCTTGTAATGCATTAGTTAACTTGAGTAAAGTTAATGTTCTTTTCAAGTTGCTTCATAAAGGTTCTGATCCTTAACTTACATTTCACCAGGACGCAAAATGTAAGTCATCAGCAAGAAAATCGCAACATAGGAATAACATATGCCCTTGTATTTTCATGCATATCTGCTGTCATAAAAAATCTAGATAATAAGTTTAAAGATTTGAATCAGCTGAATATGTCTAGATAGTATTTGACTGTCTAATCAAAAGAAAATTTGTATAAAAGTAGGGTCTCTATGAGTTCTTTATTTTATAACATCAATTTTAACATTTCATATTACTGCATCATATGCAAGAGCAGTCTAATTATTCAGTACAAATGAATCACAGGCAACAGGTTGGAACATTCCTAAAAAATGTTTAACTATATCCCTTATGGATGTGTATGTACCCACCACTCCAACCATTAAACCAAAAAATATTATAAACCAAATCAATCATAGCTTCGAATGTCCATTTTAGGTAAGTCCTAAAGATTTTCAAGTATCAGGAACATGGCAATAGAATGGAGACAGTAAAAATGAGAATTGATCCAATGAGAGCCACCAACAATGTGAAGAAAGGAAATCCTAAAGCCACGACTAACGTGCTAATCAATAGTCTAGTCCTTAACATAATGGTAATGAACTTGGTTTTGTATTTCCGAGGCAATCGATTTTCAATGGCAGTAGGTATAGGTAAGAACATTAGAGCAAATTTTGTTATGGGAGCAACCAATATTGTTTATATTGCAATTTGGGAGCTAACTTTCCTTGTTGGTAAGCTTAATGTCACTTGTGACTGTACATTTTCCCCGAGCATTAAGTAGCCAATGACTGCCATGGAAATGTAGCTTGAAGCAGCCAAAGCAAAGGAAAGTATCAAGACCTATAAAGAAAAAGTTAATCAAGACAACGAATTAGGTTAAGTTGATTAGTGCCACATTGTAGATTGTGTTCTAGTATTGTAGCCAACCAACATCATCCTCCGTCATGTCCCAATTATAAACCTGAATTTTTACATATATTTCAGAGCATCAACTTAAGCATATACGCATGTATGTACATAAGTGTAACTAAGAATTGATTCTAGATAAATATTTCATTTCAAAACTAGCAATAGTCAACTAACTAGCTCATTACAAAAATAGGCAAACAGTTATATATTCGTAAGCACTGATGATCAATCACCTGAGAAAATCGATTCTTGTCTTTCATGGATGAGTATAAATTTGGAAAATTTGGATGAGCACTAAAGTAGAAGGCATACAAGCTAAGTGCAATTGGCACTCCACCAATGTCAAATAGCTTCCCTTTGCTAGAAAATCCTACACCGTCTGTCACACCAACCCAGAGAATGGAAAAAATGATAATCATAGACGACAAAACCCTCGTGGCTAAGACATAGGATAGCATGCTGAAGACATAGGATAGCATGCTAAGACATAGGATAGCCTCATGGCTAAGACAGTCAACTTGGGGATCAAGAAATTATGATTAATCAAAGGTTAACATGTACCATGCCTTGTGATTAATCTTGATATCGTGTTACAAAAGGACTGAGCTTATAACCATAGTTACAGGTCAAATCGAATTATCGATCCTCATTTGATTTGGGTAGTCATAATGTCTTGCTAGAGGCCGTTTATGACTTATGGGTCTTGAAGTGTAATCAAGCCCATTGCCAACATCAAATGAGCCTACAGGGTCGCACAAAAAGAGTGATGTGATATGGGCTTATTCTCTTGGGCCTAATTTATTAGGTATTGAATAAATATATTTAGATATATTTATTGGGCTAGATTGAATTAAGATGTCGGGCTTTTATTATATATGATATAATGGGCCGAAACTTAATGGGGCCTAAATGGGATTAGGGTTTCTCTATAAATAGATAAGCTTAGGTCTCATTAGGTTAACGACACAATTGTCAGGAAACCCTAGCCGCCATCCAAGAGAAAGATCGTGCGGTGTTCAGAAAGTGTTTCAGGACGTGCTAGCACACTACAGCCACAGCCCAGATCGTGCATGCCCTTGTGGATACCGGTAGAGGGCATTAGCAATTTGCAGTGTCTTGGAATCCGAAAAGAAACAATCCACCCACGAAAATAAGGTATTTTCGTTAATCCTTGGTGCTTTCGATTATACGTGATATTCTTGTATGGTCTTTTTCGCAGCGTATTGTGAATACTCGGACCATACGCGATCCAACAGTGGTATCAGAGCCAGGTTTAATCGTTAATCTTGGATTAGAGGCTTGATTATGATTGTTGATTTATGTTTGATGCTTCGGAACACGACAAAGTATTCAGAAATCGTTTCCGTTTTATGTTTGTCGAGTTTGGAAATTGCTTCCCGAAGGATTGAAATTGTTTTCTGTCTGATTTGTGTTAATCGTTAATGCATGATCTGGATTTTGATTCTGTACGCATGTGCGATGATAAATGGGTTTCTGTAAAAGCATGAATGAGTTTATGTGAGTATATGTGTTTCTCGGTTTATGCAGTAGATCTGGAAATCGACAGTCTAGGGATTATTGTTTTGAAATCTCTAATTTTTCTTACCCTAATTTGCAATTTTGGTTGCCGTAAGTGCTTGTGTTTTTGGTTGAATCACATGAGCTTCTGGGTATTTTGTTGACTGTTAAATCATATACTTGGTTTTCTACCCTTATGGTTTCTGATTTGTGGATTGCGAATAATTTGTTTGAAATTTTCTGGCTTTTCCTCCATGGATCTACGTTTTCTCCCCTCCCTTGTGTATTCTCTATAGATCTGGAAAATCGATGGGTGAGTAACACCCATCGACAAGCGACGCGACACCATCGTTAGATGATGGTGTCGCCGGCGGCGATGGCGTCTCCGGTGACGCCATGGGCTGCAAAAACCGTCGGTTGGAGACCCGATGGTTGAAGCTTTTCGTTTTTCCTTGGAGACCCAACATGCGTAGGATCGTGTGGGAGCGTGGAAGGATTGGTATGGAAAACGTGGAAGAAACCGAAAGAAAAAAAAAAGGAAAACCAGAAGAGAGAAGAAAGAAATCGTGGAGAGAGGAGGAAGCTTGGGGAAGACGACAGGCGCGTGTCCCACACGCGCCTGCGTCTTCTAGGAGCGTGGACACGCTCCACGAGTGTCAGCACTGGCGCGTGCGGTGCACGTGCCAAACGCTGCCCCTTCCGATTTTATTTTTTTTTTAAGATGTTTTAAAAAAATTTTAAAAACCCAATTTGTCTTTTATTAATTTAATAGAGATTAAATTAATAAATATTCCTAATAAAATAAAAGGTGTTTTATTAAATTTGAAAAATTATTTTCAAAGGATTATTTATTAGGAAAGGGTTCTTGGGATTTAATTTAATTTTTCAAGAGTTGAATTATTAAGTTAAATTTTTCAAATCAACAATTAGAATCAAGCCAAGGTTATAACAAGCGTTTTTTAATCTTCCATAATTCTTTATAAGGATTAATAACCTTCTAAGAACGACCCTCATCGTAATTTTAAGTTTATATGCCTTCCATAAATCTTTACCAATGTTTATCTCTAGCTCATCCTTATGTGGGTTTTTGCCAAAGCAAGGCATGTGGGGATTATCTAGGGAAGATATTTGAATAATGGTGCTATTCATAGGTAAAGTATGGTTAAACTTAACTAAGCTATCAAAGCGGTTTTGGGCTTAGGGCATAAGATTGGGTTTTTACATACATGCAGTACATAAGATGTATTTTAACATTAGCCCATCAAGAGTTACATGTGATGTAATTGAAAAGAGTTTTCTACCTAAATAACTAAGTTTTGAGTGTTAAGCCAAAGCTTTCTTAGGACTTAGTGAAATATGGATCTTGTTTCGCCCATTTTTCAATTGAGGGTTATTTATTTGAGTGGGAGCTAATACCTCATAATATGTAAGAATGTTGACCCTTATTGCATAATTTTGTAGATTATGGCTACTCCATCCACAAACCTGTCTATGCGATCTATCTTAGAGAAAGAAAAACTTAGTGGAACAAATTTCCTAGATTGGTATAGGAACTTGAGAATTGTTCTCAAGCAAGAAAGAAAGCTTTATGTCTTAGAAGAACCCATCCACGAGGAACCACCAACAAACGCACCTAAGGCTCAAAAGGATGCTTACGAAGCATATCAATGACTCCACGGATGTGTCATGCCTTATGTTAGGCACCATGATCTCTGACCTTCAGAAGGATTTAGAGGAAATGGAAGCCTATGACATGCTTGCTCAACTGAAAGCTATGTTTCAAGAGCAAGCACGCCAAGAGAGGTTTAGAACCACTAAGGCATTGAATTCATGCAAGATGACACCTGGCACACCCGTGAGTGCTCATGTTCTTAAGATGAAGAGTTACATTCATCATCTTGAGAAATTAGGTGCACCTGTTAGTCAAGAATTAGCAACGGATCTTATTATATCATCCTTGACTAATGAATATGATCAGTTCATTCTTAACTACAACATGCATAATATGGAGAAGTCCATTGATGAATTGCATGGGATGCTGAAAACTGCTGAAGCGAACTTAAAGGGAAAGGTAAAGACCACCAATGAAGTTCTTGTGGTTCAAAAGGGAAAGGGTTTCAAGAAGAAGGGCAGAGCGAAGGGCAAAGGTAAAGTACCTAAGTCCAAGCCCAAGCCCAAAGCTAAGACTAAGGCACCCAAGGAGGGAGTTTGCTTCCATTGCAATGAACCTGGTCATTGGAAAAGGAACTGCAAACTCTATTTGGAAGAGCTGAAAGAGAAGAAGAATAGTGTGACTACTTCTTCAGGTATGTTTGTTATAGAAATCAATTTTACTCCTTCTTCATCTTGGGTATTAGATACTGGAGCTGCAACTCACATTTGTACTAATGTGCAGGGTTTAAGAAGGACTAGAAGATTGATGGCTGGTGAGATCAACCTGCGCGTGGGAAATGGAGCAAGAGTTGCTGCTTTATCCGTGGGGACTTATGATCTTATTTTGCCTCTTGGACTCATTCTGGAACTTAAGAATTGTTATTATGTACCTACTTATGGTAGGAACATTATTTCTTTTGTTTGTTTAGAGAATGATGGATTTAAATTTTCTATTGAGAATAAGTATTTCCATTTATAAGAATGACGTTTTATATGGTATTACACGTCAATTAAATGGCATCTATACTCTAGACACCGAGTCTCTAACAAATGAGCCCATCTATAACATAAATACCAAGAAGTTTAAATCTAACGATTTGAACCCAACCTATCTCTGGCATTGTCGCTTAGGCCATGTAAATGAAAAACGCATTTCAAAACTCCATAAAGATGGATTCATTGATTCTTTTGAATCTTTTGACACGTGTGATTCTTGTTTACTAGGTAAGATGACAAAGGCCCCCTTCACAGGTAAAGGGGAAAGGGCCAATGTAGCGCCCCCTCACCGTAGGGTACACATCGGGAAACCCGAAGGTCGCTCCGATACGTATCCCACGATAAAGGTGCACCACCAGAACATTTCCCTTAATAATCCACATGGCATCGCAATAATTAAAACCATAGTATCAGAAATCAGTAACTTTTAAAAATCCAAAATAATTTTATCATAGCCGCAATTTCAATACAATCATCCAAAAACAGAATAGACAAGTCTATCAGTCCCCTAAACAAAACCAAAAGGGAACTGATATAAGCATCTATCCTAAGTCATCCTCAAAATCCAACCCAACTGACCGACCTGTGTGCCATCGCTTCTCCTGCCAGCACGCTCGCACGGTAGGAAAAGGCTATCTCCGGAGCTAGGGGTCTACTCTATCGATCCTGAAAAATTAGATTGCAATTTTGGGTGAGTTTGCGAACTCAGTGAGAAACCATCATCGATGGTTCACTCAAATCATGCATTACGCAAATTACGTACAACACGGCACAGTAATATTCAATTAACAGTATTATAACAATTTACGATGAGTTTATAACGATTATGCGATGTCGGTGACAATATTACGGTAGCATAGAACAGTTTATAGTATCACATCACAATTTCTGATAAATCATGGCATCACACGCTTCAAGAATCATCACACAATTTGGCAATTCAATCATCATGTATATAATGCATATGAGACTCTTTCGATTATTCAAGACAGTGCCCAAGTGCTCGATCGGTGTTCATGGAGGATGCGTCGAGGATTTCTCCCCTCGGGCTTGAGGCGGTCGATCTGATATTCGAGCTCGAGGCTCTTTTCGGTGATAATAGCAACTTGGGTCACATTCCATTATCGATCATGCATTTATGCATGCAATGCGATGTTCATAATTCAAGATTCATGATTCAAAGTATGGCTATAAAAGCCCGAGATTGTATTTCTCATAACATACGATAATTCAGTCCGATCTGATAATCCAATCCAATCAAGAGAAAGTGATCATGCAATTTCACGATCTAATCTGATGAGGCATACCATCCAATCATGTATATTTCAAGTAATCATACAATTTCACATTTGGCAAGTAATTCACGTTGAGCATTTAAGCGATCGAGAATTTGAGAAACCAACTAGGTTACTCACCAGTAACTTCCGAACTCTTGCTGGAAGTTCCAAAGAATGTCCGTGGAATGACAATCCAACGGCGCCTCTATAACAGTAAAATACAGTCCTATTACTAGATGCTCAATTAAATAGTTCAGTAATGCATGTGTCTCAGTGAAATTATGTACAACGCATGTTCACGATTTTTCCGGCGCTAAAACCCAATTTTGAACTCTTATGTCTCATTCTAACTCTTCGCTTAATTGATAGACAATAATGGATCCAATCCTAAAATTCAGTTCAATTCCCTCAATTCATATTTCCTAAAGCAATTTCCTATCCATTGGGTCAAAACCTCTATTGAGAATCCCAATTAAAACTCCAATTGACTCAATTCAATATTTAGGTCACACTATAAACCATAATTGACCTTAATCTCGATAAATCAATACCAATTAAATTAAATTCTAAGTCCCATAATTATCCTCAATTGTAGACCTCTTTCCCTAGTCCGTAACGAATCTGGAATCACCTCAATCGGAGGTCTACACCATGAATTATGCATAATAATTGAAATTAATTCAATGGAACAGTCCCCTTCGTCGCGGCCAAGAGGCCCTCGCCACGGCGTGAAATGGTCCGTTCATGGCGTGAAACACGCCGCGCCAGGCGTGAAACACCTTCGCCATGGCGAACAATCAATCGGGCTCGCCATGGCGAAGAAGACTCGTCGCGGCGTCAATTAAATGATGCTCGCCGCGACGTCCTCTTCTCCCTCGTCGGGGCGAGGCTCGCGCGCAGGTCGCGGCGTGCAACGAATCCTTCATCTTCTCCGATCGTTTTCAGCTATTTCTCTCTCTATAAAACCACCATTAACTCTCCCAACTACTCAATAAACCACCATAAATGCCATAAAAACCATCAATAACAACATTAAAACCATTAAAACTTACCAATCAAGCTCCAATCCACATATCTCTAAAAAATACCGTAAACCTTAAAATCTTTCAAAATCAACGATGATCCACTCTATAGCTTCTCAATCCTTCATCAATCACAATAAACAAGTTAGCCTTACACAATGAGAAGAAAACCACAAGGAAAAATCGAAGGATCTCACCGTTGGGAGAAATCGAAGATCACCATAGAGGGGAAGAAGAAGAAACGAAATGCCTTAGACCAATTTTCCCCAATTTCTTTCAAACCTATCTATTTATAGACATAGGTCTCCAAATCAGTCCAAATTTCAGTCTCTAAATTTCAATAGCTCAACATTTTAATTTCCTAACAGTATAACCCTAATATTTCCCTTCCCATTGGACCATTCTTTCAGTACTATACAGTCAATCAGTCTATCACTCCAAAATTTTCGGTCCAGGCATTTTCTCCCGAATATCCCAAAAATTTCCTATAAATCACTATCAATTACCAGTCACTCTTAGGCTATTTTAAATCAGTCATTCGAGTCCATTTACTCCTAATTTCTCAATCAATTACAATCCAGTCAGTCCAGTCAGTTCACAATCCAATCAGTTCATATTTCCACTCAAAATGCCGAAAAATCATGAATGCACGTACCTATGAATAAATGCATATGCAAGAAACCTGTTTCTCTATAATTAGAGGCCAGTAACATGCTCAGTCAGTGAATGCAGTGAAACCTATCAGTGTAACCCAGAATTACTATAATACCCTTGCTAACAGTAACGGGATGTTACAGCCAATGAGCTATTGGGCCTTATACATACCGATGTATGCGGTCCTTTTAGCATATCAGCGAGAGGAGGTTATTTATATTTCATTACTTTTACAGATGACTTCAGTAGATATGGGTATGTCTATTTAATGAAGTACAAATCTGAATCTTTTGAAAAGTTCAAAAGTATAAGAATGAAGTACAAAATCAACTTGGCAAGAATATTAAAATCCTTGATCGATCGAGGAGGTGAATTATGGCGCCCCTTACCATAGGATATGTATCGGGACGCCTAGTAGGTCATTCGACACACACCTACGATAAGGGTGCGCTTCTGAACAACCACTAACACTCCACATGGCATCAAAATCATAAAGCATTAATATAAAATCCACTAATTTTTTAAACCATAAATTCTCATTTCATAACCTCAAAGCAGTAAATTTACACAACTGGTATGTTCTGTACATTACTCCAAAAGAAACTCAAACAAAAAGGCTAGCTAGGTCATCCCTCAAAAAGTGCCAGCTGACCGACCTGTGTGCCATGACTTTTCTTGCCAACTCAATCTACACGGTAGGAAAAGTCCCTCTGGAGCTATAAGTCTACTCTCTCGGTCCTGAAAAATAATTTACAATTTTGGGTGAGTTTGCGAACTCAATGAGGAACCATCATCGATGGTTCACCCAATTCATGCATATACACATACATAACACAGATACGCACAATTATCTCACCAAATCACATTTAGTAGTACCACATAATTTTCATAACAATCTAAAGAACCAATTCAAATGCACATGAAGTGTGTATGAGACGCTTTTCTAATTTATTACGTTGTTGTGACTGAGCGCCTGAAACTGTTCCATTAAGGGCGCATTAAACGGTGAGCCATAGGCTCTGAATTACTGTGGGCTCAAGGCCCAATCACGTTGAGCTTTAAGCTCTCGTTGGCTGCTCTGGTCACAACTGCCAATTACTGATCATGCAATTATGCATGAAGTGCATATGTCCAAATAAAACAACACCAACATCGTATCAGATCCCAATTCAACATATACACATAAGTCTCGTACAGGTAATCGTAAGAAAATCACATATGACACTTCTATGTCAGAATTCTCCAATCCCTCGGACCTCCGGTCCGCAATCCAGGCACAAACAAACACAATTTTCCCACCATTATTCTCCACAGGGTTCTAAGTGCAGAATTATAAACACTTACTAACCGAGGAACCATCTAGGTTACTCACCTAATAACTTCCGAGCTAATGTCGGGAAGTCTCTGCAACGTCCGTGGGATGACGTTCCAACTGAGCCTCTATAATAATTAAAATAAGTAAACATTACCAACTGAATAGTTAAAAATATCAAACAATGCACATGGAATAAGTAAAACGTGTATAATGCTTGTTCATGGCATTCCCGGCCCTAATCCAAAATTTTTCCATAATAATAATAAAATCCGTCTAAAAATTAGAAACCTATTGGTGCTGACGGTGCGCAATTCGGACCTCTATAAGTCCCCAATTAAACAAAACAGTGATTAAATGCTCCGTTACCCAGGGCTACGTCAATTTCCCATCCAAAAATTCCCAATTTCTCACAAAATGAAATTAAATGTTCTACAAATCTGATGCCTCAAGAATCAGGTCAATCGGACGTCGGACGGAAAAGAAATTGACAAAAGAAGTAAGAAATTCTAAAATACCAATTAACAAATAAAAATAAGGGACCAGCCTCGCTGGGGCGAGACGTCGCCCTAGCGAGGCCGACTTATCCGGCCTCGTCGCTAGGGCGAGGCGTCGCCCTAGCGATGCCGCCCCTTTAAGCCTCGTTACTAGGGCGAGGCGTCGCTCTAGTGACCGAGCGTGATTTCCATTCCTTCTCTCTCTTTCCTACTTCCAACCCAAATTTACAACAACAATAAATCTTAGCATACAAATCAGAAAAATACAAATTATACCTTGTTGGAAAGATCATAAAAACCTCTACAATTCTCAAGAAGACCATAAAAATTAATTTCACCTCGAAGGGTGTCAAAAATCCCATCAAAGCTACTGCCTACTCAAAACCCATCAACACAGGACAGTACCTTGCCAATTCAATAACTACTCATTTCCTCAGTCAAAAATAATACAATAAATATGCTCAGTAAGTTTAAAATGTTATTTACAACTTTCATGAACAACTCAAAA
This sequence comes from Erythroxylum novogranatense, assembly GCA_029891385.1. Classification (NCBI taxonomy): domain Eukaryota; kingdom Viridiplantae; phylum Streptophyta; class Magnoliopsida; order Malpighiales; family Erythroxylaceae; genus Erythroxylum; species Erythroxylum novogranatense. The sequence continues at coordinate 99,814,136 of CM057225.1, read as the reverse complement.
TCAAATTCACTTGCTAACAATGTCAAACAATTCACCAAAGCATCAGCCCTCTGAAATCAACCAATCTGGACAGTAATTTTCCAAACAGCATATCTCTTAGCACAAAAGTCACAAAATTCACTACCTTATATCCCTGAAAAGCTAAGATCTCAAACTTCAATTTTCATGAGAACTCAAACTCCAATTCGATTTTTAACAATTTCAAAACTGTTATGGAAGTTACTGCCATTATCCGCAATTCACAACCTAATGCAGGGTCAGTTTTTGCAAAATCATAACTCCCAACTCTGACCTCTAAAAATTACACACCATAAATCATTTTCAAGATAATTTCTTCCTCTACAACGTTTCAGAAGATCACTCACACCAATTCAGTCCACAAAAATTGCTAAAATTGCTCCCAAGTAGAAAGCTCACAAAATCAACACTTTGACTGGGTTTCTCCAAAAAGCATAAAACCAATCAATAGAAATCAGTTCATATCTCCCAATATACAACTATAAAATTAATAAGATCAGTGGAAATGGAAAGCTAACTCAATATTCTACAACATTATTGAAGACCATTTTCCCAAATTCCATATCAATTAATTTAGAAAAATCACCAAACTAATCAGGTCATAACTGCGGGTACTGTTCATAGGCAATAAAACAGTAACTTTCCATGCAAAATTTTTCCCTTCTAGTATTACAATTTAACAACACCTATTTCACACTAAATTGAAGCCAACATCCCAAAGTTTACTTGGGCACAAACCTCACCTCATTTGCTCACCTATACATTTAGTTATGAACAAAACATGACAGTAGGTTCAAAACTCAATTTCCAGCTTTCATCAACAACCTAACTCCTATCACTTCTAACATCAATAACACATCACTAAGCATCCATTTCTACCACTAATTCAACCCCAATTTCATCACAACATACACTTCTATAATGACACAAAAATTGGCAGCACATACCTACACACTTCCATACTTTATTTCCCTTCATTACACATCACAAACATCATTAACAACATTCTTATCACATACTTTAACTACCATAACCAACTCCCTTACACAAACATGCATTAAACCCATTCAAACCTACCACTTCCATAATTAAATAAATGCTCAAAGGATGCTCATAAATGCTGCTAACTACCAAAAGCATAAAAACAACTCTATTCCTTACCTTAATAAGTTGCAAACTCTCAAATCTCCAAGCCTTTAAACCTCCTACACTTCCTACCTTAATCAAGCTACAAAGTCTCAACACTTAGACAACACTCACGGCTCTCTCTCCTCTACACATGCATATAATCATCCTCTCAAGACTTAAGGAAAGATTTGGCTGTGACTAGTGAAGAAGCAAGCAAGGGACAAGTGGAACTTAGATGGAAGAAGAAGGAACTAGTCGAAGGAGGAGAACAAAAGTGAAGAGATTGCAAGCTTCGGATGTTTAGTATTTTAGGCTTTCAAGCTTTCAAAATGAGTTTTTTTTTAGGAGAACATGGAGAAAAGTCGATGGTGAGGCTTCATATAAGACAAACTCATTTAATTCAAGAAGCCACTTGGCTGTTTAAGACATGGAAAAGACAAAACTAATTAATCTTAGTTAATTAACCTACTTTAATTACAAACTTTCAATAATCCTACTTAAACACTAATCATGGCTCTAGAATAATATCCTAACATCATTTATCCAATAATCTAATGCCATTAGGCAATCCTTTTCAGTTATAAAGAAGCTCACTCAGTCAGCCCGTTGGAATTTTTCGGTCCGGGCACGAACCCCGAAAAATTCCAGAAAAATTCTCATAAATCCCAAAAAATGTAAAACACTTAATGGCGCACTCCAAATAATTTTTCAAATACAATTATCCCATAAATTTCACAAAGAATCTCAATTTGAAACTTAAGCCGGAAAATGTCATGAATGCATGTATACCATGTACAAGTGCAAAACAATCATCAGTTATAGAGGCTATATGTTGTATGAGCATGCCGAGATATAATCCAATTCTTCTAACCCGTCCCAAATTACCAATAAACCCTTCCTATGGGAGATGGGATGTTACATGAATATTTAAGCCAAGAGTTTGATGATTATCTTAAGGATTGTGGAATCGTTTCACAATTGACTCCTCCAGGAACTCCTCAATGGAATGGTGTTCCTGAAAGGAGAAATCGAACTCTATTAGATATGGTTCGATCAATGATGAGTCAAACTGATCTTCCAAAATACTTCTGGGGCTATGCTTTAGAAACTGCAGCATTCATATTGAACCGTATTCATTCAAAGGCTGTAGAAAAGACACCTTATGAGATATGGACCGAAGGCGTCCCAATTTATCTTTTCTAAAGATTTGGGGTTGTGAGGCTTATGTGAAGCGTCCAATTGCTGACAAGTTGGCACCCAAATCTGAAAAATGTTATTTTGTGGGATATCCTAAGGAAACTAAAGGATATTACTTTTACATCCCATCAGAGAACAAAGTGTTTGTTGCTCGAAATGATTTCTTCTTAGAAGAATTTGTTTCCAAAGGAAATAGTGGGAGTAAAGTACAACTCGAAGAAATTCAAGTTTCACAAAATGACATTGAGCCTGAAAAGGAGATTGAAGCGAGCTCACAAGCTGTTGATGAGCAGTCTTCAACAACACAAGGCCTACGTAGATCTGATAGGATTCGTCATGAACCCAAGAGATATGGATTTCTCATTACTGATGATGATAATGTGATGCTCATTGATCATAATGAGCCCACAACCTATCAAGAAGCTATGGAAAGTCCAGAATCTGCTAAATGGTTAGAGGCCATGAAAGCAGAGATGCAATCCATGTATGACAATCAAGTTTGGACTTTGATTGATCCGTCTGATGGCTTAAAGACCATTGGATGCAAATGGGTTTTCAAAAAGAAACTCAACATGGATGGAAATGTGCACACTTATAAAGCAAGACTTGTTGCTAAAGGTTATCGACAAGTTCATGGAATTGATTATGATGAGACGTTTTCTCCAGTGGTCATGATCAAATCCATTAGAATTCTTATTGCTATAGCTGCATACTACGATTATGAGATATGGCAAACGGATGTCAAAACGGCTTTGATGAAGTTGTCAAAGAGTTTGGATTCATCAAGAATGAAGATGAACCTTGTGTTTACAAAAAGGTTAGTGGGAGTGCTGTTGTCTTTTTAGCTTTATATGTTGATGACATATTGCTCATTGAAAACGATATTCCGACCTTACAGAGTGTCAAGATTTGGTTAAGGAAACGTTTCTCAATGAAAGACTTAGGTGAGGCTGCCTATGTTTTAGGCATTAAAATCTATAGAGATAGATCAAGAAAGCTTATAGGTCTAAGTCAGAGTACATATATAGATAAGGTACTGAAAAGGTTCAGTATGCAAGATTCCAAGAGAGGATTCTTACCTATGTCACATGGAATCAAGCTTTCTAAGAAGGATTGTCCTACTTCAGATAAGGAGCTTGAGCGCATGAGTAAGATTCCATATGCATCTACAATTGGATCTATCATGTATGTCATGTTATGTACTCGACCAGATGTATCATATGCTTTGAGCATAACAAGTAGATATCAATCTAATTATGGTGAGAGTCACTGGATAGCAGTTAAGAACGTCCTTAAGTACTTGAGAAGAACTAAGGATATGTTCCTAGTCTATAGAGGACTTGAAGGAGAGCTAGTTGTAAATGGTTACACTGATGCTGGTTTTCAGTCTAGCATAGATGATTTCAGATCGCAATTAGGTTTTGTGTTCTGTTTGAATGGAGGTGCAGTGAGCTAGAAAAGTTCAAAGCAAGACACTGTTGCTAATTCTAGAACTGAAGCTGAGTACATTCTCGCCTCGGATTACTCGCTAAGGAAGTCAGTATGGATCGTGAAGTTCATCACGAGCTTGGAATTGTTCCTAGCATTGCAAGTCCTATAGACCTTTATTGTGATAATAATGGGGCTATAGCACGAGCTAAGGAACCAAATTGCATCATAGATCCAAACACATACTCGAGACGTTTCCATTTGATTAGAGATCATTAGAAGAGGAGACGTGAAGATATGCGAGTGGGCACAGATGACAACATTGTGATCCACTTACTAAGCCTCTTCCACACCCTAAACATGAGAGTCATCTGAGGTCTATGGGTATTAGATATCGGTGATTGGGCCTAATGCAAGTGGGAGATTGTTAGTAGTGTGCCTAGGCCAATGAACATTTGTGATTCATGTATTAACATTATGATTTGTTAATAATATATTATGAGGTATTCCGTTTCATATATGCATGTATTTCATTTATGTAATGTGATTTACATTCCATGAATGGTATTAAACTTATTTCATCAAGTATGTGACTTGATAGTAAAACCATAAGTGTTATAATACTATTCTAGATTGTCCCTAGTCGATCATTATTGGTGGAACAATAATAAATTAAGGCTAGTATGTGTTCTGATTGATGATCACGTTTCTTCGATCATGGATATGAGATATCAAATCAGAAACATAGATATATGTTAGAGAACATATATTGGATCGACCCAAAAAGAGAATACTACATGGTTTCATGTCATTAGTGATTCTCAATATGGTTTGACTTTAGTCCTTTAACCTGAAGTCATCATGGTTCCCTACATGAGGAATTCGGTGTTTTGATATTAGACTAAGTTATTTTTAACCGAATAACAAACAGTCTTATGTTGGACATCAAATGAATCATGCGGAGGGATGTGAATGACGTAGATGGGAATTGTACCTCTCTTAAATGAGAGAGATATCATTTGGGCCTCTTGACAAGTGTGACTGAAGAAATGCATGGTCGTGCTCAAATGAATTGATGAAGAGTCATCAATGTCATTTATTATAATCAGTCAACTTGGGGATCAAGAAACTATGATTAATCAAAGGTTGACATGTACCATGCCTTGTGATTAATCTTGATATCGTGTTACAAAAGGACTGAGCTTATAACCATAGTTACAGGTCAAATCAGATTATCGATCCTCATTTGATTTGGGTAGTAATAATGTCTTGCTAGAGGCCGCTTATGACTTATGGGCCTTGAAGTGTAATCAAGCCCATTGCCAACATCAAATGAGCCTACAGGGTCGCACACAAAGAGTGATGTGATATGGGCTTATTCTCTTGGGCCTAATTTATTAGGTATTGAATAAATATATTTAGATATATTTATTGGGCTAGATTGAATTAAGATGTCGGGCTTTTATTATATATGATATAATGGGCCGAAACTTAATGGGGCCTAAATGGGATTAGGGTTTCTCTATAAATAGAGAAGCTTAGGTCTCATTAGGTTAACGACACAATTGTCAGGAAACCCTAGCCGCCATCCAAGAGAAAGATCGTGCGGCGTTCAGAAAGTGTTTCAGGACGTGCTAGCACACTACAGCCGCAGCCCAAATCGTGCACGCTCGTGTGGATACCGGTAGAGGGCATTAGCAATTTTGCAGTGTCTTGGATTCCGAAAAGAAGCAATCCACCCACGAAAATAAGGTATTTTTGTTAATCCTTCGTGTTTTCGATTATACGTGATATTCTTGTATGGTCTTTTCCGCAGCGTATTGTGAATACTCGGACCATATGCGATCCAACAGGTTTCGTATTTGAATATGGTTTCGTAGTTTACTTAATTCGTTTTGTAGCTTCAAGCTTTTATGGTGACATGGGATTGTACGGTTTTACAGGAATTGGACTAATAACCATTCCATACATTCTCGCACAAGCTGGATGGTTAAGCCTTGCCTTTCTGATAATAATGGCAATGGTATTTTGCTATGCTGGTTTGTTATTACAATGATATGTGGACTCTAACCCATCAATCAAAACCTATTCTGACATAGGTTCTTACGCATTTGGTCGAAGGGGTAGGATTCTCATTTCAATTTTCCAATTTGTGGAAGTCTACCTAGTGACAACAGGATTTCTAATACTGCAAGGAGATAACTTGCACAAGTTATTTCCTTATGTGGGCTTCAAAGCTCATGGGCACACGGTTGAAGGAAAAAAGTTTTTCACCATAATTTCAGGTCTTGTAATCTTACCTACCATGTGGTTGAAAGACTTCAGCATGCTGTCCTATATCTCAACCACGGGGGTTTTTTCATATAAGATTATCATTTTTTCCATTTTCTGGGTCGGTGCGGTAGACGGTGTAGGATTTTCTAACAAAGGGAAGCTATTTGACATTGGTGGAGTGCCAATTGCTCTTAGCTTGTATGCCTTCTGCTTTGGTGCTCATCCAATTTTTCCAAATTTATACTCATCCATGAAAGACAAGAATTGATTTTCTCAGTTGATTGATTATCAGTGCTTACAAATATATAACTGTTTGTCTATTTTTGTAACGAGCCAGTTAGTTGACTATTGTTAGTTTTGAAATGAAATATATATCTAGAATTAATTCTTAGTTACACTTATGTACGTACATGAGTATATGCTTAAGTTGATGCTCTGAAATATATGTAAAAATTCAAGTTTAGAATTGGGACATGACGGCGGATGATGTTGGTTGGCTACAATACTATATCACAATCTGCAAAGTGGCACTAATCAACTTAACCTAATTCGTTGTCTTGATTAACTTTTTCTTTATAGGTCTTGATACTTTGCTTTGCTCTGGCTGCTTCAAGCTACATTTCCATGGCAATCATTGGCTACTTAATGCTCGGGGAAAATGTACAGTCACAAGTGACATTAAGCTTATCAACAAGGAAAGTAGCTCCCAAATTGCAACATACACAATATTAGTTGCTGCCATAACAAAATTTTCTCTAATATTCTCACCTATACCTGCTACCATTGAAAATCGACTGCCTCGGAAATACAAAACCAAGTTCATTAGCATTCTCTTAAGGACTGGACTCTTGATTGGCACGTTAGTGGTGGCCTTAGGATTTCCTTTCTTCACATTGCCGGTGGCTCTCATTGGATCAATTCTTGTTGTTACTGTCTCCATTCTGTTGCCATGTTCCTGTTACTTGAAAATCTCTAGGGCTTATCGAAAATGGACATTCGAAGCTGTGATGATTTAATTTATAATATTTGTTGGTTTAATGGTCGGAGTGGTGGGTACATACGCATCCATAAAGGATATAGTCAAATATTTATGAGGAATGTTCCGGCCGTTGCCTGTAATTCATTTGTACTGAATAATTGGACTGCTCTTGCATATGTTGCAGCAATATAAAATGTTCAAATTGACGTTATAAAGTAATTAAAGAACTCATAGACCCTACTTTTTACAAGTTTTCTTTTGATTAAACAGTCAAATACTATATAGACATATTCAACTGATTCAAATCTTCAAACTTATTATCTAGATTTTTTATGACAGCAGCTATGCATGAAAATACAAGGGCATATATGATATTCCCATGTTGCAATTTTGTCGCTGATACCTCGTACTCGCAACCAAAGCTTAATGTTGCTTGTGATTTTGCGTCCTCGCGAAATGTAAGTTAAGGATCAAAACCTTTGTGAAGCAACTTTAAAAGAATATTAACCTTAGGCAAGTGAACTAATGTATGATTTCAATTTTCTTTAAAATAGACACTACCATGAATATGGTAGGAGTAAATCCTTGACAGGTAGAAAAGGAATGCCATTGCAATCTTTTTTACTCCGTGAGACTTAAACTCACAAAATAATGCTCCTTTGATATTTAAAGATGCAAGCACTTAAATATTATAAACTATATATCAACTTCTTCTTTTTTTTAGTAAATCAGTAGAAAATTTTTATTAAAAAAAAGAAAATATAAGGTTAAGTACAAAACTGAGGGGACCCATAAACAATCCTTGGCTACCAAAAGCCACAAAGTGCCTAATGACCTAAGTCATGTTCACTGAACAATCCATCAAAAGCTATTATAGCTGCCTTCAAGTGATCTTTACTCATCTATAACAACAATCTCAATCGCTTAAGACTCGGTATCCACACCAACTTCCATCCAATTAGCGGTATACAACTAGAATACTCCGTATTACTTATAAATGATGTAAAAAAATGAATATATTCAAAATTTAATGTTAAAGACCCTTAACAAAGTAAAGTTAATTCAAATTTAAAATTTTTAAACATAAAAAAGAGTTTATAACCCTAATTTTGTGGCATTAGAAAGCTTATTCGTGATCAATAAACACTAATTTACATTTATTACATAACATTTAATAATTATTTCATATCTCAAATAAATTAGATCTTTGTTTCTTATTATCAAAGCAAATAATGTAGTTTGACTTAAAAGTAGTTAAACTCTATTTTCTTATATAACTTGAAATTAACATCAATTTGCAAACAAATTGTGATAGTTTTAAATATAATCTTATATTTTGTTAGTAATAACTTTGTCTTTTTACATTAAAATATTTAAATCTTTTCGTAAAGATTAAATCATATGTTGAAGATATCAATTAAAATTATGAGAATTATATTTAAAATTTGAATAACTATGTCAACATTTCAATACTTCTAATCGTTAACGTGCAAAAAAATTTATATTTTAATATTGGATACAATTTTTACATTTATACCTTTTATTAGAGATTATGTTATCACTCAAATTATGTTATAAACGTCATTCACTTATCTTCATTTAGTGAAAATAAATTTATAAATTAAGGTCTCACTCTTGAATCATGAAAAGAGATTATTTTTAAATATATTGTTTAGAAAATTGAATTTCTTTTCTATTTTTTTGCGGATGAAAATAAGTTTATAACAAACATTTAACATTTTATGCAATCATCATGAGAATGTTCAATTTATTAATTTAGTGGGTAGTTAGATCTCAAAATTCCAAAATAATTAGACACGTTTTGTCCTGACAAATTTCCTCTTAAATGTATATTGAAGTTAAGTGGAATCAGATCCTCTTTTCTAGTTAAGTAGTTCCAAGCCTATTCTATTAAATCTCATTCTCTAGTATATGTAGGGTCTATACAGATGTGTGGACTAGATTAAACAGAGGGTGTTCTAACCCAGTTAAGTCCTAAGTCCCAAACTCCCATAATAACGCTCGATCGCTCCCCACTTACCTGTTGATATCAGGCACAATACATATATACATATTCACAGGTTCGGATAGAAATCCATGTCAACAATTCATTTGTGCTCGTCAACCCAGATTAATGATCCTAGCTTCATACTTCAAAAGATAATTTTCAACACAATTTGCTCACTCCTTTAAAGATTTGTCTTTCGATTTCTTGTTTATCAATTTGTTGGATTTAGTTTCTTTGTTTCGATGTTTTGGTTGCTTTGAAACATTAGTATTGCTTATACTTATGCAAAAATTACATCTTGTTGCTTGTTTAGAGCTTAAAGTTTGGAGATTGTACTGCTCTTTACTTTCATTTTTATAGATTAGTTGATTTTGTTTTTGTTTATGTGAGATATGAGTCTTTCCATTTCTTATTGGTTAACTATAAATCTTATGAAAGGTTGGTCAGTGTAACGAAAGGCTAAAGTGTTAGTTCACATGCTTGGTGATATGCTTAGCTAAATTTCAATCTGAGCTATATGCTTACACATTTTGAGTTATTTTTACTTTGCTTACATATTCAGAAAGATGCATAATTTGAAAATTACTTAAGGAAGTGAATCTTTGCCAAAGTTATATAAAGGTTTTCAATTGCATTTATGTTTCCATTAATACTCCTGTCCACAAAATGCGGCGTAATTTCTTTAATTTTTGTTATCTACAGTAACGATACAAAAATTATGAGCTTATTTTGGTTTAAAAAGATTGACCCCAACATATTAAGTCTTTTGTTGGATGATTTATTTCATTTAAAAATTAATGAAAAGTAAATAATCAATCCAAGAAATCAACATGAGTACCTCCTTTAATATAATATTCATATTTTCTAGTATTAAATATAATTCCAATACTAATAATTTAAAACCGAAGTTTTAAAAATGTAATTTTTGTTTTGAAGCTCATTCTTCTTCTCAAATACAAAATGCATTCATATTAAGTAGTTTGTGAAGTGAAGAAAGAAGAGTCTTACTTAATGAGAATACTTTATTAGGTTTATTTAAAAATTGTGTAATTTGATTGATTATTCAAACATAATTAATATGAATATTTATTGTATAATTTTGAATTTCCTTTCAGTAATATTGTTATTATGGGAATATAAACTCTCGCCCTAAATAACTTATCTAACCTAGATTGAACAAAATCATTCTTCAACGTTAAGGTCTTCAATACGCAATAAGTCTGTTATTTATTGATAGAAAATGTTGGTGTTCACTTTAATTTGAACAAATCTTAATGTTTTTTAAATTGAAATTCAAATACGAGGCAAAACTTCTCCTTCTATACATACATTTGTGCAACGAACCAAAATGGTATTTATATAAGATATAATGCTAAAGAAATAAAATACAATTATTCCTCCCTATCAAAGATACGATTAAGATTAGGCCAAGGAATTTGTCTCTTGCGTTAAAACTAGGCAAAGAAAAGTGTAATGTAATTGTGCCTTCAAACAATAACCTTTTGACTCTTTATATTACATTAACGGGTTAAAAAGAGCACGCATTTGAACATGTCATCCAACTTAAATTAGTAATAGGAGACCTAACTTGACATAAATATTTGTATGATTCAGTTATTCCAAAGCCATACACTTAAGTGTATGGCTTTGCAATAACTAAATCGTACAAACATTTATGTCGTGTTAGGTCTCCTATTATTGATTTAAGTTGGCAAACATCTTCAGATGCGTACTCTTTTTAACCCGTTAATGTAATATAAAGAATGAAAAAGCTTACTGTTTGAAGGCACAATTACATTACACTTTTCTTGGCCTAGTTTTAACGCAAGACAGAAAGCCTTTCTTGGCTTAGTTTTAACGGAATAGACAAATTCCTTGGCCCAATCTTAATTGTATCTTTGATAGGTAGGTATAATTATATTTTATTTCTTGAGCTTCATAACTTATATAAATACCATTTTGGTTCGTTTTGCAAATGTATGTAGAAGGAGAAGTTTTACCTCCTATTTCAATTTCGATTTAAAAAACAATAAGATTCGATCAAATTAATTTGAACACCAACATTTTCTATCAATAAATAACAGACTTATTGGGTATTGAAGACCTTAACGTTGAAGAATGATTTTGTTCAATCTAGGTTAGATCGGCTATTTGGAACGAGAGTTCATATTCCCATGATAACAATATTACTAAAAGGAAATTCAAAATTCTACCATATATATTCATATTAATTATGTTTGAATAATCAATCAAATTACATAAATTTTAAATAAACTTAATAAAGTATTCTCATTAAGCAGAGCTTTTCTTTCTTCACTTCAAAAACTACTTAATATGCATGCATTTTGTATTTGAGAAGATGAATGAGTTTCAAAAAAAAACTTTCAAAAACTACTTAAAGAGCGTCGACAATCATCCAACCTCGACCTTTTTATTTGTATCTTACATTTTCTTGTCTATCCAGGTAAGTCGGCCAATTAATGTCTATCATATGTCCTACTTTAATAGTACAAATATTTGTCTTTAGGTTTTATAAGAATGCAAAGGAGGACTTGGTTTTATGTTGTTGTTTGGAATATTCTTAGAATCATTGATGAGTAGATATATAAATAACATAAGTATTTACCGAATGTAGAATGAGTTCTAACAATTATAGATGATCCTTTGCATAATAAACTCCTAGGATCGTATATAGGTTGGAAACCTATGATGTAGCTATGATGAGGCTTAATGGTGAAATATTCCATGAGCCTATGAGTAACAACAAGAATACACTTTCTCGATTCATGTGGTCTAACAAAGCCACATACCATTTCGGTTGTTAAGTTATCAAACTTAGTATGTGAACTTGTAATTCATAATTTGGGACAAGTAACATAAGAAATACACGAATAATGATGGATGATCCTTTACATAATAAACTTCTAGGATGGTATATAAGATACTAACCTATGATGCAGCTCTGATGAGGCTTATCGGTGAAATATTAATTTAGCCTATGAGTCACAGCAAGAATACACTTTCTCGATTCATGTGTTCTAAAAAAACCACATACCATTTAGGTTATTAAGTTATCAAACTTACTATGTGAACTTGTAATTCATAATTTGGGAATAGTAACATAAGAAATGCCTGAATAATTTTGGACAATCCTTTTTATATTAACCCTATAAGATGGTATATAGGCTAGAAACCTATGATGCAGGTCCAATGATGCTTATCGGTGAAATATTTCACGAGCCTAGGCAGCAAGAATACACTTTCTCGATTCATGTGGTCTAACAATGCCACGTATCATTTAGGTTGTTAAGTTATCAAACTCAGTATGTGAACTTGTAATTGAGTTATCATTATGTGATTTTCAATTGAAATTGTATTTAGTAATTGAGTAATTTACTTCTAATTGTATAACAACATTGACAACAGGTGGATGTCTCATTAGAAATGGTCTACTAAGTACTTAGAAAGACTTAAGGGTTTAGAAGGTTGTATTCATTGTCCATATATAGATTGATTAAATGCGAAAATTCAAACTCAAGATGTGGTATATAATCACTTATTAATATAAGGCATATATAAATTCTATAGTCTATGACTTTATCATGGTGAACGTTTGGAAGCAAGTTGTAGTATTAGTATTGATGATATAGGTGTTGTTGATAGTAATAATAATGATGTAGAAGATTTTGATATTAATGATAATGGTAACGATGGGATTGGCGAGATGTTAAAGGAATATGGGAATTATATGGAGACTATGAATGAAACTATTTTACCTGACATAATTGGTAGTATTACAGAAGATAACTTTGAGAAGTTATTGAAAGTTGGTTAAGAAGAATTATATCCAGGGTGCTCGAAATTCTCATAACTATCTTTTGTTGTGAAGTTGTTGCGTTTGAAGGTATGATTGTGATAAATTTTGGAAGGACAATATGTTAAGTCAAAATGACTTTATATAAATGATTTTGATGAAGTACAAATAACGAAAGAAGGGAAAAATAAACAGAAGCTGAAAAAGCAGACGGAGATTAAAAAACGGATGAAAGAAGAGAAAAGCAGATGGAGATAGAAAAACAGAAGGAAGATTAAAAAGCAGACGATAGTTGAAAAGTAGACGGAGATTAAAAAACAGACGGAAGCTAAAAGCAGACGAAAGCCAAAACCAAACGGAAGGCCAAAGCAGACGAAACCAAAAACAGACGATGAAAAGCAGACGGAAGCAAATCACGTCTGAATCAAGAATCAGTTTGAGTTAGTTACAGAACTCAACTGAATAACCATTTCTTTCAAGATTCAAGAAGCAAGAATCAAGAAGCAGTTGAAGACAAAGGCTACAAATAAGATTCAAAGTAGAAGATTGCAAAGTTACAAAAAGTTACACACACACATGATCGTTTCAAAGTTTACTTGAGAGTTTATTGTGCAAATAGCTAGAGTTATCTTACTGTAACAAAGCTCAAATATCTTTCTGTAAGAAAGTAGTATAGATAGCCTGCAGAGGCTAAGTGTGAAAGAATACTGACTGTAAGAGACCTGAAGAGGCTCGGAGTAAAAGAATACTTGTAACATTTGAGAAGTAGTGAAATCTCATAGAGACATCTGACGACTAGACGTAGCCCACGGTTTGGGGTGAACCAGTATAAAAATTACTGTGTCAACTTCTCACTACCTTTATCTCTCTTTTCGTTCAAAGTTTTTATTTTACTTAGTTTTCAAACAAGTTTTCAAAGAATACAATTAACTTTGATTTGCAGTAGTTCTTGTGAAAAGAACAAGTTTTTATTTTGACAAAACGATTTTGAAGGTTTTTCAAAAAGGGGAAATACACAATTCAACCCCTCCTTCTTATGCATTCATATATTGTATAATAAGCATTGTAATAACGTGTGATTCACTTCAATTAGTATTAGAGCTTGGTTTCCAAGGATCACTGTAACAAAGTGTGGATCAAAGATTATGGCAGAATCACATACGTACATTGCAGAAGGTGCCTCAGTCACTAGACCTTCAGCATTCAACGGAGAGGACTATCATTACTGGAAAGATAGGATGCGGCTGTTTATAGAATCTACTCATGTTGACCTTTGGGACGTGATAGAGAATGGACCATACGCACCAGTAGATGAAAAAGGAAATCCTATTCCACGGATCAGATGGATGGCTGATCAAAAGGCGAGATTCCAACTGAACTCTAAAGCGAAGTTTTTCTTGAGTTGTGCCCTAAGTAGGAGTGAGTATGACAAAGTCCACGGATGCGATACTGCGAAGGAGATGTGGGACACGTTGTCCATCGCACATGAAGGTACAAACCAAGTCAAAGAATCCAAGATAAGCATTCTTGTGCACCAGTACGAGCTATTCAAGATGAAAGATGAAGAATTTATTGATCAAATGTTTGAAAGATTTCAAACAATTATCAATGGATTAAAAGCACTCGGAAGAACTTACGATACTCAAGATCATGTTCGTAAGATTCTGAGAAGTCTTCCAAGGAGATGGAGACCAAAAGTTACTGATGTGCAGGAAGCTAAGGATTTAAGCGCACTACAGATTAACAAGTTGCTTGGATCGCTGAAGATTCATGAAGTTGAGCTCGATGCTGAAGACAAGCTCAAACGGGACAAATCGATAGCATTGAAGGCCGGACAAAAGAACCGCAAGACTCAAAGAAAGAGGAATTCATCAAAGGCCCTAAAGATTGAAGAGTCAAAGAATGATGATTCCAGCGAGTCAGAACAAGAGTCAAGTGATGAAGATGACGAGTTATCTTTCATATCAAAGAAGATTAGGCGGATGTGGAAAAAGAAGTCCAAAGGAAGTCAATTCTTCAAAAAGAATGGCAAAGAAGGTGGAAAAGTATAAAAGACATCCATCATATGCTACGAGTGCAATAAACCTGGACACTACAAGTCCAAATGTCCTACTCTAAAGAAGAAACCAAAGACGAGTAGAGAAGGCAAGAAAAGCATGATGGCAACTTGGGAGGATCTAGATTCATCCAAATCAGATACAAGCTTCGAGACGTCAAAACATGCAAATATTTTCCTAGTAGCCGAAGAAGAAGAAATTGACAAGGAGGTAACTTCTAAATACGATGACTTGCATAATGCATATTCAAAACTACTAGAGGACTCTCATGCTATTCTGAAACAGTACAAACTGTTAAAGAAAAAGTATGTAGAAAACCTCAAACATACACAAGATTTAGAGAGAGAAAATACATGCTTGAAATAGCAAGTAGAGGAGAATAAGAAAAAGAAAGTTATAGATAGATCTGAAGAGTTCAATCAGCTGAAACTTAGGATTAAAAGTCTTTCAGCTGATTTAGCTACCTTTACTGAGAGTACAAGGAAAATGAATGAGATGTTAGGAAAATGTAGACATCCAAGTGATAAAACTGGATTAGGTTTTACAAGAAATAAGCCTCAACAGGATAAAAAGGTTTTCTTTCAGAAAAGGAAGTTTCAAAAAACATGTTTTTATCAACAACCTATCAAATGCATCATTCTGTGCATGTTACTAACCCAAGAGGGCCCAAGAAAATATGGGTACCAAAAAATAAAAGCGTTTCTCCTGTAGATATCCTTCCTTGGAAGATACGACAAGCACCATTGGTATTTGGACAGTGGATGCTCGTGAAATATGACGGAAAAAAAGGTCTATGTTCATAGATCTTCAGTATAAGAAAGGAGTATCAATAACTTTTGGAAACAACCAGCAGGGCAAGATAATTGGAATCGGTAAAATAGGTAAAGGTTCCTTTGTATGCATTGATAATGTGTTGCTTGTTGATGGTCTGAAACACAATTTGATTAGTGTCAGTTAATTGTGTGATTCTGATTTTGAAGTTACGTTCAATCAAAGTCTTTGTGAAGTCAGAAACAAATATGGGTCTATATTCTTTTCTGCCAAGAGAAGAAATAATCTTTACAAAATTGATTTAGAAGATTTTCAAATTCAAAATATTTCATGTTTCTTCTCAACTGACGAAGAAAGACTAATCTAGCATAAAAAGCTAGGTCATGTCTCTTTTAAACACATTTCAAAGTTGTTAAAGCATGATTTGATAAGAGGTTTACCAAAAATAAGTTTTGACAAAGAATTCTTTTGTGAAAGTTGTCTGAAAGGAAAACAAGTCAAAACATCGTTTTCTTCTAAAAATACCGTAACATCTTCTAGACCTCTAGAGTTGTTACATGTGGATTTATTTAGTCCAACTACGACAATAAGTCTCGACGGAAAGAAATATGGACTTGTTATTATTGATGACTTTACTAGATTTTGTTGGATATTGTTTTTTTCATACAAGGATGAATCTTTTAAGTGTTTTAGATCTCTTTCTACAAAGTTACAGAATGAAAAAGGAATGTCTATAGTCAGTATCAGGAGTGATCATGGTGGAGAATTTGAGAATGAGAAGTTTAGAATATTCTGTGAGGAGAATAGAATTTTTCACAATTTCTTTTCTCCTAGGACTCCACAACAGAATGGAGCTGTTGAAAGGAAAACCATGACGATTCAAGAGATGGCAAGGACTATGCTGTATGAGATGAATCTTCCTAAGTACTTCTGGGCAGAAGCTGTGAATACAATGTGTTACATTCAGAATAGAATATTGATGCGACCATTGCTGAAGAAAACTCCTTATGAGTTATGGAATGGAAAGAGACCAAATATATCTTACTTTCATCCATTTGGTTGCAAGTGCTCTATTCTGAATACAAAGGAATTGTTGGATAAGTTCGACTCAAAGACCTATTCAGGAATCTTTCTAGGCTACTCTTTATCATGCAAGGTTTTTCGGGTTTATAATCTTACCTCGAAGACAATTGAAGAGACCATTCATGTCAGGTTTGATGATAGTTCCCAACCCAGTAAGGAAGATGACATGGAGAGTGAAGTCCCTTCAATACCCTTAGGTGATACAATAGAAGCTTCATCATCAGGAACTCAGATAGACAAGGTTGAGGATATTCCAGAGACTCTTGGATTAAAAAGAGATTGGAGATATAAGAGTTCTCATCCAAAAGAGTTAATTATCGGAGAGACCTCTAAAGGAGTCAGAACAAGGTCCAACTTCAGAAGAGAAGTTAATGTAGCTTTTTTCTCTAAAATAGAGCCTAAAAAGATTGAGGAAGCTCTTCAGGATGAAGCGTGGATTTTAGCCATGCAAGAGGAGCTGAACCAATTTACTAGGAATAAAGTTTGGTCCTTAGTTCCTAAACCCTCGAAGAAATCCATTATAGGAACTAGATGGGTTTTTAAGAATAAGTTAGACGAATCAGGGAGAGTGAATCAGAATAAAGCTAGATTAGTAGCACAAGGCTATAATCAGCAAGAAGGAATAGACTACAATGAGACATATGCTCCAGTAGCGAGACTTGAAGCGATTAGGATATTGCTGGCATATGTTGTTTGTCATGATATAAAGCTTTTTCAGATGGATGTAAAAAGTGTGTTTCTGAATGGTTTTATAAACGAAGAGGTGTATGTTAAGCAACCTCCTGGTTTCGAGGATCTTAGGTATCCAGATCATGTCTATAGACTTCATAAGGCTTTATACGGCTTCAAACAAGCTCTTAGAGCTTGGTATGATCGTCTAAATACCTTTCTCTTAGAGAGTGGTTTTAGTAGAGGTCAGGTAGATAAGACGCTCTTTAGAAAGAATTATGAGAATGAGTTTATCTTAGTGCAAATTTATGTTGATGATATCATTTTTGGTGCTACTTCAAAGAATTTATGTATGAGTTTTGAGAATTTGATGAAAAATGAGTTTGAGATGAGTATGATGGGTGAGTTGAAGTTCTTTCTTAGGTTGCAAGTTAAGCAAACCGAAGAAAAGATCTTTATCCATTAAAAAAATATGTGAAAGAATTGTTGTCTAAATTTGATATGAATAATGTGAAGCCTATGGCAACTCCGATGCATCCTTCGAACGTTTTGTCGAGAGACGAAGTTGGTAAGAAGGTGGATCAAATCCTGTATAGATGGATGATTGGTTCTTTGCTTTATCTTACAGTAAGCAGACCTGACATACTGTTCAGTGTATGCTTGTGTGCAAGGTTTCAAGCCGATCCTAGAGAGTTTCATTACATAGCTGTTAAAAGAATTATGAGATATCTCACAGGTACTACTGATCTTTGCTTAATGTTTGAAAAAGGAAAAGATTTCAGGTTGATTGGATATTGCGATGCGGACTATACCGGAGATAGAGTTGAAAGGAAGAGTACGAGTGGAGGCTGCCACTTTCTTGGCTCAAACTTAGTTTCCTGGTCAAGAAAGAGACAAAGCTCAATCGCTCTATCAACTGTCGAAGTTGAGTACATGTCTGCTGCAAGCTGTTGTTCACAAACATTGTGGATTAAATACCAACTAGAAGATTATTCAGTTGAAGAAGAGGAGATCCCAATTTTCTGTGACAACACTAGTTCCATCAACTTATCAAAGAACCCTATACAGCATTGGAGAGTGAAGTATATCGAAGTCAGATATCATTTCTTGAGAGACTACGTTCAGAGAAAGGTTGTGAGTCTACAGTTTATTCAGACAGTTTCAATGGGCGGACATCTTCACTAAACCATTGAGTGAAGAACGGTTCAAGGAAATCATACGGAACCTCAACATGGTGATGTTAAATGACCAACCGTCTGACATTTCACAGCCAAGTCAAAAGGTCGTCAAAAGTTAACGGCTTCAGAAACAGTGAGTTACAGCTGGTAACTTCTCTCACAAGGAAATTTTGGAGGGAAAGTCTCATAGCCTTAAGAACCTCAACGATTCTAGAACACACCTGATAAGACCTTTCGAGTAGTCTGAAATCAGAAACCTTTCGAATACTCTCAACCCATAAACTTTTCATCTCTCTCAAGATCTCTATAACCAACCTTACTCTTTGAAGAACAACTCAGTTACTACCCATCAAAGAATCAATGGAGCAAGCAATTGTAGCGCCCCCTCACCGTAGGGTACACATCGGGACGCTCGAAGGTCGTTCCGATACGTATCCCACGATAAAGGTGCACTACCAGAAAATTTTCACTAATATCCACATGGCATCGCAATAATTAGAACCATAATATATCAGAAATCAGTAAGTTTAAAATCCAAAATAATCTCGATACAGTCATCCAATATCAGAATAGACAAGTCTATCAGTCCCCTAAACAAAACCAAAAAGGAAACTGATACAAGCATCTATCCTAAGTCATCTGCAAAAGTCCAACCCAGCTAACCGACCTGTGCGCCATCGCTTCTCTTGCCAGCACGCTCGCACGGCAGAAAAAGACTATTTCCTGAGCTAAGAGTCTACTCCATCGATCCTAAAAAATTAGATGCAATTTTGGGTGAGTTTGCGAACTCAGTGAGAAACCATCATCGATGGTTCCCTCAAATCATGCATTACGCAGATTGCGTACAGCACGGCCCAGTAATATACAATTAGTATATAACAATTTGCAGTAGCCGATAATAGTTTACAGTATCATATCACAATTCACAGTATTATGCAACAGTTTACAGTAGCATGTAACAATTTGCAATCTCTCATGTCATCACATAATTCAGCAAGTGTCGCAATTCAATCAGTCATGTGTATACAATGCATATGAGACTCTTTCCCAGTTATTCAGTATTGTGCCCAAGTGCTCAGTCAGTATTCAGTGGGGGACGTGTCGGGGATTTCTCCCCTCGAGCTCGAGGCCCGGTCAGTACAGTTTTCGAGCTCGAGGCTCTTTTCAGTGATAATAGCAACTTGGGTCACATATCCATTATCTGATCATGCATTTATGCATGCAATGCAGTGTTCAGTAATTCAATGTATGGCTATAAAAGCCCAGTATTTCAATTCCCAATGTCATGTAGTATTCCAATCTCATACAGTGAAAGCATGCAATTCGATCATATACATTTCAGTAATCATGTAGTTCACCTTGGCAAGTAATTCACATAGAGCATTTAGACAATCAGGAATTTGAGAAACTAACTAGGTTACTCACCTGTAACTTCCGAGCTACTGCATGGAAGTTCCAGCAATATCCGTGGAATGACGATCCAACGGCGCCTCTATAACAGTAAAATACAGTCCCATTACTAGATGCTCAATAAAACGGTTCAGTGATGCATATGTCTCAATGGAATTATGTACAATGCATGTTCACGATTTTCGGTGCTAAACTCACTTTTGAACTCTTATGCCCCACTCTAACTCTTCGCTCAATCGATCGACAATAATTGATCCAATCCTAAAATTCAGTTCAATTTCCTCAATTTATACTCCCTATAGCAATTCCCTATCCATTGGGTCAAAATCTTTATTGAAAATCCCAATTAAAACTCCAATTGTATCTATTCAATACTTAGGTCACACTATGAACCATAATTGACCTTATTCTCTATGAATCAATACCATTTAAATTAAATCCTAACTTCCATAATAATCCTCAATTGTAGACCTCTTTTCTTAGTTCATAATGAATCAGGAATCACCTCAATCGGAGGTCTATACTATAAATTATACCCAATAAACTAAAATCAATCCAATCAGAAAAGCCCCTTCGCCGCGGCCAAGAAGCTCTCGCCGCGACGTAAAATGGTTCGCTTCATGTGACGTGAAGATCTGCCATTGCGGCGAGCAATCCATTCTGGCGTGCATGAGGCGAGGAAGCGCCACAAGGCGTCAAATAAATTGACGCTCACCGTGGCGTCTCGCTGCTCTCGTCGCGGCGAGCACTAAATTTTCTCGCGGGGATTTCCTCTTCTTCTTCGATCGTTTTCCGCCATGAATGCTATTTAAGCTCAACATTTAACACCCTAACTACTCAATCAACCATAATAAATGCCATAAATGCATCAGAAACCATTAATAACAACATTAATACCATTAAAACTTACCAATCGAAGATCAAGTTCCACAAATCCCTCAAATCTCCGTAAACCCTAAAATCTTTCAAACTCAACGATAACCCACTCTCAATCCTTCTCAACCTTCATCAATCACAATAAACCAGTTAGCCTTGCACAAAGAGGAGAAAATCGCAAGGAAAATCAAAGAACCTCACCGATGGGAGGAATCGAAAATCACCGTGGAGAAGAGAAGAAGAATGCGTAAGCTTTAGGGTGAAAATCCTCAATTTTTCAAACCTATCTATTTATAGACATAGGTCTCCAAATCAGTTCAAATTTCATTCTCAAAATTTCAATGGCTCTACATTTTTATTTCCTAACAGTATAACTCTAATTTTTTTCATTGCCATTGGACAATTCTTTCAGTACTATACAGTCAATCAGTCTGTCACTCCAAAATTTCCGGTCCGGGTATTTTTTCCCGAATTTCTCGAAAATTGCCTATAAGCCACTATCAATAGCCAATCACTCTTAGACTATTCTAAATCAGTCATTCGAGTCCACTTATTCCTAATTTCTCACATAATCCAGTCAGTTTTCCAGTCGATTCATGCTAACAACTAAAATGCCGAAAAATCATGAATGCATGTACCTATGAATAAATGCATATGCAAGAAACCTATTCCTTTATAATTAGAGGCCAGTAACATACTCAATCAGTGAATGCAATGAAACCTATCAGTCTGACCCATTATTACCATAATGCCCTTGCTAACGGTAACAGGATGTTACAGAAATGATCTATCAAAGGCATGTGGATTTTGAATCTCTGAAGAAAGATGATATAGATATCGAACCAGAGATTGTAGAAGCCGGTTGGAGGAAGTTCTTCCAGGTACGGGAGTATGTATATCAAAATGAAGTGTATGACTTCTGGAAGAATGTGCAGCTGGTAGACAATGCTATTATTTCTACAATAGATAGATTGTCTATTGTTGTGACAAGGGAGTTGATTGAGAAGGTGACTGAATGTCCATCTGTCGGAGAGAAGCTTACAAGCAAAGCTAGATGGATGACAAAAGTTAGTTTAAAGGAAGACGAAGTCAGTAAACAGTTGTATGGAGTTAATAACCCATCGGAGAGGAAGACCTCAAGTCTGGTGCCGAAGGCTAGGTCTTACATGCGATTATGTTCAACTGCATCTTACCGAGAGCGGGTTCAAGGCATTTGGTGACTACTTTGGATGAACAATGCCTGTTCTACCTGCTGAATCGCCATCCCATAAAGTTACCATTTCTGATTTTCCAGTATATGGTTAAGGGGATGAAGGATACTAATAGCTACCCATACGGAATGTTATTAACAAGGATTTTCAGGGAGTATGGAGTCCTTCTTGATAGAGGAAACAGAATGAAGATATCTGTCAAGAGTATTATCGACTCGAGTACTATAAGAAAAATGGGCTTGAAGAATCTGGACAGAGTAGAAGCAGATTCTGAGAATAAAGCTAGAATTGAGGGGGAACAGATACAAAAATGCCCATGATTGAAAGAAGAAAATCATCTGAAGAAGTCTTGAAGGAGAAGATGATTAGTCAGAAACAAAGTAGCCAAGTTTAGAGTACAGACGAAAGTGCGTTGAAGAGAAAAGGGGAGAAGCTTCTGAGTGATATTCCAAAGAAGGCGAAGAGATTACCCAGGATTCGAACCTTGAGACAGCAGGAAGAGAAGAGAGCCAGAGAACTTAATCAGGTAGAAGTCTCTGAGACTCGTGCACCGAAGGATACGAGATCTCTAGTCTCGATCTTAAGTGAAGATTCAGTCAAAAAGGCTAAGGAGACTGAGAGGAAAAGAAAGTTGGAGTTTGAAAAGCAGAGACCCCAATTTCAAAAGACCCTGAGACTGACCGAGGCAATGAAGAAGACTAAGGTAGTTAATCAGAAGAAGAGTGTGCCTACTGCTAAGGAAGTTAGTCAAAAGAAGGATACTCCCATTGTTGTTCAACAGAAGAAGCTAACAGAGCTTAGCCTGGTTCAGACTACTTCTATTATTGTTCAACAGGAGGCAACAGCAGAACTCATCTTAGTATAGGTTCAACAGGAGGAGCTAGTGGAACTTAGTATGGTACAGACTATTCTCACTGATGTTCCACAGGAAGAATCAACAGAACTCAGTCTGGTTCCATACAACTATTCTGAATTTCTGAGGAGAGATGAATTGGAGATCAGATTGATTAAAGAAATTCAACCTGTGACTAAAAGGAATACTTCAATAATCATCAGGGATACAGTGAGGAGATTAGTAAAGGCATACTTACAACCTATTCCGATAAATGGTGAGACATGGCATCTGCTGAATGAAGATGAAAGGAATTTTTATGAAGCCTTGAGGTATGCTGCCACAAAACCATACCCTACAAAGATGACCAGTCAACCACACACTATTTACCTGATTACAGAGGAAACGGTGATAAAGGTTATACCAGACCTTTAACCAAGATATCCCATGGATGTTCATAAGGGGAAGAAGAAGTTATACCCATAAGGGGTTATTGATGATCTGTCCGCAGATTAGATTGCAGATGAAGTACGGAGAATAGAGGAAGCATGCTCAGCAAAGAAGACGTTTACAGGAGCTAGTTGTAGTGCAACAACTACAGATGAACACTGTCCAGTGGGGGGAAAGCTGACTAAAGGGACGTTCACTGAATCCCTTGTGCAGATAATAGTGCGTATTAGGCCACTATCTAATACACTGTCAATTGAAGAAGAAGCTCTACCCTTGCGAGGAAGACAAGTGTTAATGCTACCGGCTTCTTATGACTTAGATCTTCCTAAGCCCAACCAATCGGTTCAACCACCTACTTTTGAGATTTTTGAAGACCATATTCCATCTTCAGACGCATATGTTACTACAGTTGTTTTTGAAGAACACCCTGAGGATGATGACCAACTCACCTTACCTTTTGACTTGTAAGCAGAGGTAATGCACCTACGAAGAGAAGTCAAGGAGTTGAAGGAGATGGTGAAAGAATTGTTGAAGCATCATCGGTCGTAATCATTTTTTATCAATAACAAATAGGGGGAGAATGGAAAGCAGAAATTGAAGGGGGTAAACGAAGGAGATGAATTTTTGAAGAAGAAAAAAAAAGATAGGGTGAGGAAGAGTAAGCAGAAAATAAAGAAGTCAGACGAAGACAGTATAAAGATATGTTTTCTTATTTTTCAACTGTACATTTATTTTTTTATATAGTTTTTCACCTTAATTGTATGATTAATTGTTATCATCAAAAAGGGGGAGATTATTAAGTCAAAATGACTTTACATAAATGATTTTGATGAAGTACAAATAACGAAAGAAGGGAAAAATAGACGGAAGCTGAAAAAGCAGATGGAGATTAAAAAACAAACGAAATAAGAGAAAAGCAGACGGAGATAGAAAAATAAAAGGAAGATTAAAAGGCAGACGATAGTTGAACAACATAAGGAGATTGAAAAATAGACGGAGATTAAAAAGCAGACGGAAGCCAAAAGCAGACGGAAGCCAAAAGCAGACGAAACCAAAAGCAGACGATGAAAAGCAGACGGAAGCAAATCACATCTAAATCAAGAATCAGTTTGAGTTAGTTAACGAACTCAAATAAATAACCGTTTCTTTCAAGATTCAAGAAGCAAGATTTAAGAAGCAAGAATCAAGAAGCAGTTGAAGACGAAGGCTATAAATAAGAGTCGAAGTCGAAGATTGCAAAGTTACAAAAAAGTTACACACACACGTGATCGCTTCAAAGTTTACTTGAGAGTTTATTGTGCAAATAGCTAGAGCTATCTTACTGTAACAAAGCTCAAACATATTTCTGTAGGAAAGTAGTACAGATAGCCTGCAGAGGCTAAGTGTGAAAGAATACTGATTGTAAGAGACCTGAAGAGGCTCGGAGTAAAAGAATACTTGTAACATTTGAGAAGTAGTGAAATCTCAAATAGACATCTGAGGACTGGACGTAGCCCACGGTTTGGGGTGAACCAGTATAAAAATTACTGTGTCAACTTCTCACTACCTTTATCTCTCTTTTCGTTCAAAGTTTCGATTTTACTTAGTTTTCGAACAAGTTTTTGAAGAATACAATTAACTTTGATTTGCAGTAGTTCCTGTGAAAAGAAAAGTTTTTCTTTTGACAAAACGATTTTGAAGGTTTTTCAAAAAAGGGAAATACACAATTCAATCTCCCCTTCTTGTGCATTCATATATCGTATAATAAGCATTGTAATAACGTGTGATTCACTTCACAATAAAGATCTTGAAGAGTGACCCATTTATGGTACATCAAGATAGCAAGTGGACGATATTAAAGGGAAGAAGATGTTGCATAAAATCTTGAGATACTTAACTATTAAACCATAACTACAAAGGCTTTTTATGTAAATAAAAATAGCCATATATATGAGGTGGCATAAAGAGAAATGCATTAATGATAAAATTAAGCGACATCCATCAGACTTAATGGCATGGAAAGATTTTTAAGGAAAGTTCCCATGGTTTGCACAGGATTTTTATAATGTGTGACTTAGTTTAGTCTCAGATGCATTTAATCCATTTGGTAATATGAGTACTTCTTACAACATGTGTCTGGTAATTATAGTGCCATACAATTTACCTCATTGGAAGAGTATGAAGGAGCCTTTTATGTTATTGTCTTTGTTAATTCTAGGACCTATTGCTCCTGGTAGCGATATTGATGTATACATGCAACCATTAATTGATGACATAAACCATCTATAGGAGGTTGGATTAGAAACTTATGATGTTGTTGAAGGTGAAACATTTATAAAGCATGCGGCTATTTTGTGGACTATAAATGATTCTCTAGACTATGGGGATTTGTTTGGATGGAGTAATAAAGGATATATGGATGTCCTGTGTGTAACCATCAAACTCATTCAATAAGGACGTTACTTGGAACGTGGGCATAGATGGCAAAGAAGCAAATTGTTTAATGGCAAAGTAAAATTTGGTTAAGCTTCTTTGCACTTTTCTCGTGACGATGTGGTTTACCAACTATCACATTTGGGTGTCATTACACCTAACAAACACCTAAGTAATAAAAAGTGAAAGTGAAGTGTTGTTGAACTCAATTAGAATAAAAGAAGCATATTTTTCAATTTGCCATATTGGAAGGAATTACTATTGATGCATATTCTTGATGTGATGCATATTGAAAAAAATATTTGTGAGAATATTTTAGGAACTCTAATGGGAATTGATGGGAAATCGAAAGACACAATTAAGGCAAGATTAGACTTGGAAGGCTTGCATATAAGAAAAGATTTGCATTTAAAAATAAGAGATGATGGATCGTACATCATTCCTCCTGCTTGTTACAACATGTCAAAAATAGAGAAGAAAATTTTTTGTTAATTTCTTAAATCAGTCAAGATTCCGGATGGGCATGCGTTTAATATAGCCCATTGTGTGAATGTCAACGAGGGAAAAATATCATAGTTAAGAAGTCATGATTGTCATGTACTTCTAAAACGATTACTTAGTATTTAAACTCTATTAATGTCTAGCCTCAATAAAACATCAACTAAGAACAATTTAAGGATAATACATAAATGGAATATAAATTTCATAGTTATGATAAATGATTATTTTATTTTTCAAGTAAATTTATCCCATTAATGATATTATATATGTAGGAATATGCATGTATAAGATAAATAATACCTTCAAATAATTATGTCACTAAAACTACAACAACTAATTGGCTGTAGAGCATAAACTAATGTAAAAAAAATCATATATCACTTATTGAAGACTTTTTGGGAAAAAAAAAAAAAAAACCTTTCCCACTAATAATGACTTGATTTGGAGCTAGACTACAGATTTAGAAGGTTGAAATAGGAGGAGGAAGTTGACATTGGTGTAGTATCAGTTGTCTAAAAGAGGGTAACAATGATCATTAAGAGTTTACAGTATTTTCTTTATCAAATAGAGGCTTTAATAATTTGGTGAAAGATATATATTTTTCTTGTAGTATAAGAAATTTTGGAAACATCCTTTAATTTTTAAAATTTTCAAAAAAAATCTAGTTTTTATTTTTCCGTAAAAATCCTTTTCTTGAACTTCGGTTAAAAAAATAACAATGAAACATATATGATATGAGCATCATACATAGACTAATCAAATGTTACTTTTCACTCATAAACTCAATTTGAACCAGTTGAAATTAACTTAAATTAATAATTTAAGATAATTATAATAAATTTAATGAGTTCGATTCAAGTTTAAGAGCTAGATTGGATTGTAATGTAAGCAACATCTAATCGATTCAGATGATATTTATGTCACCTACGTTTCATCATTATTTTCCAGCTAAAATTTAAGAGGAGATTTTCTAAACAAAATTAAAATCAAAATGAATTTTTTAATTTTAAAATCTTAAAAAATTAGTTTCTTAAATTATAGGGAGCTCTATGTCTTTCATCCTTAAAAGTTGTTGTTGATGGATAAATTGTATTTTGATAAATTACATTTATATGTTGAATTTTTCAATAAATATTTTTATGCGTTAAGTTTTACATATATATTTTATTGTTAAAGATGCAAAGGTAAAATATTTAAAGTTTTCATATCGCACCAATTAATTCATATATAGATCAAAATGAAGCACAAGAATATTAGCTTCCATGTCACTTTTGTCTATGCCTTTAACAATGCTTTCTAAATAGTATAGTTTAGTCCATCCTTTAGAAGTAAAAGGAAATGCAAGGCTCAATAGCCATTATGAAGACTTCTATAATTGTGCTAGCCATATAAAAGTAACATATTTAAAAATTGAGGGACAATTTTTCACTTGAGTAATAAATAGAAAGGAAGTTGGTTCTTAAGGAAAAAGATTGATAAGGCTTTCAGAATGCTTATTGGTTACCAGCTTTTCTAGAGTAAAGCTTCTTTCAATAACCCACTTTTCTTGTACCATACCCTATTTCTAGTTCAAAACCTCTTCAATATTTAGAGGAGAAGTTTTCCTTTTAGGTTCAACAATTTCTTAGCTAAAGTGGAGTGTTTTAAAGGAACAATCACTAAAAGACTCAGTTTTAATGTTCATGGACTTTACATATATGATTGAGAAAACTGCGGCAAGTGAAGAATAATCTTAAGGTTCTTAACAAGAGGAAGTTTAACAATACTCCTCATGCAATCTTTGAGACTAACATGAGACTAAATAGAATCTACTCTTTGTGAGTTCTTGCAAGATGAAGAAAAGATAAAATTACTTAATTGTAACTAGACATCTAAGATTAATTATTCTCTTATGAAATAAAGATCTAGAAACTTATTGATCAAGGAGGGGGATAAAAACTTAAAATTCTACCATAAATCATTACTTTCAAAGAGAAATAAAATTAAAATTGCATCTTTTAGGAATGAGACTGGACATTTGTTGTTATTCCAAACTGATATTTTACATGAAGATGCTCATTTTTTTTCTCACTATTTGATGCCCTACTAATTCATAGTCTTATGTGATTGCTCTTTAACATTTCATCAAGGAATAAATATATACATAAGAAGCTGAATTGTTGACTAAGCCTTTCAATGCCAATGATATGGAAATAACTTTGTTTGCCCTTGAGCCTAACGAGGCTCAAGGACCTGATGACCTTAATGCCTATTTCTTTTAGAAAACTTAGTCTCATAATAACACATTGGTTACTAAATTAATATTGAAATTATTTACCAATGGCAAAATGATAAAGGATTCCTAATGTACATAGACTTAACTCTATGAATAAATTCAGATTAATTTCCTATTATAATATCATCTATAAAATTATTTCCAAGTTAATTGCTATTAGATTGAAAACCACTTTAGATCAAGTGATTGATCCTTTATATGAAGCTTCTATTAAATGGATACAAATTGGTGACAAATTCTTGTTAGCTTAAGATATTTTCAAGAATTAGAACATAGAGCATTCTAGTAATAATTAAGCTATAAAGATTGATTTTCATAAGGCTTTTGATATATTGTATTGGAACTTTATCCGAATTCCCATTTAGATTTTGTGCTATCTTTGTTAAATGGATTGAATAATGCATTACCACTATCTCTTATAATATTTTGATCATTGCAAAGCCTAAAAACTCATCAAGGAGCTAGAGGATTGAGAGGAGGAGACCTCTATCACCCTACCATTTTCAGTTTGCATATGGAATTTTAACCAATCTTGTCAGTGTCTCGATCATCCAAGAGAACTCCACGTATATTGGTCTTCTTATATATTATTTCCAACAAACATTGTTAATACTATAGAACAGTAAACTAGGAGATTCCAGTGATAAAGAGGAAGAAGTTTAGTGAAAGAGGCTCGAACTTGAGGAAGAGGAAAAAGTTTTGGGAGAGAAGATAATCACGAAGTTGAAAAAGGATAAATTTGTAAGAGAGAACAAGTTTCATATGTCGAAGAAGAATAGGTAATCGTGGATTAGATAAAGATAGGTTGTAGTTGGTTTTCCCTATTCCTCCAAAATTAAGAATAGATATTACCGAGGAAGGGGTATTCTGTGTTTGGTTTGTAACCAAACACAGGTTTAATAATACCCAAGAAATATGTTGGGAATAGATTTTATATTCCCATGAACCAAACAACACGTAATAGAATTAGTAAAAGTAAGTTGGAGTGATGTATAACTGCCTAAGGAGGAAGGAGTACTTGGCATAATATCCATTAGATTCATTAATACAATACAGATGATTAAGAGGACATGGAGGTTATAAATCATATTGGACAATGATCTATATCATCGAGTTAAATGTGAAAGTTAGAATGTAATTTCTGCATAAGATAGGAAATTAAGCCTCTATAATGTTTGGCATGATAATTGGGTCAATGCTTATCCTTTTAGTAGAGTTTCAAAGCTATCCCATCTAAAAAGAGACACCATTAATTATGCCTTAGTAAATAAGATCTTATCCTTAAAGTTCTTTTATGCAGTTGATTGGGAATTCTTGGGTGAACCTTAACTTGAATTGCCATCTCATCTCAAACCATGAGGACTCAATTTGATGGGGTAGGCATCCCTCAAGTACTTCCATCAATGAATCTTAGAGAAAAATATTGAGAAATCATGCTCCCAGAGTTATATGATGCGCCTCTTATACTGTTCAAACAGCTTACCCTATAGCTTCTTTCATGATTTCATTTGTAGCTTTTAGAAGACTCCAAATAAACTAAAGTCATAATAATTACATATCACAACATTACAACATCGTTAACCATCAAAAGAATACAATTAACTTTGATTTGCAGTAGTTCTTGTGAAAAGAAAAAGTTTTTCTTTTGACAAAACGATTTTGAAGGTTTTTCAAAAAGGGGAAATACACAATTCAACCTCCCCTTCTTGTGCATTCATATATTGTATAATAAGCATTGTAATAACGTGTGATTCACTTCATAATAAAGATCTTGAAGAGTGACCCATTTATGGTACATCAAGATAGCAAGTGGAGGATATTAAAGGGAAGAAGATGTCGCATAAAATCTTGAGATACTTAACTATTAAACCATAGCTACAACGGCTTTTTATGTAAATAAAAATAGCCATATATTTGAGGTGGCATAAAGGGAAATGCATTAATGATAAAATTAAGCGACATCCATCAGACTTAATGGCATGGAAAGATTTTTAAGGAAAGTTCCCATGGTTTGCACAGGATTTTTATAATGTGTGACTTAGTTTAGTCTCAGATGGATTTAATCCATTTGGTAATATGAGTACTTCTTACAACATGTGTCTGGTAATTATAGTGCCATACAATTTACCTCATTGGAAGAATATGAAGGAGCCTTTTATGTTATTGTTTTTGTTAATTCTAGGACCTATTGCTCCTGGTAGTGATATTGATGTATACATGCAACCATTAGTTGATGACATAAACCATCTATAGGAGGTTGGATTAGAAACTTATGATGTTGTTGAAGGTGAAATATTTATAAAGCATGCGGCTATTTTGTGGACTATAAATGATTCTCCAGACTATGGGGATTTGTTTGGATGGAGTAATAAAGGATATATGGATGTCCTGTGTGTAACCATCAAACTCATTCAATAAGGACGTTACTTGGAATGTGGGCATAGATGGAAAAGAAGCAAATTGTTTAATGGCAATGTAAAATTTGGTTAAGCTTCTTTGCATTTTTCTCATGACGATGTGGTTTACCAACTATTACATTTGGGTGTCATTACACCTAACAAACACCTAAGTAATAAAAAGTGAAAGTGAAGTGTTGTCGAACTCAATTAGAATAAAAAAAGCTTATTTTTCAATTTGCCATATTGGAAGGAATTACTATTGATGCATATTCTTGATGTGATGCATATTGAAAAAAATATTTGTGAGAATATTTTAGGAACTCTAATGGGAATTGATGGGAAATCGAAAGACACAATTAAGGCAAGATTAGACTTGGAAGGCATGCATATAAGAAAAGATTTGCATTTAAAAAGAAGAGATGATGGATCGTACATCATTCCTCCTGCTTGTTACAACATGTCAAAAATAGAGAAGAAATTTTTTTGTTAATTTCTTAAATCAGTCAAGTTTCCTGATGGGCATGCGTTTAATATAGCCCATTGTGTGAATGTCAACGAGGGAAAAGTATCATGGTTAAGAAGCCATGATTGTCATGTACTTCTAAAACGATTACTTAGTATTTAAACTCTATTAATGTCTAGCCTCAATAAAACATCAACTAAGAACAATTTAAGGATAATACATAAATGGAATATAAATTTCATAGTTATGATAAATGATTATTTTATTTTTCATGTAAATTTATCCCATTAATGATATTATATACGTAGGAATATGCATGTATAAGATAAATAATACCTTCAAATAATTATGTCACTAAAACTACAACAACTAATTGGCTGTAGAGCATAAACTAATAGTGGGGACCATTTCTTTCTATGTTAAAAGTATTAAGACACAAATAGGATATAGGCCAAACATAACATGGTTATAAATTTAAGGTAGGAAGGTGTGTAAAAAAAATCATATAACACTTATTGAAGACTTTTTGGGAAAAAAAAAAAAAGAACCTTTCCCACTAATAATGACTTGATTTGGAGCTAGACTAAGATTTAGAAGGTTGAAATAGGAGGAGGAAGTTGATATTGGTGTAGTATCAGTTGTCTAAAAGAGACTAACAATGATCATTAGGAGTTTACAGTTATTTCTTTATCAAATACTTTGTTTCCTATTTGGAATATAGAGGCTTTAATAATTTGGTGAAAGATATATATTTTCTTGTAGTATAAGAAATTTTGGAAACATCCTTTAATTTTAAAATTTTCAAAAATTCTAGTTTTATTTTTCCATAAAAATCCTTTTCTTGAACTTCGGTTAAAAAAAATAACAATGAAAGATATATGATATGAGCATCATACATAGACTAATCAAATGTTACTTTTCACTCGTAAACTCAATTTGAACCAGTTGAAATTAACTTAAATTAATAATTTAAGATAATTATAATAAATTTAATGAGTTCGGTTCAAGTTTAAGAGCTAGATTGGATTGTAATGTAAGCAACATCTAATCAGTTCAGGAGTGATATTTATGCCACCTACGTTTCATCATTATTTTTCCAGCTAAAATTTAAGAGGGGATTTTCTAAAAATTAAAAATCAAAATGAACTTTTTTTTTTTAGAATTTTTAAAAGCTTAAAGATTTTTTAGTTTCTTAAATTATAGGGAGCTCTATGTCTTTCATCCTTAAAATTTTGTTGATGGATAAATTGTATTTTGATAAATTACATTTATATGTTGAATTTTTCAATAAATATTTTTATGCGTTAAGTTTTACATATATATTTCATTGTTAAAGATGCAAAGGTAAAATATTTAAAGTTTTCATATCAGACCAATTAATTCATATATAGATCAAAACGACGTAGAAGAATATTAGCTTCCATGTCACTTTTGTCTATGCCTTTAACAATACTTTCTAAATAGTATAGTTTAGTCCATCCTTTAGAAGCAAAAGGAAATGCAAGGCTCAACAGCCATTATGAAGACTTCTATAATTGTGCTAGCCATATGAAAGTAACATATTTAAAAATGGAGGGACATTTTTCACTTGAGTAATAAATAGAAAGGAAGTTGGTTCTTAAGGAAAAAGATTGATAAGGCTTTGGTAAATGCTTATTGGTTACCAGCTTTTCTAGAAAGTAAAGCTTCTTTCAATAACCCACTTTTCTTGTACCATACCCTATTTCTAGTTCAGAACCTCTTCAATATTTAGAGGAGAAGTTTTCCTTTTAGGTTCAACAATTTCTTAGCTAAAGTGGAGTGTTTTAAAGGAACAATCACTAAAAGACTCAGTTTTAATGTTCATGGACTTTACATATATGATTGAGAAAACTGCGGCAAGTGAAGAATAATCTTAAGGTTCTTAACAAGAGGAAGTTTAACAATACTCCTCATGCAATCTTTGAGACTAACATGAGACTAAATAGAATCTAAAATACTCTTTGTGAGTTCTTGCAAGGTGAAGAAAAGATAAAATTACTTAATTGTAACTAGACATCTAAGATTAATTATTCTCTTATGAAATAAAGATCTAGAAACTTATTGATCAAGGAGGGGGATAAAAACTTAAAATTCTACCATAAATCATTACTTTCAAAGAGATAAAAATAAAATTGCATCTTTTAGGAATGAGACTGGACATTTGTTGTTATTCCAAACTGATATTTTACATGAAGATGCTCATTTTTTTCTCACTATTTGATGCCCTACTAATTCATAGTCTTATGTGATTGCTCTTTAACATTTCATCAAGGAATAAATATATACATAAGAAGCTGAATTGTTGACTAAGCCTTTCAATGCCAATGATATGGAAATAACTTTGTTTGCCCTTGAGCCTAACGAGGCTCAAGGACCTGATGACCTTAATGCCTATTTCTTTTAGAAAACTTAGTCTCATAATAACACATTGGTTACTGAAGTAATATTGAAATTATTTACCAATGGCAAAATGCTAAAGGATTCCTAATGTACATAGACTTAACTCTATGAATAAATTCAGATTAATTTCCTATTATAATATCATCTATAAAATTATGTCCAAGTTAATTGCTATTAGATTGAAAACCACTTTAGATCAAGTGATTGATCCTTTATATGAAGCTTCTATTAAATGGATACAAATTGGTGACAAATTCTTGTTAGCTTAAGATATTTTCAAGAATTATAACATAGAGCATTCTAGTAATAATTAAGCTATAAAGATTGATTTTCATAAGGCTTTTGATATATTGTATTGGAACTTTATCCTGAATTCCCATTTAGATTTTGTGCTATCTTTGTTAA
This sequence comes from Erythroxylum novogranatense, assembly GCA_029891385.1. NCBI lineage: Eukaryota > Viridiplantae > Streptophyta > Magnoliopsida > Malpighiales > Erythroxylaceae > Erythroxylum > Erythroxylum novogranatense. Next base: position 99,779,877 of record CM057225.1, on the reverse strand, counting down.
ATGGATTGAATAATGCATTACCACTATCTCTTATAATATTTTGATCATTGCAAAGCCTAAAAACTCATCAAGGGAGCTAGAGGATTGAGAGGAGGAGACCCTCTATCACCCTACCATTTTCAGTTTGCATATGGAATTTTTAACCAATCTTGTCAGGTGTCTGATCATCCAAGAGAACTCCACGTATATTGGTCTTCTTATATATTATTTCCAACAAACATTGTTAATACTATAGAACAGTAAACTAGGAGATTCCAGTGATAAAGAGGAAGAAGTTTAGTGAAAGAGGCTCGAACTTGAGGAAGAGGAAGAAGTTTTGGGAGAGAAGATAATCACGAAGTTGAAAAAGGATAAATTTGTAAGAGAACACAAGTTTCAGATGTCGAAGAAGAATAGGTAATCGTGGATTAGATAAAGATAGGTTGTAGTTGGTTTTCCCTATTCTTCCAAAATTAAGAATAGATATTACCAAGGGGTATTCTGTGTTTGGTTTGTAACCAAACACAGGTTTAATAATTCCCAAGGAATATGTTGGGAATAGATTTTCTATTCCCATGAACCAAACAACACGTAATAGAATTAGTAAAAGTAAGTTGGAGTGATGTATACCTGCCTAAGGAGGAAGGAGTACTTGGCATAATATCCATTAGATTCATTAATACAATACAGATGATTAAGAGGACATGGAGGTTCTTTGTAGCAAACCCTTTAGATTAAACGTATACATGCATACTACCTAAGGAATGAAAGCTTCTAGTACATAAAGTTAAAATATAAATCATATTGGACAATGATCTATATCATCGAGTTAAGTGTGAAAGTTACAATGTAATTTCTGCATAAGATAGGAAATTAAGCCTCTATAATGTTTGGCATGATAATTGGGTCAATGCTTATCCTTTTAGTAGAGTTTCAAAGCTATGCCATCTAAAAAGAGAGACCATTAATAATGCCTTAGTAAATAAGATCTTATCCTTAAAAGTTCTTTTATGCAGTCGATTGGGAATTCCTTGGTGAACCTTAATTGCCATCTCATCTCAAACCATGAGGACTCAATTTGATGGGGTAGGCATCCCTCAAGTACTTCCATCAATGAATCTTAGAGAAAAATATTGAGAAATCATGCTCCCAGAGTTATATGATGCAGTCTTATACGGTTCAAACAGGCTTACCCTATAGCTTCTTTCATGATTTCATTTGTAGCTTTTAGAAGACTCCAAATAAACTAAAGTCATAATAATTACATATCACAACATTACAACATCGTTAACCATCAAAAGAATCCCGGATTATGCAGACAAATAGATACAAAAACTCTATCCGAGGTCAAGAAAGTTAACTCTAAAGGGTCTCCCCAACAAGCGTAAGAGTAGCAGTAAGACATCAGTATCTATAATCCTCTTCAAAAATTCCGTAACTGCTACTTCCTGGATTTATCAGCCTGAAGATGAAGAAAAAGTAAATTTAGCCATGATCAATTTGGTGGAAGTCGAATTAGTGTCTTAAATGCATGGTGACAACAGTAGAGTATGTTCCACTGGCTGTCAATCTAAGTAATCTCCAACTTCTATGTAAATCTATTTCAAGACTACGAAACATGTAGGAATATAACTCCCAAAGCCATATCAAGAATATACCATAGATGGCCCATGACATACCCTATGTATCAGCTTTTCAAATGCTTCAGTTCCATTTTCTTCAATATATCTCTCTGCAGCAGTTAGAATGTCATCTGGCTTACTGAAGGCATCCTTGTTCCTTGGGACATACCAGATATTGATAGTTTGTTGCGGGTTGATGAAGAATGGCCTTAAAAAGTGCTCATAAACATATGCACCACCACTGAAGTATGGGATAACCAGCCAACAAGTTAAAATTAGCTTTCCATATGACCATATTGGAATCCTGCAATTATAAGAAAGAAAGTTAATATAGATGCAGTATAAACTTGAAATAACTAACTGTTCATCCACTGAAAAATGGTAACATATGAGGTTGATTAATAAGGAACATGATGCAAATGAGTTTACAGTGTATAAAATAAATAAAGAGGACAATCACTCCACAAAATTTAATTTGGTGAGATGAAAAGTGGGATGTGACGATAAAGGTAGCAAGTGCTAAATTTTACTTTATATTAGAATTTTTGTTATTAGATAGGGACTAATAATCAATTCGACATACTGTCCAATTTGTTAAGAACTTAAGCTCATTTAAGAGTAAAAAATCCTCATTAAAGTAGGATTAAACTCTATTTTGGACATCTTAGTTGGGAACCCCTTAATTACTAAGATAAGGGTTACAAAGACATGTACATATGTGTGTGTGTGATTCAGCCCTTCAATAAAATAGGCCCTAGTTTTCTCTATAAACTTCAAATTTTCAATTATTAAAAGTGATTCTTAGACCTTAGAAGTGATTCCTAACTTCCTATCCTAGGAGTGATTTCTAGAACTATCAGTTGTTTACTTCACTAAAACCCCAGCAATTCCAGCTGAATTTCTAGCAACCCAAACCTAAAATTCCAGCAGTACCAAACCTAAAATTCCCACAACCTAAACTGATCCAGACTTGAAACTCAAATTCCAGCAGCCAGATTTTATAAGTTCTATGAGCCCTAGCTACTAGTCTTATATGTCTTCTATTCATAATTACCAATAATCCTACTCCTTGGATTCCCCATTAGAGTTTATGCTATGAAGAAAGCTACATCATTTTTGCATATAACACCACTAAACTTGAAGCTAGCATTCCCTCAGAATGTAGCACAACAAATTTCAGCCAAATATTGGGAAACATGTATTGCCAAAGTGTACTAACCAAAAGCTATCATAAACATAGGTGATTGCATCCAACAGTCAATTTTCGGTGAGTTAGCAAACTAATATGACTTACATTTGTAGACTTTGTCAACACGGGAACGGGCTTTAACTGATTGCAAGATTAGTTTATCAATGTTATTTCCCTTGTGATATTGGGTTAGCACAGTGAATACCAAATGACAGTAACTAATCAGAAGAATCTAGAGGAAGTTCTCCAAGATAGTGTTTCAGACAAAGGTACCACTGTTACACAATAAATTCCTATTCTGTTGATGATTTATTCCATTCAGGCACTAACTTAAACAACACAATTAAATTTTTATGTGTTGACCAATAAAAATGTAACTAATGTTAGTAGCTATAAGTACATTACCATTCAAGGACTTTGGCAAAAGTAAGCTCAAAGAGTGTAATCATAGAGTAAAGAACCCAATAAGTGAGCCACTGCTTATCATCAGCCTGTGACTTTGTCTCAATAGCTCTGATTGAGGCATATCTGTAAAAGAAAATCCAAACTGGTGTAAGTCTGGTGAGGATCCATCTCAGCATTATGACCCCTAACTAATAAAGTTCATAACACACGCCCGCAAACGCAGAAGCGAACACAAAAGAACCCACGTAAAACACAATGTTAAAACGTGGCTTCGTAGACGGGGTCAGGGAAGAGTACTTACAGAGGATATACAAGACTAACCACAGGCCTGCAGAATTAATAAACAGAAAGTTAGAAAAAGGCAATTTATCCACAACATCAACAAAGAATTTAGTCCGTAGGACACTAAACATGAAAGAACAAAACAGCAAAAACCAAAAATCTAATTTCAAGTGACCCACTGGTCTCAACATCTAAGAACCATCGTCCTCTCTTCATCTCATTTTGGGCATTAAAGAAACATATCGTAAAGCAGCTACAATTAGCATCCACCAAGAACTAAAAGGAACAGCCTTGAGAAGCACTTCACGTACTACCTTCAACGCATATCAAGACTTCACCTTCACTCTACATCTCTCTTTTCCTTGCAAGCAAATTGCTCGAGCAAATAAACCAATCTAGTCATACACAAAAAAAAAGGGGCAACAAGAGGAAACGAAAAGGACATACGCGGCAAGAACATCAAAGTTCTTAAGAAGCACCTTCAGGAAGCTTCCAGCTCCGGATCCCATATCTGTTATTGCAATCTCTTTACAAATGTACAAGTTTTCTTGTCTTCTTACTCTGTTTGCTTCCCTCTCTCTCTCTCTCCGTCCTTTTCTTATTCTCTTCCAAATCAAGAGCGCGTCAGTGTGGCTCGGTGAGGAGTAGACAGGTCCGTTGTAATGTAAGAAACTTTGGAACCTGCGACAGAAGGGAGGTAGGATCCACTGCCTTTGGTTCGAGGTTTGGGAATAAAGGAATAAAATAATTATAAAAAATAGTATTTATTTTAAAATTTTTAATTTTTTGGGAATAGATTTATTTCATTAAATTTGAGAATCTACTAAACCTTTCAAAATAGGTGGGTATCAAATTTTTATTCCAATTTAGTAGTTACCATTTATATCCTTCCCCCACATAAGCAATTTTTGTTCTTAATTATATTACTCATCACTTATCATCATCATCTTCATTATTATTATTATTATTATTATTATTATTAGTATTATTATTATTATTATTATTAAGTTTTAAACTTATTATTATTATTAATTATTGTTGTTGTTGTTGTTATTATTATTATTATTATTATTATTATTATTATTATTATTATTATTATTATTATTATTATTATTATTATTAATTATTAATTTTAAACTTCTTAATAATAATATTATTATTATTTATTATTATTAATTATTGTTCTTATTATTATTATTATTTATTATAAATTTTAAACTTATTATTATTATTATTATTATTATTATTATTATTATATGAAATTAATTATCTTATTATTATTATTATTTATTTTATTATTAATGTTATTATATGAAATTAATTATCTTATTATTTTATTTTATTTTTATTATACGAAATTAATTATCTTATTATTATTATTATTATTATTATTATTATACATTTTGTAATAATAATAATAAATATGATATGAAAATATGATATAAAAAATGGTATTATATTATCTTTCATTCCTATTAATGTAACAAACCAAACAACATTATTAGTATTAATACAGAAATTTAAGTTATAAATCAAACATCATTTTTTATTTTTCATACTTATTCTCATTCCCTTCTACTATTATACCAATATTCATAACTAATCTCGCGAAATTGGATCTCTCGTCTCGTCACACTGATTGTTTTCACGTAACGGTGGCCCACAGTTAGAATATGAAATTAAGAATATCTGGAATTTCCCTCCAGTGATGAACACGCGCCATATAGGGAATGGGTGGACTGATGGTAAATCTTAATTGGTAAATAAAATTTTAAAAATTGAATCAGTATTACTTATGCATGTCTTGTCGTCCCTTTTTTGGGTAAAAGAACCGAATACATAATAGTCTTCGAAGATGGAAGAAAAATAGGTACATACTACTCGTATTAGGTTAAGGGCAAAGAGCCTTACTTTTTTTTTTGTAAAGACTATTCGGTTTCAGATGTTGCGATTAGGATAGTCTTTGTTTTAGTTTGTATTTTATAACCAATGAGCCATCTGAAAATTATGGATCTTTGCTGCTAAGCAACACAAAGAAAAAGGGAAATTTTGGGATTCATCGTAGCAAGTCTTTTTTGATGATTTCTTAGTCACCATCAACCAAAAACAAAAGTAAACTAAAATTCAAACCCCTAGTATTACCAGTAAACTGCCCTTTCTTTACTATTTGTAAGCAATCTGGTGCTGTAGAATATCTATCTAGCATTGAACTCAAGGGATAAGCTTGCAGGCATATTCTGGTGGCTCCTCAGATTGCAGTTCTTCAACCTAACTTCCAAGCCCAGAATTTTCATCCCTTTTCACTCCTCTCAACAGCGGAACCAACTGATATTGATGCATCACGACAAGTTAGCTTCTTAAGTAATAAACAAATTTATTTGGATATTCCTACTCGTCGATAAATTGAGTTAGAAGAAGGTAGTTGCTAGAGAAACGTGAATATGAATTTGTTGATGAGATTCAGACAAGAGAAATAAACTATCCTTTTGAGACAATCATTCTGTCCAATCAAGTCCTTCAAAGTCTGCATTGCTTAGTCACATTTTTGGCTAAGCTAGTTCTGGAAATAAGTACTTAAAGACAGTTGATCTCAATCTCCAACATCAAGATCTGGAAGCCCTTTTCATACAAAAGGAAAAGACTGCAATTGATAAACGGAAACAATTGAGGACGGCAATAAGAACATTTGCATGCGCAAGAAATTGGTCATTGAGTTGAGACTATGGAAGTGTTTTCCACTGGACAGATCTTCTGTTCCCGGTACTATATTTTCCCTGTTCCCAAGCCTGTTCACGGGAGGGAACAGAAGTTCTCCTCACTTTCACCCTTTTCAATCCAAGACATCTGAAGCATCTACAAACTCGAGGAGTCACTTAAGAGTAAAGAAGTGCTTTTCATTCACTTTGCAATCAATCGGTTGAAAACAAATTTCAGCACCTACTGTTGAACCCACTGTAGTTTAGCAGCATTTTCTAATGATTGAAAACTATGCATAACCCCCTTTTATCTCATGCAGAGGCCCTGATCTTTATGGGTGTTCAAAAAAATTCGCGAATCTGTAAACCGGACCTGAACTGCATGAACCGAATCTGTAAATAAGGTTAATCGAACCTAAGTTCAGGTTCGGTTCAAACCGAACCTGAAAAATCAGGTTCATAGTTGAGTTCGTGTTTAACTCATGATTCTGGTTTAAACTCGAACTCAAATACCCAAAAATTTATCATATATTTAGATATAATTTAAGAGGATAATAATAATAATAAATTCACTAGTATTTACTATATTAATTCTTGAGTAAAAAAGAAGTAAAGGAAAAAACTATTTTAATTCTATATTATTAAACATTAATCTCGAACATTGCTAGTATAAGTAACAACTAATGTATAATACTCAATACTTCTACTTCAAATAGTAGTTAATATGTGTCAAAGTTATTGATCAAGTATTAAACTATTAATAGAAAAATTCATTGACTAAAATAATATAATCATTTAGAGATTAATTAAAGAAATTAATAAATGTAAAACACATTTATTAAGAAATATATAATATAGTTGCTAATAAATAATAAACATATAATAATATTGTCTTGTACAAATACAAATATAACTTTATTTATCTAAGCACTTCGATTGGAAAGTAATAGAGAGCTCTATTGAAAGTTTATTAAGAAACGAGACGTTACCATAAAATCCTTACGTAAGGTTTTGTGTTCAATTTTGTTAATATAATGAATATCAATCATTTTAATATTTAAATTGAGAATAGCAATGTAGTTTGTTCTTATATGAATCATTGATATGACAATGTAGTTTGTTCTTATATGAATAATTGATAAAATTGCTAAGGTCACTTGTAAATTCAATTCTTATAAAAAAAGGTAATTCAATCCAACGGTCTTAATACAAACCTAGTAAATTTATGGCTAAGATCGCTTGAATCACAATTAATCTTTTATCAAATATCAACCATTGAAGTTGAAAAGTTTTTTCCTTGAGGAAAACAAAGAAAAATTAAAGATCATTCTATTCGTTCAAAAAAGAAAAAAAATTCATTCAATCTTTCATCTTACAATAACTTTTAAACTTCTCATATCTCAAATTACCATCCTACCATCTTATTCGAAGAATAATTGTTGAATAATTTATCTTTTTTTCTAGTATGGATCTTTTATAAGACATTGTTTGATTTATTTTTACTTTGCTTGGGTTTAACATATTGGATTAATCTTTAATGAATTTTATATGCATACTTTTATGAATAATTTATATTTGTTTTCATTAATTATTTTATAATTTTTGTCATATATATTGATATAAATAGGTTCGTTATCCCGAGAACCGAACATGAAAATAGGTTAACCAATCCTATAGGTTCTTTAGGTTCGAGTTCGAGTTCGAGTTCATGAAATTGCGAACCCGACATTCGAGTTCGAGTTCAGTTATTTATGAACGAATCGAAGTTACCTACCATGAACACCCCTACCGATCCCACTAGAAAGTAGGGGTGTTTAAGAAAACTCACGAACCTATAAATTAGACCTGAATCACATGAATTGAGCCTATAAATAAGGTTAATCGAACCTGAGTTTAGGTTCGGTTCGAACTAAACCTAAAAAATCAGGTTTATGGTTCAAGTTCAGGTTTTTAACTTGCGATTCTAGGTTTAAATCTGAACCTGAAACACCCAAAAAATCTATCATATATTTAGATATAATTTAAGAGGATAATAATAATAATAAATTCACTAGTATTTACTATATTAATTCTTGAGCAAAAAAGAATAGGAGAAAAAACTACTTTAATTCTATGTTATTAAACGTTGATCTTGAACATTGCTATTATAAGTAACAACTAATACATAACACTCAATACTTCTATCTCAAATAGTAATTAATATGTGTTAAAGTTATTGATCGAAATATTAAACTATTAATAAAAAATCATTGACTAAAATAATATAATCATTTAGAGATTACTTAAAGAAATTAATAAGTGTAAAACACATTTATTAAGAAATCCTACAATTTTAGTTTTTAAAGCACATATATTAACTTAGATATTTATGAGATATTATAAATATTAAACAAACAAGTAATCTTGATTTTAAAAATATATAATATAGTTGCTAAAATAATAAGCATATAATAATATTGTCTTGTATAAATACAAACATAATTTTATTTATTTAAGCACTTCGATTGGAAAGTAATAGAGCTTAATTGAAAGTTTATTAAGAAACGAGACATTACCATAAAAACTTTACATAAGGTTTTGTGCTCAACTTTTGTTAATATAATGAATAGCAATCATTTTAATATTTAAATTGAGAATAGCAATGTAATTTTTCTTATATGAATCATTTATATGACAATGTAGCTTGTTCTTATATGAATAATTGGTAAAATTGCTAAGATCATTTGGAAATTCAGTTTTTCTAAAAAAAGGTAATTCAATCCAACGATCTTAATACAAACCTTGTAAGTTTATGGCTAAGATCGCTTGAATCATAATTAATCTTTTATCAAATATTAGCCATTGGAGTTGAAAAGTTTTTCCCTCGATGAAAATAAAAAAAAATTAAAGGTCATTCTATTCGTTCAAAAAATTAAAAAAAAATTCATTCAATCTTTCATCATATAGGCACTTATCAACCGCTCATATCTCAAACTACCATCCTACCATTCTATTCAAAGAATAATTGTTGAATAATTTATCTTTCTTTTAGTATGGACATTTTATAAGATATTGTTTGGCTTATTTTTACTTTGCTTGGGTTTAACATATTGGATTAATCTTTGATGGATTTTATATGCATACTTTTATGAATAATTTGTATTTGTTTTCATCAATTATTTTTAGAATTTTTTGTCATATATATTCATATGAATAGGTTCTGGTTACCCTAAAAATCGAACCTGAAAATAAGTTAACCGATCCTATAGGTTCTTTAGGTTCAGGTTCATGAAATTGCCGAACCTGACATTCAAGTTTAGGTTCAGGTTATTTACGAACGGGTCAAGTTACCCTACTATGAACACCCCTATCAAGAAGTATTGAGGCCCGGGTGAACCACTTTACAGACACTAATGGTAATTGGAATTCGGTGGCTTTTCAACACCTGCTCTCCTCGCTGATCTGCATGGCTATCGCAGGTATCCTTCCACCGAAGCCGTTCCTAAGGGTGGATATGCTTATTTGGGATGGCACAGATACTAGTCATTTCACAATGGCGTCAGCCTACTCTATGATCATGCACCAAGAGGAAGCTATGAACACTACGGTCTAGAAAACTATCTGACAATAGCAGGGTCCACAACGTATCCGGACATTTCTTTGGCTCCTTTTGCAGGACAAACTTCTCACCAATCAGCAGCGGGTCCAAAGACGGCTAACTTCGAATTCGAATTGTTTCCATTGTCATCTCGAGAAATCTTCTTTGCATGTCGTGCGGGACTGTCCCAAAGCCCGCTCTTTATGGACCCGGTTTCTCTCACAGGTTATCACTACTGCGTTCTTCTCCATGGATAGCACAGAGTGGCTCCTCCAGAACCTCCGCACTCACCGCTTTGTGGGAGGTTTCGACTGGGTTACCATCTTTGGCACAACTTGTTGGTTCCTCTGATCCTGACACAATAAGGCCCTCTTCGAGAATCACTTCTCCTGGCCGAATTCACTAGAACATCAGGTCCTCAAGTATGTACACCATATTCACTTGGCGGCAATTTGACAACAAAGAACTCGGATGAGCAATGGCCCTAGTTGGGAGCTACTCCTTGGCTAGAACAAACCTCTTCAGGGTTGGGTGAAACTTAATACGGACGGAGTCACCAAAAGCTCCAGCACCTCGACCATAGCGGGTGGTCTGCTACGTGACAGTGCCGACGCTTGGTTAGGAGAATTCATCCAGAACATTGGTTGGTGTCCCCTGCTAACGGCGGAACTTTGAGGTGTGCTTTCTGGCCTTAATCTGACTTGGTCCTTAGGGTATCGCCATTTGGCGTTAGAGGTGGATTCGTGTGCAATGACCAACATGCTTTCTTCGCCGACGCGAGCCACATCCTTTAACCCATTAGTGCTGGGTATCCATAAACAACTGTCCTGCAACTGAGTCGTGGACATCCAGCATATTTATCAGGAAAGTAATCAGAGTGCAGACTAACTTGCACATTATGCCAAACAGTTCCCACTAGGACTTACTACCTTAGAGCACCCGCCTAGGGAATGCTTACCTTTCCTTTTCGAAGATGAATCAGGGGTGAAAACTACCGTGTAATTTGTAGCATTTTGCTTCCTTAGAAAAAAAAGACTATGCATAACAAGCATACCTCGTAAAGCGAACAAAAAGCTCTAAAACTATATGACAAGAAGACGAACACGTGAAATCGTGGCCCCCCCCAGGGAACTACAATACCAGTTATAAACGTTTGATTATGCTATAACTAATTTTCATCACAATAATTAATTTCAAATATGTTAAAAGTGTTTCCATAATTCAGAATGTAAGTATAACTTGAAATAGCGTATACAAAAAATCAAGAAGTTCTAGGGCTGATTATATGCTTGTCCAATATTAGTACCATTAATCCCACTCATGCTAAGACTCGAATTAGTTCATCCAAATTGCTCTTGCGGCAAATACTAACGGTAACTGCAGAGGCTCTTTGGACGTTAACCTGAACAAAATTGCAGTATCTGTTCTCCACAGCCAATCTGTGATTATGATACAGGATGTAAGAGGCTTAACCAAATGAACCTCAAATCCTTTTGTAGAATGTAAACCATGTGGAAGCCGACCTATGAAGCCATTTGTTTTGGAATCTGTTTCTAGTTTCATTCTCATATATCTTCAGGCTCTGTTGCAACCAAGTTGAAACCTGCGGACGTTCAGTCTTCCATCCAGTGCAAGAGCCAAAACATCGTATTCCTCCACATACCAGAGCTCAGAAACAAATGCCTGAGTGACATCAACAACCCAAAGGAGTGCATTTATATGTCGACAAGTTGTATGTGTTTTTTATGTTAATTTGTTACGTGTGTATTAATACCTCAAATCCACGGATTTTGTCATTCAGGCGGGAAACTAGTTCCTGGAAAAATTGGAGTTGATTGGATTGCTCCTGCATCAAAAGCAGCCACTGAGACAAGTTAACTTGTATGAACAAAAAGGCCATGCCCCAGTACAGCAATAGGGAACAATTCTGAACTGATGAAGGTTCTCTTGTAACAATGGACTCTGTAACATAATTATCATCCCAAAGTATGCATTGGGTTCCAGAACCAACAAACTTTGGGAATTAATGTGAATATTATACGTGAAAGCAAGCACCAAAGATTAAATTCTACCAAGTGATGATAGAGTTACAATAATTACCATGGAGGCAGCTTTAGGGGAACCCAGTAACCTTGCAAATGAAGTATGAAGAATAGCAGCATCATACTGCATCATCAAATGAAGCATCAAGGAGGTGAATACAAAAGATCTGTTTTCCTTACGCAGCATGATTAACTTCCTAAAATGCAGATGAACCGCAGGCATAGGTGGACTGGAGAGTCTCAAGGCCAAATTTAATAATGCACTTCAGAAGGCTTCTTCAGAATGAAACATTTCCAGGGGAAAAAGTAGAAGAAATTTTCATTTAATAAGAGTGAGAAAAATGAGTTTGACACATTTCCTTATTGAAAAATTTCTATTTACTTTGATACACCCCAACTCCTAGCAGTTCTTTTTCAACCCTTAGCAACCAGAACTCTATTTAATCTCTGCAACAATATCAGAAAATGGATTTTATAACAACTCTTAAGTAGTTCAGACAAGAAAGGAAGTTCACACGACTCTTACAAGTTGCTTTTCTGGGGCATGTGGAAGTGCAGCCCTCAGTTTAACACGAATTGAAATGGGATCAGTTCCAGAGATAACCTAAGAAAGAGAACAAAGCATTGCCTTTGTCATCAAAGCTTCAAGACTATTATTTCCATCTGTACATTAATAAGTGCAAAATTAGATGCTAGATGAAGAACTTATCATGCAAATGGTGATGATCAAGTTATAATTACCTGCCTCATTGACCCATCAAATTCAGTGAGTAGTATCATAATCATTCTATGATGTTGGAGAACAGGGAAAATAATTTCTAGTAAACATTAACAAATGGAGTGGTGGTTTGTAGGATCTACGGGAGTGAGAGAGAGATTTGTTCTAGAAGGAAGGATAGGGGCTAGGAGGGAAATTGGTTATCAGCTGAGGTGGCTAAGTAGTTAGAATAACCGAATGTACTAGGGGGTAGATGGGATAAAAAGGAGGGTAGAAAAGAGAGGGAGGAAGGCAGAAAAAATAGAGTGAAGAAGAGTGACAGAAGGATTCATACCTTCTGAGGAGCAAAACTGCTCTGGTTAGGGAGAAACACTAGGTTTCTATACGGTAGTTATACAAACATTACATCTATATTGAAATAATATAGAGAAAACTCTAGTATTCCAAGACTAGAGTTCTAACAGTGGTCTGACTTGCCGGATTCGAAGAGAGGGGAGGATCAGGGTTCGGAGGACTTCCACAAACACAAAAAAAAAAAAAAAAAGATTCAGAGTAACAAACCTTGATGTCACCGAAGATGTCGGACAGAGTTGAGCTATTGGAATCTCGTATGGCAAGTTTGGAAGTTGGGGTAGAAGATATGCAAGCATCCATGCAAATGGCCATGATGGAGATGCAGCGAAACTTGCTGCTGGAGATGAGTAAGATGATGGGCAAACGACCGCAGGAGGGACAAGGTAGTGGCGATGCCTCAGGAAGGGGTCCGAATATGGCGAGAGACAGGGATCCTCAGCGTACTCACCAGCATGTTCAGTCGGAGCAATCTTTGGGTAATATGGAAGAGTACAGGATGTCGGTGAGAAACGTAGACTTACCCATGTTCGACGGGTCTGATCCAGTAGGATGGATTACCCGGGCGGAAATCTATTTCGAAGTTCATGGCACTTCGGAAGAGGTGAAGATCAAATTGGCTTTGTTAAGCATGGAAGGAGCTACCATTCACTGGTTCAATCTCCTCCGAGAGACTGAAGTGGAGCTCACATGGAGGAAGTTGAAACAAGCTTTAATCGACAGATATGGTGGAAGGAGGTTTGAGAACCCATTTGAGGAGCTCTCTGATTTGCAGCAAACTGGTACGGTAGATGAATTCATCGAGGCTTTCGAGTTCGTGTCTTCTCAGGTAGGACGCTTACCCGAAGCACAACTCATGGGGTACTTCATGAGTGGGTTGCGCAATGAGATCCGACGAAGGGTGCGTACCTTCAGTCCAATCAGTAGGGTTCAGATGATGAGAGTAGCAAAAGCTGTGGAGGAGGAGCTGTACGGGGATCAAAGGGGTTTTGAATCATCCAACCCATGACATCGCAACTGGCATCACCGAGGAGAGCTTGGGTATAGAAGCCAGAGTCGAGGTCATCCTCCGTATACAGAGTCAGGGTCCTCTAATACGGAAGGTTATGAAGCGGGTCGTGCAGAGGACGGGTCGGGTCCAACCCGAAATGCGACGGGTCATGGTTTTCAGCCCAGATCGCCGACCCGAGGAGTTGGCTCTCACCTCACGACGCCGACTAGACCAGGGGAAGGGGACCGAAGACCATCCATGGACAAACATCGGGGCTTGCAACACATTTCATATCAGGAACTGATAGATCGCAAGGCAAAAGGGTTGTGCTTCCGATGTGCGGAGAAATTTCATCCCCTCCATCAATGTTCAGAACGACAACTTCGGTTGTTAATACTGGATGACAACGAAACCATGACTGAGAATGGAGAAATTATCGCCTTGGAAGCAGAACCGGAGGAAGTGGGGGATATAGCTCTGGAATGCCGCACCATGGTTTCTCACTTCAGCCTTGAGGACAAGGCTGTTCTTCGAGGAGGCGGCAATGTTAGGATCTACGGGGGTGAGAGAGAGATTTGTTCTAGAAGAAAGGACAGGGGCTGGGAGGGAAATTGGTTATCAGCTGAGGTGATAGTTAGAATAACCGAATGTACCAGGGGGCAGATGGGATAAAAAGGAGGGCAGAAGAGAGAGGGAGGAAGGCAGAAAAAATAGAGTGAAGAAGAGTGACAGAAGGATTCATACCTTCTGAGGAGTAAAACTGCTCTGGTTAGGGAGAAACACTAGGTTTCTATATGGTAGTGATACAAATATTACATCTATATTGAAATAATATAGAGAAAACTCTAGTATTCCAAGACTAGAGTTCTAACATGGTTCAAGCTAACTTGATTGATGAGAGAAGCTACTCTTAAGTTTAGATTGAAGATTGCGACACTCATCTCTACTTGATTAATAGCTTCTCTTAGAATTAGCAATGCTTCACATGTGATCTTAATATGTAGTTTATTATTCTGTTATACTCCATTTTTTGGGGATGAATTTCATTTCTCTTTGTAATGTCCACCTTTTTTTAATGAATAAATTACTTATTTTCCAAAAAAAAAAGACCAAAGTTTGCTCAATCATTAAGTTTATATGAAAAACACTGGATGAACTTTAGACCATCCTTTCCATTCCCTACCCAAAAATCCAAAAATAGTATAGGAAAAAATTGTAAGATTACATTAATCAAAGTTTATAGCTCTAGCAAGGAGAACATTTGAGTGTATTAGGCTGGTTACGTAGCTTTCAAGCTGATAATAACTGACTTTGGATCACCAGGGATACCTCAGACCATTATGAAAGACAATTCCTAGGAATATTAAATACTGGTAATTTGCTATTTAACATTTTAGACTTATGTCATACTCCATTTATGAGCTCTAAAAAGATTATCCTCCAGAAAAATATCTAGGTAAATTGTTGGTACAAAAGCCTTGTGAATGGTTCAGTTTATGCATATCCTATAAACCACTTACTAGAAAGGGTCAGTTCAAACCAAAGCTGCTTCCTGATAACTGCAAGTAACATGAGCTAAAAATTTTCAAATTATATGCAAACATGACAGAAAAAATATGTCCAACGATCAAAATAAGCAAAATTGGTTAAAAACAGCCATGGAACAAGGGAAATAACTGAAAGTAACCTGCCAGCATCCCATGAGAACACCAGTCGAAGTTAACACCACCCTATCCAAAACAATTTTTAAGGGACAGATGCCCTCTGCAACAGCTTTGACAGCAGTTGCTTCAGCCTCAACCTGACAAGAAAAAAAGCATCCAAATTTCATATTTAACATTTGGAAAAAGTTAAAAAGCCTTTCACAGCATTGGCTTGTAATTTTACCTCTTCTACAGTGGCAGGAACAGGTAGAATATGGTGCGAGGCATGAAACATGCTAAAATGGTACAAGCTAGAGTTCTGAAACCAAATAGCTAAACCAAAATTCATGTAAGAACACTACAAAAATGAAAATTAAAGAATAAAGAACATGGAGAATAGTTATTTCTTATAAATCAAAGCAACCACCAAGCTAAATCTTGCAAACAACAATCACATAAAAGGTTATTGATAAAACTCACCTTTATCAAAATATGACTTAAAGACATGCTTTACAGCTTCTCTGTTAAAAGCCAATCATAAAAGTAGAGACTTTAGCTTATTGATCAAAGTACAAACACCTTCAAGCAAATTTAAGATAAGAACATGGAAACTATTTGTTTGACATTATATAACAAAGAGATGCAAAAGCTTTTGCAAAGATTGCTACACTCAATGATTGTGTAAGATTTATATCTAAATAGCAATTAACATGCCATTGATCAAACTATAGCAAGCGCCAGGCAGTCTAATTTATATGTCCCCTGCCAGACTCATCATGCTATAGGTTAAGTTTGAATATAACAAACTTGCCTTACCAAAGTATTGCACGAAGAGATATCCTTTTAAAAGGGATATGTTGATCACAATAGCAACATTAGGTAACAAATAAATTATGCTATGCTGATTTCCAGTAAAAATATCGATAAGCCAGAAAAGGAATAACAAAAAGGAAACTAGGTGCTCACGCAATTGGGATAGAGTATTCTGGGTTTAGATACAGCACATTTGCCCGGACAGGAGGCTTTGCTTCCTGTAAACAAGTGCAAAGCATCATTCAAACTACAAAGACGCAGAAACATGAAATACACAAGATTATTTTCTATGCTTAATTGCCCACATGTTTACCTTAAGTACAGGTCTTAAAGACCCATCCTTAACGGTGAAAAGTTCAGAGAGTAATAATGATTGAGATGTTTCACCATGTTGAAGAAATCTCGCTCCATGCTCCTCTAAATCCTTTTCCATTTTATCATATAAAATTGACCTTTGCTCCCCATTTGAGACAGAAGGATCTGATTCAAGCATCCTCTAGCATTAGTATCGCCAGATCATTATTGTTTTTCTAGTCCACTAGTTTTAGGCCATAGCTAAAACCTTGAGAGTGAATGAACGAAATGCAGAAATATGCACTTGATGCACTAAACCTTGAGAGTGGAATGAAGAATCAAGATTTTAGACATTGATGTGAAAACTGATATTCAATATCCCTTTTCAGCCGGCAGAAGCAATCCACATCTTATAAAAACACAAACACTACACCAGAATTCTCTTTATGGACCCAAGATCTTGTGCAACCGCACTTAGGCAATAAAGGAAGCAACAATCATTAATTTCTGTAGCCAAAACAGATAATCTCATTTGGGTTTTAACTATAATACCCCTGGGAACAAGATTAAGCCCACAGATCATAAGAAAGGACGAAACTTCGTATTCAATAAACATGCTTAGTTCTCATCTTAGGCCTAGATCGCTAACGGATGAAATCTGTTTAAAAACAGATATTCAAGTAACAAATAAGAACGAGATTCATGGTTGAAAGTTTAATAAACCTGGGAATTTTCAGTTTATGCTCACTGAATTCTCTCATACCAAACACCAATAATAAATGCTCGGAATTAAAGAGCATACCCGAAGAAGAAGAGGCAGCTGGGTGATTGTGGGAAGATGAGTTTTTAAAAGCCATTTGAAGGATTAAGAAGTAAAAGCAGACGCAGATACACCAAATTAGAACCACAGTTTTGGAACCGTTCGACCTATTTCTCACCAAAGCCACGTCCATGATTTCACCGATTGTTCGATGAAAGATGATGAGGATAACAATACCATCCTCATAACATTAATGCCCCAGCCGGGTGCTTGATTCACGAGTTTACGAAGGAATTAATAGGTAAGATATAAAAAGTAAGTGATTGTTAATTATTATTATAAGAACAATAATTTAATATTTCACTTTTAAAGAATTTTTTATATTCTCGGCTTAGTAGAAGAATGAACTCGTTCTTTGATAGTGACTTTTTTAAAAATAATTAAATATTATTAATTAAGTAAAATATTATTAATTAAAATAATATTATTAATTAATTATAATAAATTAAAATATAATTCATTCATTAATTAAAATATTGTAATTAATATAATTAATTAAAATATAATTCATTCATTCATTAAAATATTATAATTAATTAATTACAATATAATTAATTAAAATATTATTAATTAATTAATTAATTAATTAATTATATTATATTATAATTAAATAAATATATAACTAATTAAAATATAATTATTTATTAATTAAAATATTATAATTAATTAATTAAAATATAATTCATTCATTCATTAAAATATTATAATTAATTAATTATATTATAATTAATTAAAATATTATAATTAATTAATTAATTACATTATAATTAATTAAATATATAACTACTTAAAATATAATTATTCATTAATTAAAATATTATAATTAATTAATTAAAATATAATTCATTCATTAATTAAAATATTGTAATTAATTAATTAATTAAAATATAACTAATTATAATATAATTAATTAAAATATTATTATTAATTAATTAATTACATTATAGTTAATTAAAATTAGTTAATTAGTTACAATATAATTAATTAAAATATAATTCATACATTAATTAAAATATAATTCATTCATTAAATATAATATTGTAATTAATTAATTACAATATATTAATTAATTAAAATATAAATAATTTTATTTCTTAATATTTTTACAAACTAACGTAATAGTAATCATTTCTTCTTCTTAACTAACTATCATAATTATAATGATAATATTTATTTTTATTCCTCACTATATTCATTCTCATTCCTATAACCATTCTCTCATGTAAACCAACTGTTTCCTTAATGCTTATTCGTGACAAGTATGTAATTTCCGTAACTTTGAAAAAGAATAAAGACATTCAATACAGAAAACAATGGAATTGTTTGGCAAACATCAATATGTATTACCTATTATCGATTATTTGATAGCTGATTATACTAGCTGATTTGATCAGCGGATAATATCATTGTTTATTAAAATATTTAATAAAATTAGCTATTTAGTATTAGCTATTGATATGTAAAATGACTTATGAGGGTATAATTAAAAAAAAGTTATAAGGACATGAATATTATATTTCTTAGTATTTTATTGAATATTTTTATAAGAATTTAAATTTTTATAACTCAATTAAAATACTTATAAATCAGTTTTAAACATACTTCTATATTCACATTTAAAAGTCTACTACAACTTCTGGACTTTTAAGTCCACTCAAGAGTAATCTCAACAACAGTACAAAAGGTTTATACATAAGGTCATTTACAAACCACAAGACAATCAAAAGTTAATTTACAAAATCATAAAGCATATCAACATAACCAACTTAATACAAACAATTCATGATCACCGTTATATAACAAAAGTACAAAACAGAGACTACCCTCATGCAGTAATGCCCCAAAAATGTCAAAAGATCGCATGATATACTCAGAGCTTTAAGCTCACCAAATTAACCTGCATGATTATAAAGTAGAGGAGGTGAGTACACCATGTACTCAGTGAGCAGGAAAAACATATATCGCAAATAGAATCCGATATACACCAAGACAGTCTAGATAACCTAAAGACGGGTTTTCACGCATCTAGCATTCACAAAACCACCTATAAAGTGAGCATACATGACATAGAAACTCATAGGCCTAGCTTATGACTCAACATTTACTAATTACTACTCAAACATGTATCTCATCACACCACCACAACTAAATTCATCCCTAATTAATCATTATAAATGTTATTCTAACATGTTTCAATAGGTCAATAATTCACTTACTAATTCAGCTCAATTTCTTCTCAACCATCAAGCTAACCTAACCTTATGTGCAATGTTTACATCCTTTTCTTCCTATTGTTCCTTTATGAACAAGTTGTCTTATTTTAATCATAACTCTCTCTACAAATATCCAAATGTCATGATTCTTGTGCCTCGCAAAACTAAACTTCCATTAGTCTTAATATATCTAAAATTTACACAAACAACATCTCCTTTTAAAATATAATCTCCATCCAAATTATGTCACGTTTCTGGTATGAAACAGACTAGCAACCAATACTCAACTCTCAATAAATCATTATCAATACATATCCTAACAAAACCGTTTCACAAAAGCATTAATAAGACATCAAAAATCATTTTTCATGTTTTATACTTTCACTAATTTGGACTCTAAGATCCTCAAAAATTAGGAAATAATATAAGGTTCTTGCACAGGGGTCTATCACAGGTAGTATTAGGAAAATAAACATAACTCGAGCTCTAGTCACTATTTTGTCAAGCCAATTTCACAAAGGTCAAGTTAAGACCTATATCTACAACTTTCATTCTTTGAGTTTCTTCAAATACATGCTCTAATAATATGAAAGACATATCGAAAGACAAAGATGAAATTGAAACCATAATTTCAACTTATCTTTATAACTTCTTTCCTTCTCCTCTTCTCTTCCCTTTTTCTTCCCTTCTCTTCTCATTTTCATTTTTCTCCCTCTTCTAACCTTATGGCCGACCTTCACCCTCACTTCTATTACCTTTTTCATCCATTTTCTCTAGAAAATTCTACAAGGTCAAACTAATCAATGTCCATAAAGCATAAACTATTTTCTTAGTTTTAAATTTGAGCCCATAAAGTATGTACTTTTCTTATGTTAACACAAGTATACTAAGGATTTATTGGAAAAGTATAGGATGATCTAGTGCAAGTTTATTACAAATCCAATAGAGTTACATATAAATTTATGCTCTAGTGATGGGAAGGATTCAGAGGATGTTACAATATAAAGACAACTAGTTAGCTACCTAAATTGTCTCACTCTCGTAAGGCTAGATATATCATATGTAGTGGATATAGTAAGTTGATTCATACAAAATCCAAAGAAGCCAAATTTAAAAGATGTTTAAAGAATTCTATGGTATATTCAATATTTAATTAATTATGGTATATTATACAAGAAAGAAGGAAAGAGTGAGCTTAATAGATATTATAATGCTAATTATATTGGAGATAATGATTCAAGGTACTTGACCACAATTTACATGTTTAGTTTTAAATTTGGATCTATGTCTTGGTGCAGTAAGAGACAACCTATAGTTTTCGTATCAAGTACTGAGGCATTGATCAAAGTAGCAACAACAACAACTCAAGAATGTGTGTGGTTAATACAACTTATAAAGGATCTTCATCAGCTAATTGATTACTCAGTATAGTTACACTATGATAATCAGCTAGTTATACACTTGACTGATCAATGTTCCACGTGTGAACCAAATATGTGGAAGTACATTACTATTTTGTGCGAGAGAAAGTCTTGTATAGAGAAATTAAAATGCAATTCATAAAGATTAAAGACCAAGTTTCTGACTTATATATTAAAGAACTTAATAGTGAAAATTTCAAAGACTTTTAGTAGGCAGCTTTGTTAGATAAGTAGACAAAGATTCAGAGATAGTAATTATTGAAAGAGAGTATTAAAGTAAGTCACTAACTATAGCACCACTCTCGCAAGATACGTACCCAACATCCTGAGTGATGTCCAAGTGCGAACCCAGCAAAAGTGGCATGCTAGTAGCAGTCAGTTAGTAAAATTTCGTTACCATTTTTTTCAATACACATATGCAAAAATCAATAATGTAATCAGGCCCATACTTTTATTTCATTTGCAAAACATTTTCGAATTTCGGAAGTTAATACATGCAAAAACATATTCAAATCCACATGATACAAAAATTTCGAAATACATTCTTTCATACAAAATTAATGAAAATACTTATGTAGAAGCGAACTGATCCCAACCTTTACCTCTTACTTAAATGCAGTGGTTATACTCCTGTTTGCCCAACGGGGTAACTCTTCTGAACCTGAAAAATATTGCAAATTTTGGGTGAGCTTTGCAAACTTAGTGAGTGACCATTCTCGATAACTCACTCAATCACATAGCACATATAGTTCACATAATTCACATCATTTAACTAATAATCATATTGAATCACATCATTTCACATTTTACATTCAACACATATCATATTCAGAAATCATTCAAATATTTAAATCATACTTTCATACGCATGTGCAGTGCTTATGAGACTCACTTTCAATTATTAATGTTGTGACCGAGTGCTTTTTTATTGGTCCATATCCCTTGTGGATACCGGGCTAGCCTGTAACATCCCACCCCCATTGGAAGGGTAAAATAGTAATTTGAAAAGGAGCCGAGAGTGTTTAGTATTGGGTTGCAATATTTATGCATATCATTACACGTGAATAGTAGAATTGCACATGAACTTGACTGTACATGCATTCATGACATTTCTCTGTATTTGTGCTTAAATGGAATGTGGTTGTGAATTACGTGGTAATTGTATTTGAAAAATTATTTGGAGTGAGTCTTTGTGTGTTTTATATTTTAAGGAAATTTTAGAAAATTTTCTAGAATTTTTCGGGAAAATTTTTGGACCGAAAAAACAGCCAAATGGCGAACCGGTTGAATTTTGGTATCGAAAATTTCTGTCCAATTGTACTGGACTATTGGGTGCATTATGTGGGAACCGAAATTGGGACCCTTGAAAATGGTTTGCCAATTTGATTTTTTTTATTTGGATTATTTTATCAAAGACCATTAATTAGTTTTGTCTTTTTCTTCTTTACCATGGACTAGTGTCAAATTGACACATATCACTCTCATTTAATGGATTCTAGTGTTCTCGGTTCTTCTAGTGGAAGGAATGAAAAGATGATTTACTTGTTTTATTTCTTTCATTCACCCACGACACTTTCAATCCATTTGTAACAAATAAAAGAGTTCCCTTGCTTTTGTGTAGTTCTCCTCCACCGAAAACTCTCATCTTCTTCCTCTTCATAAATTTTTAGAAAATCCTCCAACTTAAGTGCTTTCCTTACAAGCTTAAACCTCCTACTTCCTTACTATAATGGTGTGAAGGAGAGAGAGGATAATAGTTGGAGTATTAATTAAAGAATTGAAGAGTTGGAGTGGAAGTTTTAAAGTAGGTAAGAAATTAATTATGTTCTTTTCTTAGTAGTTTGATGTATTAATTGGGAACTATTGTTCATTAAATATGTGTTATGATGTCTTGATTTCATGAAATCTATAGTTTGAGTTGTTAGGTATAAGGTTATGTTTGTGTATGACTTGATGAAGTTAGCATGAATCATGTGTTTTTAACTTGATTTTAGCTTGATTTTGGAGTGATTTTTGATGACTATTATTGTAATACCCAAATACCTCCTGGGAGGATACATGGATGCCACCCAAGACAGAATAGACAAAACCAAACATCACACTGATATTTATTTTATTTAGTAACTCAAACCCACACACATATATTACATATCGTAAATCTCAGAACAGAAATCCAAATAATATTTACAAGTCCAACAAAAAAAACAAAATATATTTTCAAACTTTATGAACAGACTCCTTTGGCCAGTGCAGTAGACTTGTCCCAGTCTTTAAACTCTTCGCTATGAACCTACACGGGGCAAATCTACTGTGCTAAACATATAGCTTAGTGAGTAATAACTAATCTATATTAACTGATTTCAGTAAACAGAAAGAATGCATTTCAGAACAGATTTTTATACTAAACAGAACGGTAGAACATAGGAGATCCTTCAGAATCAGAATATAATTTAGTTTATGTTAGAATAAAACAGATATCAGAATCCAAAACAAATCAAACTATAAATCCATAAACAGAAGTGGGTAATGGGACTTATACAGGAGATACCATAATTAGTATCAACAGGAGAGACATATGTCTCGATGACAGGAGACACCAAAGTGTCAAATAACAGGAGCAGCTGCAGACCCTTCTAGACATGCCTATTTACCCACAACTAGGACTTAATAGTTTTAAAATAGAACAAGGTCATTTCAGATAATTCACGTGCAAGCAATTAGCACTTCCAATGTATTCCCGAATATTAAACTCCTCGGACAATTAAAATCCAGAATTTATAAACAAATCTCAAGTAGCATAATTAAATTAAATCAATCCTGGAAATTGTCTAGGTTGACTCACAAAATTTATCATAAAACAAATTACTTACCTAAAGTACTTACTGCAATTTTCTATCTATATTACGTACTGAAATTACTGACCTGTATTACTTACCAAAACCGCTTCTTCGCTTTATTGCCTCGAAGTCCCGGCAATATCTGGCAGTGGTCGTTCCTCTATAATAGGGAACACAGATACAAATCACTATTGTGCATGATTAAAAATTCACCAATGTATGATGGATATGTAGGATGCATGTTCATGACAAATTTCGGGACCAAACCCTAAATTCTTAACTTAAATTATTAAATCCTTGATTGTTAATTAAATCTGAAAATTTACAAATTTCACATAAAGAGGTAGAGAATTTTCTTACGAATCCAACACTTCGAGAATCAGGTCATTCGAAGGTCGGATGACAAAGATATGGTCAAAAGAGTGACGTTTATCACACACAAGTCGACTTATACTTATACAAGTTGACTTACAT
This sequence comes from Erythroxylum novogranatense, assembly GCA_029891385.1. Lineage (NCBI taxonomy): Eukaryota > Viridiplantae > Streptophyta > Magnoliopsida > Malpighiales > Erythroxylaceae > Erythroxylum > Erythroxylum novogranatense. Next base: position 99,755,510 of record CM057225.1, on the reverse strand, counting down.
AACACGACAAGTCGACTTATGCTTACATAAGTCGACTTATCCATTAAAAGACACACAAGTCGACTTATACTTATACAAGTCGACTTATATAACACCACAAGTCGACTTACACTGCATAACTCAACTTATTGAAGAGCGGAGATGACATTTTCATGCAATAAATCGACTTATACACCACAACAAGTCAACTTATACCACTGTTCATCGTCTTCTTCACCAAACCAGACGTAACAACAAAGTTTTCTTCCATTTTTCTTTAACTTCATCACTTTAAAACTAACCTATTTAGCATTTCTAACCTATCAGAATCATCAGAAACAACTTTATACTCCAAAGATCACAAAACTTAACATTCCAACTTTCTCTCTCTCTCTCTCTACGGTAAACTTTCAAATTTCTTATTATTACACTTTCTTTCATTTTCTTTATTTATTCTTACACTTCATGTACCTCATCCCAATATCAAAACCTCACCAACCACTTCAGATAAAATTTTCAACTTTAAACATCATTTACAAACACATATTCACTTTCTCACACTACTGCGTTTCTTTCAAACATAACGTTTCCAGAAGTTTCATACTCCTCTCTTGTTATTCCCAACTTAAACACTTCTTACACTCATTAATATTACACCACCGAATCATTTCTTACACAGATCATGCCTATGTATATGTTAATAGTAAGAACAGAGTATGATTTTACAACGTAGGAAAACAGAGCATATCCCAAACCATATATCCATATATTTATATAATCTTTTAAACCAAGCATGCAAAACAAATTAACAATATAACCATAGACAGTGTTTTTCTAACATAATACAGAACTCACATATACAACAGAAAAGAGCATCACCGTACAAACCATGTATATCGATATACACTATAAACTCGTGACTTACCTGTTTTAGATAGTCTTTCCAGTAAACTTGCTACTCGGTGAAGGCGATGAAGTATGAAGAATATACATAACATAAGCTATTTTTTTTCCAGCAATAACTAATAAACCTAATGTATAGAGCATCGGTGGAGAAGAAGAACGGTGAAAAACCAAGTGATAACGCAAATCTTAATACTGAATATTAGACTACGGTATAGCTTGCATGTCCTTCACGTGTATAGTACGTGTCCCTTTCTCAGGAAAGCTTAGTCCGTATGTATAGATATAACGAAGCCAAATGTCAATTGTTAATAAGTCTCTTCGTCTCTGTTAGTAGTATTTTTATTAATAAAATATTCTTTTTAAACCAAATACATAGTTTTGAATTCTTATAACAAACAAATACCCAAAAGTTTCAGACAACTTCCGAAAATTCACCAAAATTCTGTCATAAAATAATGACTCGTAAAATAAATTTTCAACTCAAAATTAATTCACCAACAATTTCTAAAAATATTTGAAGTATACAGAAATTACTAAAATTATATTAATATTGTCCGAACAATTCAGAAATCTCATTAAACCAATTTACCCGAAAAATGTCATGAATGCATGTCAAAATACTTATGCACAATTTAAGCAAATATTTAATAAGCAAATAACTAAATAATTCGTACTAAATTCCTTTAATATTCTAACCCCTAATTTGGGGCGTTACAACTCTTCCCTCCTTAAGAAATTTTGTCCTCGAAATTCATACCTGATTCGAATAATTGCGGATACTGAGCCTTCATGATTTCCTCTGGTTCCCAAGTTGCTTCCTCAATTCCATGATATTGCCAGAGGACTTTTACTAACGGTACTGACTTGTTTTGGAGTTGTTTCACTTCTTTGGCTAGTATGGAAATTGGCCCTTCTTCATACGACAAATCCTGTTGTACCTGAATCTCTTGCACCGGAATCTTATGTGAGGCGTCAGATCGGTATCTCCTCAACATAAAACATGAAAACATCATGCGATCGCCAATTCTCCAGAAGAGCTAATCGATAAGCTACGGGTCCAACCCTCTTCAGAATTTCATAAGGCCCAATGAATCGCGGACTGAGCTTTCTTCCCAAACCGAAGTATGTGTTTCCATGGTGACACTTTTAGAAACACCTTATCACCCACTTGAAACTCAATATCCTTCCTTTTTAGATCAGCATAAGATTTCGCTATCATTTGGCGACTTTCAATCTTTGTTGAATAATCAGAATCTTTTCTTCAGTATCTTTCACAATGTCTGGCCCGATCATCTTGTTTTCACTCAACTCCGTCCAACATACCGGAGTTCTACACTTCCTACCATACAACGCTTCATAAGGTGCCATGCCGATGCTCGTCTGATAACTGTTGTTATCAGCAAACTCCATCAAAGTGAGATAATTATCCCAACTCCCGGGAAACTCTAACACACAACCCCTCAACATATCTTCAAAAATCTGTATAACTCGTTCTGACTGTCCATCTGTCTGGGGATGAAAAGTAGTACTAAACTTAAATTGAGTACCCAATGCTTCCTGTAAACTTTTCCAGAATCTCGAAGTAAATCGAGGATCACGATCAGAAATAATCGATAATGGTACTCCATGCAGTCTTACAATCTCATTCACATACAAATCTGCAAGCCTATCCAATGAATAGTCAGAACGAACAGGTAGAAAATGAGCAGATTTGGTGAACTTATCTACAATAACCCATACCGCATCATGCTTCCTTTGAGTAAGAGGAAGTCCAGTGACAAAGTCCATGGTAATATTATCCCATTTCCATTGAGGAATAGGAATAGGATTTAACAAACCAGATGGAACCTGGTGCTCAACCTTAACCTGCTGGCATGTCAAACATTTTGCTACATAATCCATAACATCCCGTTTCATACCTGACCACCAGTAATACTGCTTCAAATCCTGATACATCTTGTTTCCACTCGGATGCATAGTAAATAATGTATTATGAGCCTCAAACAATATCTTCTTCTTCAGTTCTTCATTAGCTGGCACACACAACCGGTCCTTATAATACAATTCACCATCACCCTGCACAGAAAAATCAGTCTGTTTACCTTCCTGAGTAGCCACGATAAGTTGTTGTAACTTATCATCAACTCTTTGAGCATTACAAATCTCCTGTCTCAAGGTGGGCCTTGCTATCAATTGAGTCATCAAGGCTCCATCAGATCCCAACTTCCATCCAATCTGCTTCAGTGATAAAACCGAGATAGTCTTTCGACTTAAGGCATCTGCTACAACATTAGCCTTACCCGGATGATAGTCCACAATACAATCATAGTCTTTAAATAATTCCAACCAACGTTGTTGTCTCAAATTAAGTTCCTTCTAAGTAAGCAGATACTTCAGACTCTTATGATCTGTAAAAATTCTACACCTTTCACCATACAGATAGTGTCGCCAAATTTTTAAGGCAAACACTACTGCTGCAAGTTCTAGATCATGAGTAGGGTAATTTCGTTCATGAGTCTTTAGTTGCTTAGAAGCATAAGCAACTACCTTACCTTCCTACATCAAAACACACCCTAGACCAGTCCTAGACGCATCAGTATACATAACATACTCCTTATCAGCCGTAGGTTGAACTAATACAGGAGCATCAGTAAGCATACTCTTCAACAGATCAAAACTACTCTGACATCTATCAGACTATTCATACTTCACTCCCTTCCGTAAAAGTTTAGTTAAAGGGGATGCTATCACTGAAACCCCTTAACAAATCGACGGTAATAACCAGCCAGGCCCAAAAAACTTCTCACTTTTGTCACATTCTGTAATGGCTTCGAATTAACAATTGCCTCTATCTTACTAGGATCAACTCTAATTCCTTCAGTAGAGACTACATGCCCTAAAAATGATATCTCCTGAAGCCAGAAAACACATTTACTCAACTTAGCATATAACTGTCTTTCCCGCAAGGTCTGCAAGACAATTCGGAGATGTTCACTATGATCCTGTTCAGTCCTAGAGTAGACCAGTATATCATCAATAAACACCACAACAAACTGATCCAAATATGGCCTGAATACTCTATTCATCAAATCCATGAATGCTGCAGGAGCATTAGTTAACCCGAATGGCATTACTAAGAACTCATAATGTCCATAACGGGTCCTAAATGCAGTCTTCGGCACATCCACATCCTTGACCCGAAGCTGATAATATCCTGATCGCAGATCTATCTTCGAAAACACTCCTGCATCTTTTAACTGATCAAATAGATCGTCAATCCTTGGCAGTGGATACCTATTCTTCACTGTGACTCTATTTAACTGCCTGTTGTCAATGCACATTCTCAGTGTACCATCCTTCTTCTTCACAAATAACACCGGTGCACCCCATGGTGATATACTGGGTCTAATGAACCCCTTATCCAGAAGTTCTTGTAACTGCAACTTCAACTCCTTTAACTCAATAGGAGCCATTCTATACGGTGCTCTGGATATAGGAGCGGTACCAGGCACAACTTCAATAGATAACTCCACTTCCCTTTCTGGAGGGAGTCCAGGCAATTTCTCAGGAAAAACATCTGGAAACTCATTCACTATAGGAATCTCAAGCAGTTTCTCTTTAACAAACATTTCTCCAGTACAGATATATGAATGTGAAGATCCAGGATCAATTAATGCATACAATTCAGAACCAAAGAGAGAAACCATACCAAAGAATGACATCGGTGCATCCCGATCCTCACGAAGCTTTGCATAAGCCCGAGCCAAGGTAAAGGCACAGCTGGTCAATTTACAGTTTCTGAGTGCGAGCTTAGATTAGCCCTGCTCTGATTATATCCGCCTCGTCCTCTTCCTTGACCTCTGTTCCCAACTGAAGCATGCGAAACCTCTCCACTAGCTTGTGCCATCCCAGACTGTCTCAGAGGGCAATTTGCAATCATATGCTTCGTACTGCCACAACGAAAACATGCACCTGTAGCTCTCTAGCAGACACCCTAATGGTGAATAGAGCAGTGTGGGCACTCCGGAGCACCAGAACCTCGACCCCCAGAAGAACCCCTACTAGAAACAGTCGATGTAGGATAGTTTTGTTGCCTTCCCCTCATCACAAATCTCTGAGCAACTCTCGGTGTAGAGGAAGTACCTTCCCGACTTCGTTTCCCCAAAGACTGACCTCCTCGATTAAAGCCTCTTCTCTGACTTCTTTCTTTCCTGATCGTCTCTTGTCTTTCTACTTTTATTGCAGCCTGTACCAACTGATGGTAAGTAACTTATTGTAACATAGAAAACGCTGCCAGATGCTCCTTGATCGAATCATGCAGTCCTTCCTAGAATTGATGACATCAGAACTCTTCAGTTAGTACAGATTCAGGGGCATACTTACTGAGCCGATTAAACTCCCGATCATACTCAGCAACAAACAAACTCCTCTGCTTAAGATTCAGGAATTGCTTCCACCGATCCTTTCAGAAGCTTCACACGATTTTAGTCTTAAATTCTTGGGCAAGAATTTCCGCCGAGGTACCGTAATGAGGACTCCTAAGGACAAACTTCCACCATTCATAAGCTGCTCCCTGTAGAAGGGAGACAGCACAGTGAACCATCTGCTCTGCTGGACAACTAATCTCGTCCAGTACCCTCTTCACCTTCTCAATCCAAAACTTGGCCCCTTCAAATTCCTCCAGAGAAGTCCCATAAAATTCTTCAGCCCCATACTTCCTCAGCTGATCAATCGGAGCTTTAGGTGTTGTCATCCAATGCAGCAAAGTCATAATATCCTGGGATAGCTTAATCAAAGCTTCTCCTTGAGCTGGAGGAGGAGGTGGAACCTCAGCTTCCCCTTGATTGACCCTTAACGGTCCAGGTATTTCAGAACGAGTTTGCTCCGGCTGATTACTCTCAGCAACTTCGTCAACAAATTCGTGAGATCCTTCCATCGTAATTTCTAAAGACAAAACATGGGACACCGCATTAGGCCAAAACACAACTTAGACACTCAACGGAAAACAATAGGCAAGTCGTGGTTAAACCAGAACCGCCTAAACTTGCTCTGATACCAAAAGATGTAACACCCAAATACCCCCTGGGAGGATACATGGATGCCACCCAAGACAGAATAGACAAAACCAAACATCACACTGATATTTATTTTATTTAGTAACTCAAACCCACACACATATATTACATATCGTAAATCTCAGAACAGAAATCCAAATAATATTTACAAGTCCAACAAAGGAAACAAAATACATTTTCAAACTTTATGAACAGACTCCTTTGGCCAGTGCAGTAGATTTGTCCCAGTCTTTAAACTCTTCGCTATGAACCTACACGGGGCAAATCCACCGTGCTAAGCATATAGCTTAGTGAGTAATAACTAATCTATATTAACGATTTCATGAAATGTAAAGAATGCATTTGAATGATTTTTATACTAAACAGGACGGTAGAACACAGGAGATCCTTCAGAATCAGAATATAATTTAGTTTATGTTAGAATCAAACAGATATCAGAATCCAAAACAAATCAAACTATAAATCCATAAACAGAAGTGGGTAATGGGACTTATACAGGAGATACAATAATTAATATCAACAGGAGAGACATATGTCTCGATGACAGGAGACACCAAAGTGTCAAATAACAGGAGCAGCTGCAGACCCTTCTAGGCATGCCTATTTACCCATAACTAGGACTTAACAGTTTTAAAATAGAACAAGGTCATTTCAGATAATTCACGTGCAAGCAATTAGCACTTCCAATGTATTCCCGAATATTAAACTCCTCGGACAATTAAAATCCAGAATTTATAAACAAATCGCAAGTAGCATAATTAAATTAAATCAATCACGAAATTGTCTAGGTTAACTCACAAAATTTATCATAAAACAAATTACTTACCTAAAGTACTTATCGCAATTTTCTACCTATATTACGTCTCGAAATTATCGACCAGACATTTACCAAAACCGCTTCATCGCTTATTGCCTCAAGTCCCGGCAATATCCGGCGATGGTCGTTCCTCTATAATAGGGAACACAGATACAAATCACTATTGTGCATGATTAAAAATTCACCAATGTATGATGGATATGTAGGATGCATGTTCATGACAAATTTCGGGACCAAACCCTAAATTCTTAACTTAAATTATTAAATTCTTGATTGTTAATTAAATCTGAAAATTTACAAATTTCACATAAAGAGGTAGAGAATTTTCTTACGAATCCAACGCTTCGAGAATCAGGTCATTCGGAGGTCGGATGACAAAGATATGGTCAAAAGAGTGAAGTTTATCACACAAGTCGACTTATACTTATACAAGTCGACTTACATAACACGACAAGTCGACTTATGCTTACACAAGTCGACTTATCCATTAAAACACACACAAGTCGACTTATACTTATACAAGTCGACTTATATAACACCACAAGTCGACTTACACTGCATAACTCGACTTATTGAAGAGCGGAGATGACATTTTCATGCAATAAGTCGACTTATACACCACAACAAGTCGACTTATACCACTGTTCATCGTCTTCTTCACCAAACCAGACGTAACAACAAAGTTTTCTTCCATTTTTCTTTAACTTCATCACTTTAAAACTAACCTATTTAGCATTTCTAACCTATCAGAATCATCAGAAACAACTTTATACTCCAAAGATCACAAAACTTAACATTCCAACTTTCTCGATCTCTCTCTCTACGGTAAACTTTCAAATTTCTTATTATTACACTTTCTTTCATTTTCTTTATTTATTCTTACACTTCATGTACCTCATCCTAATATCAAAACCTCACCAACCACTTCAGATAAAATTTTCAACTTTAAACATCATTTACAAACACATATTCACTTTCTCACACTACTGCGTTTCTTTCAAACATAACGTGTCCAAAAGTTTCATACTCCTTCTCTCTTGTTATTCCCAACTTAAACACTTCTTACACTCATTACTATTACACCACCGAATCATTCCTTACACAGATCATGCCTATGTATATGTTAATAGCAAGAACAGAGTATGATTTTACAACGTAGGAAAACCGAGCATATCCCAAACCATATATCCATATATTTATATAATCTTTTAAACCAAGCATGCAAAACAAATTAACAATATAACCATAGACAGTGTTTTTCTAACATAATACAGAACCCACATATACAACAGAAAAGAGCATCACCGTACAAACCATGTATATCGATATATACTATAAACTCGTGACTTACCTGTTTTAGATAGTCTTTCCAGTAAACTTGCTACTCGGTGAAGGCGATGAAGTATGAAGAATATACATAACATAAGCTATTTTTTTCCAGCAATAACTAATAAACCTAATGTACAGAGCATTGGTGGAGAAGAAGAACGGTGAAAAACCAAGTGATAACGCAAATCTTAATACTGAATATTAGACTACGGTATAGCTTGCATGTCCTTCACGTACAAGATGCGTGTCCCTTTCTCAGGAAAGCTTAGTCCGTATGTATAGATATAACTAAGCCAAATGTCAATTGTTAATAAGTCTCTTCGTCTCTGTTAGTAGTATTTTTATTAATAAAATATTCTTTTTAAACCAAATACATAGTTTTGAATTCTTATAACAAACAAATACCCAAAAGTTCCAGACAACTTCCGAAAATTCACCAAAATTTTGTCATAAAATAATGACTCGTAAAATAAATTTTCAACTCAAAATTAATTCACCAACAATTTCTAAAAACATTTGAAGTATACAGAAATTACTAAAATTATATTAATATTGTCCGAACAATTCAGAAATCTCATTAAACCAATTTACCCGAAAAATGTCATGAATGCATGCCAAAATACTTATGCACAATTTAAGCAAATATTTAATAAGCAAATAACTAAATAATTCGTACTAAATTCCTTTAATATTCTAACCCCTAATTTGGGGCGTTACAATTATTGACTGGAAAAGTGCTGTCAAATTGTGGCTATTAGTCTAAGTGAAAGTATTGATGATCTAGTGGCTGATTTCTTGTCTCAATTGGATGCTTGTTGATGTGTATTTGGCATTGGAAATGATAGAATATAAGTTTAGGAGCAAAGCTGGAAAATGCAAATTGATCATGGTTTCATGTTTTTGCCATAACTAATTGTATGCTTAAGAAATTGAGGTGAGGTTTGTCTTAAATTAAACTTGAGACATGTAGCTACAATTTTTGTGAAGGAAGTGCTGGCAAATTTTTATTAGAAGAGTGTTGAATCTTGCCTTGAAAGTGAACTATACTGGCTGTGTGAACAGTAACCGAATTAGATGACCTAAAACTTTGACGAGTTTTCTAGATTGAGTTAGGAGGAATTGGTGAAAATGGTCTTAATGAAAGTTGAAGCCTATCTTGTTAGTTTTCCATTGCCACTGATTTTGCAATTTTTCGATATGTACGTTGGGAGTTATGAATTGTTAACTATTGACTGGTTATGTGCATTTTGGGTGAAACCTAGCTATAAGTGTAGGTTTTGTGAGTATTGTGATTGGAAGCAAATTTAGAGATTTCTGTGATCTGAATTGGTTCAAGTGATCTTCTAGAAAGTTGTAGAGGAAGCAATTATCTTGAAAATGAGATATACTATATTATTATTGGATATCAGAATTGGGATTTATGAATTTTCAAAGATTGGAATTAAGTTAGGTCATTGACTAGTGATCAGGGCAGCCACTTGCAGGACAGCTCTGAGTTTGTTAGAGATGGAATTGGAACAGCCCTTCATGAGAAGTGTATTATTAGGTTTGATCTTTTCATGGGTATAAAGTATGCAAAATTTTGACATTTGTACAAGGAGTTATGCTTTTTATAAAATTGTTGTTCAGTTCAGGTGATTTCAGTGGGCAGAATCGTTCATTGAATTGTTTGACCTACTTAGAAATTGAATTTGATTTCATGTTGTCATGAAAGTTGTAGGTCACAGTCTGATCTTTATTTTGGCATAAATCTTGTAATTTTTAGCAAATTTAATGAGAAGTTATGGATTTTATAAAATGTTGCACTGTTTTGACAAAATGTTGCACTGTTTTGAGAGGCATTGTGAAGGCAGTAACTTTGATTGTATTTTTGACACCCTTAGAGGTGAAATTAGTTTTTGTGTCCTTCATGAAACTTGTAGAGCTCTCTTTTCTCTATAAAATAGATACCAAGTTTGTTCAATTTGAAGTTCGGAGTAGGGAGTTATGCCCTATGGAAGTTGGTATGTCGGAGAAAGTTGTGCAGATCTGGCATTGTAGTAGTGTAAATCGACTTGGATAAGTCGACTAACACATGCACAGTAGTGTAAGTCGACTTGTAGTCTCAGGTAAGTCGACTTACACATGCATAGGAGGGTAAGTCAACTTAGAATCCTCCACCTAATCGACTATGACATGTAACTTGTCCATCTGACCTCCGATTGTCCTGATTCTCGAGGCATTGGATTCGTGAATCATTTAATTTAATTTCTATGTGAAAGTGGGATTTTTAAAGGCGAAATTGACAAAATTTGGTTAGGTTAAAGTGAGGAGATCGGCTAGCGATTTTTGGACCTTTTGACGTCTAAATTGAGCGATTTTAGTGTCTATGGTTTCTTTGGACATAGGGGAACATTTTTACAGTATGATTTGCGGAATGATACCGGGAATGTCACGAACATGCATTGTACACATTTTCATTGATACATGTGCATCTTTAAATAGTTCTGCCTGTACATTCGGTAATGTGTATGCAATTGCACTATTATAGAGGCATATTTGGAGCATCGATCTACCGATGTTACTGAGACTTCCAGGTATTAGCTCGGAAGTATAGGTGAGTAACCTAGATGGTTCCTCAATTATTATCTGTTTATATTTTGCACTTATACAACTGTGGAGAATAATGGTGGGATTAGTGATTGTGTTTGTTTATGACTGGGCTCCGGACACGGATGGTCCGATGAATTGGGAGATTTGACATAGAAGTGCCTTTATGTGCTGATTGTCAAATTGCTTCTTATTCTTGTGTTTCATTCGTTGCTTCTACTATGACGAATTGTTTTCGTGCTTCATTGCGTTGCTCTCTTGTGATGACATCGCTTATCGTGCTTCATTCGTTGCCTCTCTTGTGTCGGGCCTGGGTATATAGTAACTGTGATATATTGGGCATATTGCATTGCATACACAAATACATGAACGGATAATAATAGTTGTGACCAGAGTCGCCACTGATACTGAAAAAGAGCCTTGAGCTCGAAGGGAGATAGTGCATACCCAGAGGGCTCTCCTACTCTCCAAACGCGTCTACTGTCCACTGTTAACTGTTTAAGCGCTCGGTCACAACACTGAAATAAAATAGGAAAGTGTTACATATGCATTGCATTCATAGTTGATTGAATACTGTAAATGGGAGCAAGGCAAGAGTGCCTTCTACAATTGTGAATTTCTTTTGTATAATGATATGGTACTTCTGACTTTGTTATTGTGAACTGAACTGTGAATTTCTTGAGTGATGCATGAATTGGGCGAACCATCGATGATGGTTCCTCACTGAGTTCGCAAAACTCATCCAAAATTTACAACTATTTTTTTCAGGTCTTGAAGAGTACTCCATTAGACACGGGAGTATGCCTACTGCATGCCAGGAAAAGATAGGGGTTGGGATCAGTTCGCGTCTGCATTAGTGTCATCTTACTTTTATACAATTATGGATTCTGCATTTTTCTGGAAAATAGTGTTGTAATTCTAGTGGGCCCCAAATGGGCTATTGTAATTTTATTGATTGTAATGTGATCACTGAAATGTTTATGAATAAAATTGGGCCCAATGTGATTAAGGATTTTTGTACATTTGATGGCTAAATACTGTGACTGTATTATGATGACCTAAAATGTTTATAAAAAAATTTATACTGAATGTTTGACGGTATTCGAGTACTCTAGCATACCACTCTCGTAAGGTACGGATTCGGATATCACCCATGATATCGGGTTCGGGTCTTGTGGGAGTGGGGTGCTACATAGCCCATATCCATTGTGTATACCAAATTGTATCAGATAATGTTTCATATCCCTTAGTGGATACCGGGCACATTCACAACTGAGCCTGAGGCTCTTTTCAGATTTCGAGCTTTAAGTTTTTTTTCACTAGCGACTCCGGTCACAACTGCCTTTATCTTTCATGTATTCATGACATGAAATGCATCAGTCACATATGATCAAACAATCACTTTATTTCACTTTACACATGTTGTCGAACTTTAGTCTGGCATTCAATATTTAAGTTGAGAATCACTTTTTTTTCATTCCTATGCATATTCACATTTTTCTTCAAAACTAGGTTCAACATTTAACAATCAAGTTAAGATATCACATATTCTGTCCAATTCACATTCAAGTAGCACTTCAATATCACATTCATGCATCAAAAATCTCAGACCTTCAATGTCCGAAAGTCAATACAATCACAATCACATTCATTAGTAATTTAATAAATAATTTAAACAGAACAAATAATAAGTAAGACCATCTAGGTTGACTCACAGTATGCTCCAAATTAGCATTTGCTTCCAAGTTCTGAAAACGTGTTGGATCCCGATTTGCTTTAAATTTTAATTATTATTTACTTAATGATTTATTCATGCTTGGTTGTTTGTTAAATTATTTATTATTTTAGAATTGGGTCATTATTGTAGTAGGCTTGAATAAAGATTGAAATTAGTTAAAATTAAGTTGGAAAGATGGGTAGTTAGTTAGAATTAATGGAGAGTTAATGGTTGGAGGAGTGGTGCCATATAAGACAAAATAAGGGTAAAATAGGAAAGTCCATATAAGTGAAGGACAAAATGGGAAGAAAAGGAGGAACAAAAAGGCAAAAATTAGAGGAAAGAGGAGTGAGTATCGTGGAAGCCACAAGGGAGAAGAGGGAAAGAGAGAAAAACGTGAGGGGAGGAGAGAAGAAGAAGAAAATTCGAAAAAGCTAGGAAGAAGGAGGAAAAATCGTGGAAAGAAGAAGAAATCAAGGCTTTCAAGGTAAGTTCTATACCTTTTTTCTTGCTTTAGTAGAAAGAAATAGGTTGTTCTGTTGTGAATGGAAAAATTTAGAGAGAGAAAGGGGTTTTGTGTTGGGTGTTGGATTGGAGGAAGAAGATGGGTTTCTAAGTTGGGTTTTAGGTTTCCTAACCTATGTGGAATATGGGTATGTTGAATTTGAGTTTGATTAGGGTTAATTTCATTTGATTATGATTATGAAAATTTGGGGATTTCCATTTAGATTGAAAATTGAATGAGAATTTTTGGGTTATGTTAGGAAATCAAGAGCCTACCCAAGAGCAAGAGGAAGGGCATCATTGAAGTTGGATTTTTAAGAGTATAAGGTGGGTAATTTATTTGTAGTTATTGTGTAATGGGAAAAATGTCTTGTGTGCGTATATATGTGTATGTATATGCTTGAATTGATAAATTGTGAATTTCTATGATGTGGAAAATGCATTGTGATATGTTTATGCTATGTTATGCATTGAAAGATGTATGACATTTTGATGAGAATTGAATTGTGATTATGTCATGTTATGCATTGACAAATGCTTGACATTTTGATATGATTGTTATGCCATTGAATTGAATTATGACATTTTGGTATAAGAAAACCATGAGAAAATGAGATTTGAAAATGATTGAATTAAGTATGAGAATGTGAGATTGTGAATAATTGAACTAAGTATGAAATTTGATTGTCTTTGGGCGAGAGAGGAACCGTTTCGTTAGTCACATGTAGATCGACTTTAAGACTTCTCCCGGCTGCCCGCTTATGGCCCACGAGATCCAAAAAGTGGACTCGTTTCGTTCATAGAGTAAACTTCGGTTTCTCTGTTTTGTTCACGGAACCCTCTAGCCAAATTGTGTGTGCATTAGCAATTCGATGTGTTATGTTATGTTGAGAATTGTGTGTTATGCTTGAATGAGAAATGACATCAATTGTGTTTAATGTGATGATGTATTGAATTATGAGATTGTGTTTGGAAATTGTGAATGCTAAGATTCATTGTTGGTCTATATGGATATTTGTTTATGTATGATTATGTGGCTCATTGCCAATGGCTATGAATAAGTTAGCCACTGAGTTGTATAGCTTAACCCATAATTTTCCTCCTCAGGTGCAGATCGAAAAGAGTAACGACCCTTGCAAGGCATTTGGGACACTCCAAGATAGTTATTAGTCTTTTGTATTTAGCAACATTTGGCTAGCTTTATAGGCATATCAAACATGAGCATCATTTGTATTTTGTATTAAGTTGATGTATGTGTTGATATGTAAGTAAAGCTTGTTTAAACATTGATTTTGTTTTCAAATGAGAATGAGAGTTGAGAAGCTCATTTTGTATGATTATGTTTCTTTAAAGTTTGAGTATAATGGATGTGCTTAACTTTGGTTGAGAATTCCAATTGTGGCTAGTGTTAGAATATGTTGATATTGTGAATGATGTGTGTGATGAATCCTTTGGAGTTGAGTTTCAATGATGTTTGTAGACTTTTAATGGATTTGAAGTGGTTTTTGTGGTATTGGAGAAGAATATGAGGTAAGGGGATATTAGGATGGGTTGAGGAACCTTTGGAGGGGTCTTGGAGGGTGAAAAATTAGTGACATCCATAGGTTACACGGTCTGCCAGTGTGATTTTACATGAGTCATGTGATTTTGGGCGCAGGGACATTGTTTCGCCCGAAGGTTACACTGCCTGACCGTGTGATTTCACACAGTCCGTATATTTTGAATTTCATAGAGACCGACTTTCAAATTTTTTTCTTCATAAAAATTGTAGCCCTAGATGTCTACTTTCTAACCGTCTAAAAACGCAGTCAATCGGACATCTATAGTGAGAGTTATGGTGTTTGCGCCAAAGTATGTTCAGTAGGAATCAGGATATGAACATATCGGATTCGTTTGGCCATAACTCCTTCGTTCGACCTCCGAATGAGGTGATTCTTAAGGCTTTAGATTCCTAACACGTTTTTCTAACTCTACATAAAAATGTATAACCTTTTTATCTAAATTCAAAAAGTTTGATGGGAAGGAAGTGAGGGGTCGGTTTGGAGAGCTTGATTGGGATATGAACATATTTTGGATTTTAAAGCATAACTTGAGCTATGGAGCTCCGAATGAGGTGGTTCTTGTTTCTAAATAAACTAGAGACTAAGAGCTACCAACTTGGAAGAATTCAATTGTAATTGTTGTGATTTCATTGTGTGGGCTCGCCTTTGCGGCTTGAGATGTCATGCAAATGAGGATTGTTCGTTGAGGTTAAAGAAATTGGAAACCCGCTTATGTTTTCGACTTCGGTTCGATAGTTGGGCTTCGGAAATGGGGCATAACAAAATGTATGAATGTGGACATTTATCCTGCACATCCAAATTATGCAATATACACATTGCACACACGCATTATTAACTTTGCACAATTTTAAACATTTATTTATGCACAAATGTGTATATGGACTATGTACAATGCATGCTCAATAACAATCCTGGGTATATTATCAAATTTCACATCTTATCGAAATTCTCATTTTATAACTCAATTACTCGTCATTTCATTGTTAGCATTATTTGCTCTTATTATCAAATTTTCATTCACTTTAACTTGATACACTTTACTCCTCTTCTTTGAATCACCACTTCAATCATATGAATATCTTTATTCCCAAACAAACTCATACCTTTGGTACTTTGATATCAACAAGTCATTCACTAATGTTATTCCAACATTACAAGATCACACATTATCCAAACTCCCATTTCTTCTTATAAATTCTCCAAATTTCCAAACCTTGAATTCTATTTTTCATGGTTATTTAGACAAAGAAAATGAGGTAATTTGACAATACTTTCTTCTAGGAAAATGTTCTCCCTTATCTTAAGTTTCTAATGACACCAAGATCATTAATTTGATTCAGTAATCCAAAAGTTATATGCTAAATATTTTCGGACTGTACTCATTCTGAAACAGTACACTATACTTAACTTCCATCCAAAAATTGAAAGTCTTAAAGACTGAATTAAAATTCGACTTCTTCAGATGTTTGTAGTCATGTGTCTTTAGTTTACTTAAAACTAAAAATAATCTCATTTGTATGTCTAGATAATAAGTTATGGTCAAAATAAATAAGACTGTTTAGTTTGTAAATGCTCTTAGGTGCACAAACTAAAATTAAGTCACGGTTAACTATTAGAGATCACAGTGTCTTGATGAGACAATTAAACATCATCTAACATAACACTCATAGGTGTGAGGGAGAAAATTCACAAGTGTGAGAGAGTCACGGGTGTGAGAGAAAATCTCACGCCTGTGTAAGAGTCACGGGTGTGAGAAAAACTCACGCTCGTGCACACTTAATCAGACTCGTTCCACATTTTTTGCTCTATCTCTCCCAAATGACTTCAGATGGCTAATATTTTTGGTGAAGATATAGGTTAATGTGTTACGAGTCTAATGGTTTAAGTCCCATGTCATTTGGAGGTCGGGAGAGCGAGATATGGACAAAATAATGAAGGATGTTCAATTTTCTCCAGCCACAGAAGTCGCGATCGTGCTCCTATCAAAATTGCAATCGTGCTCAGCCAAAAAAGGAAAGTTGCGATCGTGCTTCTTTCTCTTCCAAAATCGCGATTCTTCTTCTTCAGATACTATGATTTTCTTCTTCTTTCTTTCTTTTCCTCTACTCAAACCAACATCTCTAACTTAACTCAAACCCCATTTTCAACTTCCATTCAAGTCAAACCATCCACAAACAAATTCAAATTCCAGATTAAAACATAAACACTAAAAACCAAATCACATTCACGTACAATCTTCACATTTTTTTCATTTCTTCTTTCATTTTTTTTTCTGCATTTTCATTTTCTTCTCTAATAATCCATTCAATCATTCTTTCTCATATCTAGACATCAACTTTCACCTATTTCTTATTTCTAAAATTATTTTTGTTCATCTGTATTAACACTCAGAATTTGCGTGAACAATGGTGAAGGCCAATATACATGTATCTCAACAGTAACAAAACAAAGCAAACATCTTTCATATCTCCATAAATTTCTAGATTCTTTTTATACACGGCTTCGTTGATCTTTCAACTCTACAATTTATTTTAACACCACCTCATAACATTTTTTTATCATCAAATCTAAAAAATCAACATAGGTTGTATACTCTAGTTTGCACTCATGTTTCAGCACATGTACATTTTCATTTTATGACTTCAACGTACAATTAACATGATGCATGTTTCATCTTATACAATAATGAAAAACTATAAAAATGCTTACTTGTCTAAAGCTCCATAACCTTCGAGATCACGTGAACCCTAGCTTTCCAATAATACCCGATCATTAATAGTCAAGAGTTGTAGGGTTAGGTATTTCGATTATAGCGAAGAAGATAACAAAAAGAGATGGTGAGTGAAAAGTGAGAGCACGACTTTCTTTGTGAGGGTGAGAGATTTTTTTTGAAAGAATGAAGCTTCCAGAAGATAAAGAAAAATATCAAAGAAGAAACAAGATCCACACAGTAACTAAGTCTTTCAAATGGAATTGTATAGTACAAATTAAACAAGACAAGTGATACATGTCACTTATCCATTGGTCCAATTCCTAATGCTTCTCTTATTAAACTAGTCCAATCATCTCCAAATTTTCAAAGTCATTTTCTCAATATTTTCAATTTTCATTTTTAACAATTCTCCTCCATCATTTGTTTTTTTATTTCTATTTCCTTCCATCGGTTTACTGCTTGAATGACATTTTCCAAGTCTAATAATATTCAACATTTTCGGAAATTTTCTACAAAATCACCAAAAATTCTAAATCAATACATATATTCTCCACATTGATTTTCAATACAATTAATTCACAATTCTCACATAATCACATTTATAATGAATTATACCCGAAAATTGTCAATAAATGCATGTACAGTCATTTTAATGTGTGCAAAAATTCAAATTCACATGAGTATATACTAATAATATGCATGAGCATGAAAAATGCAATTTTCTTAATCTCTCATTGATCTCACATGTACCGTATGTTTTGGTTCTAACTCTTAATACGAAAACGGGATGTTACACTAGCCTATTCTCTTTATTATTTTAGATTATTTCATTTTTACTATTGTCTAGAATTAGCTTAAGAATAATATTAACCAAGTACCGCCTCTTGAGAGGCAACTAGAAAATGAATTAACTTTGTAATTTTCACCACCAATTATGTCTCTTCTTAAGCTTGAACTAATGGCTTACTAAGCTTATAAATATAGGCATTGGTCATTTAATTTTTTTGTACAAGTGAAATGGTGTAGAATAAAGAAAGCAAATATATTTTGTGTGAGTGAACTAAGAGTGAAAATTTTGCTAAATTTAGAAGTTTTTTTGTCATCCAATTTAGTGCTTCACATATTCAACATGCTTTTGGAACTTATAAGTTTTTTTTAATCATTTCTAAATGTTAGCTTCTAAATCCTTTATGGGTTTATTGGTAGCTACCCCTTGATTTATCTTTGATTGTTAGGTTCCTAAAACTCGACGTCCATGTCTGCTAGAACGAATTCACTGTTAATAATACCCATATGTGAATGTCCCGTATTAGGAAAAGAGGGGGAAAAAAAGGCTAACATATAAGCCTAATGGGCTGCTCCACTTATTGTCAATTGATTTTAAAATGAAACCTCACTTAGGCTTCTATGTGGTCTAACTTTTCTTCTCATTTGGGCCTATAAGCCTATTGCAAATTTCATATGGTATCAGAGCAGGTTTGATCCGGATTATTAATTTCCTGGTTATCTGTCTAAATGTCTACTCCCAACGGCCCGGTCCGATTATCACTGTGTTTATTTCATGTGACAACTGGATGTCCAGTCCCAGTTACACTTGAGAGGGAGTGTTGATAATACCCACATGCGAGTGTCCCATATTAAAAAAAAAAAGAGGAAAAATAAGTCTAACATGTAAGCCTAGTAGACTATTCTACCTATTGCCAATTGGTTTTAGAATGAAACCTCACTTGGACTTATGTGTGATCTAACTTTTCTTCTCTTATAGGCCCGTAGGCCTATTGTAAATTTCACATTCACCCTTCCCAAAACCTCTTTGAGTCATGCCAAATGGCCCGGATTTACAGCGAAGTAATGAATCCAATCCTTTTGCCCCACTGTGGTTCCTGTTAATAATGACAGCAATCACTGTTTGGCCTCCAAACTGAAGATTGATTAGTTCATGTATAAGAATGTTGTGTTACTATTGGAATCATCTCAACTGATTTACGCTGTAAAGTCACCAACTCGTTTGTTTACTACCTGAAAGACTAATAATATATTCCTCTTTAGCCCGTTTGAAGTAGAAAACAATACCATCGCTAATGTCTTCTAGTAGTGAAAGATCCATCTTCAGTTGCATTCAATTGCTTGTTTTAAACATAATGTAATTTCTCAAGTAATATAAAGATATATAAATTTCTGGTTGTAAGGGCAAATATTGTAAGACATCCCCTTCATCTTATCATAGTAAATGTCAGAGCGACGCTTAAGGGTCTTTATAGTATTTTAAAAGAAAAGTTCTTGAGGTTGCTTAATAATGCGAGGTACTGCAGCCTGAAAGACCAAGATGCGTACCGAGAACATCAAATTGCTTAAGTTTGATGCCGAATAGATTTAGTGATTGATTTAGGGATAAATCAGTCTAAAAAAAGAGAATTTGAAAACATAAATATCCTATCAATAATATAGGGTCCTTCAAAATATTTTAAAGTATAATAATATTTTTTGATGGAATTTATACAAAAATTTAAGCTTTCATTTAAAATTCAGATAAAATAATTTTTATGATATTAAAATTATTTCCTAACATTACCAAAAGTTAAGATTTAAATTAATTTTTCGTAAAAACACTACAAGAAAATAAGCCCTTTTGCGTCGTTTTAAAAATGTCACAAAAGGTCCTAAAACCGTCGCAGAAGAGTATTTGCGACGTTTTAAAAAGCGTCACAAAAAACGTCGCGGAAGGTAATGTAGGTAAAAGTTTTCCGCGACGTTTTTCACAAAACGTCGACATTCTGTGACGTTCACAAAAAAATTGCACAATCCGCGACGTTTTACGAAAACGTCACGGATTGTTAGAGTTTCCACGACGTTTTTAAAACGTCGCAGAATGTAAAAGAATCCGCGACGTTTATTTTTAAACGTCTCTGATTGTCTTTCGCGACGTTTATTTTTAAACGTCTCTGATTGTCTTTCGCGACGTTTATTTTTAAACATTGCTGATTGTCTTTTGCTACGTTTTTAAAAATGTCGCGGAATGTCTTTTGCGACGTTTTTATTATTATTATTTTTATTTTTTCCATTTTTGAAAATTATATTAATTTAATAATTTTAAATTTTAATAATTTTTAAATAATTTTTTAAATCTTATTTATTTAATAACTATTCAATATTATTTATAAATTTTATTTATTTAGTAATTCTTCAATTTTAATATATCATTAATTTTAATAACTATTCATGTATGACAAGAATTTCATCTTGTGCGAAAATTTATTATTTAAAATAATTCCCAAGCATGTCATAATACAATAATTAACATAAACAATACGTCATAAGTGTTTAATATATCAATATGAGTACATATATCTAATCTAATCTTGATGAAAATTATTGTAAACGATTACAAACACCACTGAAAATTGTGAAGCCTCAAAATCTCAGGACCACTTGAATTGTCTCTCTTACTTCATTGAGCTCAGCTTCAGTTCCAAAGTGAGATATATTAGACGATCACCACGTTCAGAGTAAATAATAGATGCCGCCATTTCCTGAAGTCTTTGGATCTCCAAGTATTTCCTCTGTCTACAAAAGTATAATGAACAACCATTATATGAACAATTAGAAGTGTCACTTAAGACTATTGTAAGTTAACTTTGCTATAATTAAAAAGTTTCCATGTTGTCTTGTTGTATACATAAACAATTACAACAAAAAGAGATACTAGACAAGTTAGACTTGCAACTGGAAGGAAAATTCATAATTTGACAGCTTTTCGTAATATTGCAGTATACAAGTCAAACTAACAAATTATCTAACAATGGGTTGACATAGAAAAAAATATTTTCAAAGGAAGGCAGCATTGTATATACTCTGAAGAAGATGGAACTATACATTCAAATGCATAACTCTAATGGAACACACATGATGAAGCAACAATGGCTGTAATCGAGGGAAAGCAACAATGTCCATCAAACTCAATGCCTTGTCAAAGCCAACTTCAGTAGAGTTATGTATCAAATGAAAATAAAGGACAAGAAAAACAACCAAATGTTTTTTACAATGCTAGACCATGTTCAACAGATACGGAATATTAGACACCACTCACCTCTTCATGCTCAATAGTGTGAGTCAGAGGAAGTATAACTTGACCTCCAAAACTTCCAACTCGAGATCCTGCTAAGCTATAAGGGCCAACCTTCATTGCTGCAATCGAATATGCATCAATCTTTGTTATCGCCCATTCGATCTATGTTCTCATAAGAATCTAAGGAGAATTGCAGGAGGAACATTACGAAGAAGAAAGGTTCATTAAAGAAAAAGAGGAAATGCTAAACATTAAGCGGTGGAAGCAAGGTAAGATAAAAAAAAATGAAAGATTTCAAACTAGTTTAAGACCTAAAAGTGAACTATGCAGAAAATACTACAGATAAAATATTATCAACCACTTAAACATGTGCAATTGTCTGTAAAAGAAACTTAACTGTTGAGTAAAGGAGCATTAAAGTTTCAAACAGTGAATTAAAATGAATTAAACAAAATATCCTCCATACCAATTATTGAAACATGAAGTAACTACCGTTTCGAAAGTCATTCAAGAGAAGTTTATAGAAGAGAACTAGTCCTGGAATGCTAACCTGTATAAGCATGGATGCCTTAGCACACAAGATGAAGTAAATCACACGTTAATATATTGAGTAATAATATGACCAAGATACACAAGAAGGGGGGGTTGAATTGTGATAAACTTTTCTTTAATCCCTTCAATAACAATTGCTTGTTCTTTCGAAAACTTATAAATAAATCAATTCTTAACTAGTTTGAAAACTTTGTTAATAATGAAAACTACGATTTAAGAAAAGTAAGAGTTAGAGAGAAAACACGCAATTTTATCTGGTTCACCCTAAACCGTGGGCTACGTCCAATCCTCGGATATTCTTCCGAGATTTTCACTATCTCAAACCGATTACAAGTATTCTTTAGTGAGCCTCTTGGTCTCTTAACATCAAATATTCTTTTACTCTTAGCCTCTTGGTTATCTCAGTAGCACTTTTTCAAAAATGAAAAGCGATAAAGAGCTTTTACAAAAGAGTTGCTCTTCCTGATATACACTCGAAAATAGTTAAGTAATTTTCTCGAGATGAGCGAGATATTGAATACGCGAGTTTCATTCACTTTTTCAAAAGTTATTTCTTCTTGATCTCGACTCTTATTTATAGTGAACTTCAACTGTTTCTTGACAATCGCTTCTTGAATCTTTAAAGCGGTTATTCAGTTTAGCTCAATGAACCGCTTAAGCGATGTTTCTTTCTTCCGTCTTATTTTAAGTATAAATGCTCTTTTGTCTTAGTAAAGCTTAAATGCCTTTTTGTTTAAATCTGCTTTTTCTTTAAATGCCTTTTCTTCAAATCCTTTTTTGTATCGTCGCTTTTCTTAGTCCTTTTCTTAAAATGCTTTTTTGTTTAAATCGCTTTTCTTAAAACGCCTTTTTTGTATCGTCCTTTTCTTCCGTCTCGCTTTTCTTAAAATGCGCTTTTATTTAAATACATTTTTCTTTCGTATATTTCTCTTTGTTTATTATCAAAATAATTTAATCGTGAAGTCTGGTTTGACTTAACATTCTCCCCTTTTGATAATAACAAATACTTGTGAGAAATATGAAAAGTATCATATACTTGTGAATTATCTGAAGTATTGAGATAAAAATTATCTTCATCCTTCCAAATGATTTCTTCCTTCTCCTTCTCTCTTCCTTCTCCCTTCTCCCTATTTGTTATTGATCAAAAATTATTTTCCAATCTGCTTCACCAACTTTTTCAGCATCTTCTTAATCTTCTTCATATCTTTATCAAGCTTACGAACATGCTTCTTTAGAGTTGATGATTCATCTGCAGTTGAAGTCTTGTCTTAACAACTTGCTTTTCAGCGATAGCCCTTTGTTGTTGTATAAGCTTCCTTGTTAAAGACATTTGGTTCAATGATTTGTAGAAGAGGAGGAGGAACAAATCTGACTTGTTCATTGATATCAAGATCATAGGAATCTCTTATTCGTTGAAAAGTGCGTCCAAACCATGGCATAGCTTCAGAATTGAAGTGATCTCCACAGAGGTCGATTTAGCGAGAATGTTTTGTATTATAGTAAAACAACATTACGAGTTGCCAATCGAATGCGAACAATCTTGACCCATTCGATATTGCCTCCAC
The DNA here is from genome assembly GCA_029891385.1 of Erythroxylum novogranatense. Classification (NCBI taxonomy): domain Eukaryota; kingdom Viridiplantae; phylum Streptophyta; class Magnoliopsida; order Malpighiales; family Erythroxylaceae; genus Erythroxylum; species Erythroxylum novogranatense. The sequence goes on along the minus strand of CM057225.1, from coordinate 99,732,136 downwards.
TGTGGATCATCTGCTGTGGCCTTAGTTAGACTTGGTCACGGATCTTGATACCGCAAATGGACTTACCACTCCTTTTCTCCTTACATGCTTCATCAATCAATTTCTTGCCTCTTGATCGATCGGAAGACATGTCATCAATCTTGGCTCGGGTTGAACTTTCACTTTAGCTTCTCATAATTGAGTTTAACAAAATTTGGTGGTTGAAGATCGGTACCACCTTGATTATTGTTACGCTTTCGATATAGGATAAGAAGTGATCGCTCTCGAATGGCTCTGGTGGATATGGTTCTCTCTGACTCTCTTGATTGATCATAGAAATTTTGTAACCCCTATCCAATGGATGAGAAATGCCATTATCATATTCTACAAATTTGAAGAATGCTTTGACAAATCTCTTGGGTTTGTCTCGATGATGATTGACTTGGTCTTCTTCTCCTTTCTTCTGACCAATCTATGTTCCCATCTTTCTCTTTGAAAGTTAAATACTTGGATGGAACATTAGTCATCACACTTACAACTTTTGAAGTAGCCTTCATTCCAAAACATGTGTAGCAACTTGTTTATGGACAAGTGTGGACTGAAAAGTAGTAGGAACTATTTCTTCAAAATTGGATTATTAAAATTTTGTGAGAATCCTTAATATTACCCTTAATGGCTTCCTGATAAACTTCATGGCGACTTCCATATTAACTTCAAAGACATCAGCAAAGACTAACGGCACGTGCAGTGATTTTTAGAAATGTCAACAACAGTTTCTTCTAGCCTTGTCTTCTTAGCCTTTGCCTCTGTTGTTGGATTTTCTTCTTTTCTTGCACTCATTTTCTTTAACCTTGGTGACCTCTTGGATTGAACTTTCTTCTTCTCGAGTTCTTCTACTTTCCTTTTCCTTCATTTCCTTGAGATTGAGTTTACGAAACTTTCTCGAGGATTGATAACGATGATTTTGTAGCTTTAGATCTCGCTGTTCATAATGCTTTGGTTTGCTTGAATCTCGGAAGGATCGGCTTCTTTACATCGCATACAGCTTCCTTTGTGGGTGGCGTTCTTGCTTGCTTATGAATGTCACTCACCAAAGGTTCCCTTCCGCTTTAAGTCACTGATTCAAAAATCGAGCAGATCTTGACTTGACTCTGAGAGTGTAATCTTCTCTCCTTCATAGAGGATTTCTTGGTTTAGGCTCCCCTCGGTTGTTGCTTTCCTTGATTCTTCGGTCCTTGTTTGTCGAAAATCTCGGACTCATTTTGTGTCGATGTAGAATCTATATAACTTCTTCAGATACCTTATATCGACTCCCACTCAATCGATTCTGATTCTTTAAACATCCTTGTCAACAACATCCCATACGGAGAGTGTTTGTATCCTTTATTGATTTAACCATATATTGATAAATCAAAATGGTAAATCTATTGGTTGGTGATTCGGAGATGAAGGATACATTGTTCATCAAAGTAGTGACTTGATGTCTTGAACCTATCTAGGTAACACACATCACACAAAGCAATGAAACAAAACCCTTGCCTTTGGTATAAGCCAAGAGGCTCTTCTTTCATTGGGTTGTTTTGACCATAAAGTTGACGAGTAACTTCATCTTCGTTCAACTTGACTTAGTCATCCATTTCACCATGTTAGTAGGTTGAACTCCACTACTTCGGACATTCAGTGACTCTTTCCAAGAACTCCTTGGTTCTATAACGAGGAGTGTTTCTACATCGATCGATTGTATTATCCACGGTTTAGTATGTTTCCAGAACTCATAAACTTCTTTGAGATAAACTTGCTCTCGTATTTGAAAGAAGTTTCTCCATCCTGCCGCTATTATCTCCGTCTCTATATCCATTTGTTCCCTTCTTAGATCTTCAAAGTTTACCAATCTTCCCCAGTTTGCTCCTGGATCAACTCGCAAAATGGGCTTGACATTCATCTTGTTGATTACGAGTGAATAGGAACTTCGCTTGAAGAATTTTCGAGAGATTTGAGAGAACTAGCAATTTCGAATTTGTTAGAGATCCCAAACGTCGGTTTAGGGATTTTATAGCAAATTCTAGAACGATATACTTCTCGATGATCGTGACCTTTTCCCTCTAAAATTTTTCTTTGTGAAAGAAGTTTTAAGTCTGAAACCGTCAACGCCATTTAACTCCACCGTTTCATTGTCTTTCTTTTTGAAAAATCAGATGATCAATCTGTTAACTCTGCCATCTTTCTGTCTTTGTCTTTAAAAAATCAGATGAATGATCCGTTAACTCCTCCGTCTATCTGTTTCTTCTTTGCGAAAAAACCAGATGATTGGTCCGTTAACTCCTCCTTCTATCTGTTTCTTCTTTGCGAAAAACCAGATGATTGGTCCGTTAACTCTTCCGTCTATCTGTTTCTTCTTTGCGAAAAACCAGATGATTGGTCCGTTAACATCACCATATTGAGGTTGCGTCTGATTTCTTTAAAGCGATATTCACTTAGTGGTTTTGTGAAGATATCTGCCCACTGAAATTTCGTTTCCACGAATTGTAAACTGACAACTTTCTTCTGAACGTAATCTCTCAAGAAATGATGTCTAACTTCAATGTGCTTCACCCTTGAATGTTGAATTGGATTCTTTGACAAGCTGATGGCACTGGTGTTGTCGCAGTATATTGGAATCTCTTCCTCTTGTATTGAGTAGTCCTCCAATTGATACTTGATCCACGATAATTGTGAACAACAACTTGCGGCGGACATATATTCAACCTGCGGTTGATAATGCAATCGAGCTTTGTCTCTTGCTTGACCATGACACGAGTTTGGTCGAGTAGTGACAACCACCACTCGTGCTCTTCCTTTCAATCCTATCACCGGCATAGTCCGCATCGCAATATCCATTCAACTGAAATCTTTACCTTTCTCATACATTAAGCAAAGATCGGTAGTACTGCGAGATATCTCAAAATTTGTTTCTGGTATGTAATGAGATTCTCTAGGATCGGCTGAAACCTTGCACACAAGCATACACTTGAATAGAATGTCGAGTCTACTTGCTTAAGATAAAGCAAAGAACCAATCATCCTCTAAATAGGGTTTGATCCACCTTCTTACCACTTTCGTTTTTCGACAACAAGTTTGAAGGATGCATCGGTGTAGACATACTTTTAACCTTGCACATATCAAATTTAGACAACAATTCTTTGACATATTTTTGTTGATGGATAAAAATCTTATCCTTAGTTTGCTTTACTTGCAATCGAAGAAAGAATTTTAACTCACCCATCATGCTCATCTCAAATTCATTTTCATCATATTTTCAAAGCTTATGCATAACTTTTTGAGGTGGCACCAAAATAATATCATCAACATAGATTTGCCTGATAATAAAATCATTATACAAGTTCTTCCTAAAAGAGTTTTGTCAACTTTACCTCTAGTAAATCCATTTTCAATAAGAAATGAGCTCAGACGATCATACCATGCTCTAGGAGCTGTTTGATCCATATAAGGCTTTATGAAGTCATAGACATGATCTGGATACTTTATATCCTCAAATCCGGAGGTTGCTTGACATAGACTTCTTCATCTATAAAGCCATTCAGAAATGCACTTTTACATCCATCTGAAAAAGCTTTATGTCATGGCAAACAACATATGCAAGCGGTATCCTTATTGCTTCAAGTCTTGCTCTTGGAGCATATGTCTCATATAGTCTATTCCTTCCTGCGATTATAGCCTTGTCTACTAATCTTGCCTTATTGCGACTTACTTTTCTGATTAGTCTAGCTTATTCTTGAATATCCATCTAGTACCAATAATGAATTTCTTTTCGGGTTTAGGAACTAAGGACGGACTTTATTCCTCTTGAATTGATTCAACTCCTCTTGCATAGCTAATATCCATGTTTCATCTTTTAGAGCTTCATCAATCTTTTAGGTTCTACTTGGATATAAATGCCACGTTGGCTTCTCTTACGAACTTGGACCTTGTTCTTACACCTTCCGAGGTTTCTCAGATAATTGACTCTTTAGGATGAGGCTTTTGTATCTCGATCTTTCTTTAACTCAAAATTCTTAGAGATATCTGTCTTTTCATCATGAAGTGTTCTGATGAAGATACTTCCTTACAACTGCGTCGAGACTTTATAAAGACATCATCTTGATTCCTCTTCCTTATTGGGTTGAGAGCTATCATCGAACTTAACGTGAATAGTTTCTTCAACGATCTTTGAGGTGAGGTTGAAGACTCTAAATGCCTTTGAAGTGAGAGAATAGCCTAGAAAAATTCTGAAAGTGTCTTCGCATCAAATTTGTCGAGCTTCCTTTGTGTTCGAAAAGTGCACTTTGCGGCCAAAAGGATGGAAATAAGAAATGTTTGGTCTCCTTCCATTCCTGACTCATAGAGTTTTCTTGACATTGGTCGCAGCTGACTCTATTCGAATGTAGCATCTTTGTATTGATGACTTCTCGCTTGAAGTATTTAGGAAGATTCATCTCGCAAAGCATTGTTCTTGCCATCTCTTGAATAGTCCTATTCTTCCTCTCAACAACTCCATTCTGCATGGAGTCCTTGGGGCGAAAGTTATGAAAATTCCTTTTCTTGTAGAATACTCAACTTCTCATTTTCAAATTCTCCTCCATGATCACTCCTTATGCTTCTATAGACATTCCTCTTTCATTTGTAATCTAATGGAAAGGTTTCTAAAACACTTGAAAGACTCATCTTTATGTGATAGAAAAGTATCCAACAAAACCTTGTAAAATCATCAACAATCACAAGTCCATACTTCTTTCCACCAAGACTTATTGTTCTTGTTGGACCAAATAAGTCCATATGTAACAACTCAAGTGGTCTAGAAGAAGTTATGAAATGTTTTGAAGAAAGAGGTTTTAACTTGTTTCCTTTTTCGACAACTTTCACAAAAGAAATCTTTGTCAAAAGCAATTTGTGGCAAACCTTTTACCAAATCATGTTTCAAAAGTTTTGAAATATGTTTAAAAGCCGACATGACCTAGTTTTTATGCGGATCGGTCTTTCATCTTGATAGATAAAAACATGAAATATTTTGAGGTGAAAACGTCTAAATCAATTTTATAAAGATTGTTTCGTCTTTTGGTGAAAAGAAGATGGAACCATTTTTGTTTCGACTTCACAAAATTTTGATTAAAAGAAACTTCAAAACCGAGAATCACATAATTGACTAATACTTATCAAGTTATGCTTTAAACCATTAACTAGTAGTGCGTTATTAATGCATGCATGAGAATTCTTACCAATCTTACCAAACCCGATTATCTTTCCTTGTTGGTTGTCTCCAAAAGTTCTTGATCCTCCTTTCTTGTCTTGAAGATCTAGGAACATAGACTTGTTTCCGTCATGTGGCCTTGAGCATCCTTATCCATATACCAATGGTGCTTCTTTGGTTCTTCCAACGAAGGATTTCTGTAGGAGATATTATTTTATTTTTAGGTACCAGTTCTCTTGGGTCCTTTAGGGTTAATCGATGTAATGAATGATAATGTTGATGACCTTCTCCAAAATCGATTGATATCTTTTCTTATTTTTTGAGCAACCGATTTTACTACGTAATCTTTGGGGCTTATTTTTAGTAAACCCTAATCGGTTTTATCCTCGGATATACAGATTCTCTATCATTTCATTCATCTTTTTGTACTATCAGAAATTTAGCTAGATCAATTGAGAGATTATTAATTCTCGCTTCAATTGATTAATCTCTTGAATCTATCTACAACTTTGTTGTTATTCAATTCCTCGACTTGCTTTCTCAAACTTATATTCTCACTCTATCTCATGAGTATGTTTGAGGTTTTCTACATATTTCTTCTTGACAGCTTGTCTTTGTTTCGAATAGCATGAGAATCCTCTAACAATTACGAATATGCATCTTGTATATCATTATAGTGGAAGTTACCACCTCATCACTTTCTTCTTGACTACCGGACATATGTTAGCATGTTACGGCTTGTGAACTTGTATCGATTACGATGAATCCAGATCTTCCCGTTGCCATCATGCTTTTCTTGTTATCTCTACTCCTACGGGTTGTCTTTTCAACATTGGACACTCGGACTTGTAATGTCCCGCTTCTTGCATTCATAACGGTAATGGATGCTTTATCGACTTTTCATCGTCTTTGCCATTGTTCCTTCTAAATGTTGAATTTCCTTTGGACTTCTTTTTCCACATTCTTCTTATCTTTCTTGAAATGAAAGATAGCTCATCGTCTTCATCACGATTGATTACGACTTCTTTGGAATCATCATCCTTTGCTTCTTCGATCTTTAACGCCTTTGATGTATTCCTTTTGTTTTCTTCTTCTGGATTTTGTGATTCTTTTGACTTGCTTTGGCGCTATGGACTTCTCCTTTTGGGCTTATCTTAGCATCAAGCTCTGCTTGTGTATCTTCAGCGATCGAAGCAATTCATCAAGCTTCAATGCGCTTAGGTCTTTGGCTTCTTGTCTGTGATTACTTTGGGTCTCCATCTTTTGGGCGACTCCTCAAAATCTTTCGAACATGGTCTTGGCTGTTATGCGTTCTTCCAAGAGCTTTTAGCCCATTAACAATTGTTTGGAATCTTCGAACATTTGATCAATAGTCTCTTCTTCTTTCATCTTGAATAACTTCGTCTTGATGCACCAAAATACTTATCTTGGACTCCTTCACTTGATTTGTTCCTTCATGTGCAATTGATAATGTATCCCACATTTCTTTGTGATGTCGCATCCATGCACTTTGTCATACTAAACGCTCGATACCTGACTCGAGAAAATTTAGCTTTGGAGTTTAGTTGAAATCTTGCTTTACGCTTTCGGTTGTCCATCTTTCTCGTGGAATTGGATTTTATCATCATCTTCGGTGTGTAGGTCCATTCTCGATGATGTCCCAAAGGTCAATGTGAGTAGACTCGATAAACAATCTCATCCGATCCTTCCAATAGTGGTAGTCTTCACCATTGAATCTTTGGAGTGCGGTGGTGAGGCTCCTACGCAATATCGTGTGTGATTCCACCATTTTCTTTAGTTCACACTTTATTAGAATGATTCTTGAACACCTTGCTCGATACCAATTGAAGTAAATCACACGTTAATATATTGAGTAATAATATGACCAAGATACACAGAAGGGGGTTGAATTGTGATAAACTTTTCTTTAATCCCTTGATAACAATTGCTTGTTCTTTGGAAAACTTATCGTAAATCAATTCTTAACTAGTTTGAAAAACTTTGTTAATAATGAAAACTACGATTTAAGAAAAGTAAGAGTTAGAGAGAAAACACGGCAATTTTATCTGGTTACTTTAAACCGTGGGCTCGTCCGATCCTCGGATATTCTTACGAGATTTTCACTATCTCAAGCGATTACAAGTATTCTTTAGGTGAGCCTCTTGGTCTCTTAACATCAATTATTCTTTTACTCTTAGCCTCTTGGGCTATCTGTAGCACTTTTAAAATGAAAAGCGATAAAGAGCTTTTACAAAAGAGTTGCTCTTCCTGATATACACTCGAAAATAGTTCGCAATTTTTCTCGGATAGGCGAGATATTGAATCTGCGAGTTTCATTCACTTTTCCAAAAGTTATTTCTTCTTCAATCTCGACTCTTATTTATAGTCGAACTTCATTTGTTTCTTGACTATCGCTTCTTGAATCTTTAAAGATACGGTTATTGAGTTTAGCTCAATGTACCGTCTTAAGCGATGTTTCTTTCTTAGTCTTATTTTCGTATAAATGCTTTTTGTCTTAGTAAAGCTTAAATGCTTTTTGTTTCGCCTCATTTTCTTTCATCCTTTTCTTAATCGCTTTTTTTGTATAAATCGCTTTTCTTCCGTCCTTTTCTTAAATACGCTTTTGTTTAAATCTGTTTTCTTTAAATACCTTTTCTTAGTCTTCTTTTTTTGTATCGCCTCGCTTTTCTTCCGTCGCTTTTCTTAGTCGCTTTTTGTTTAAATCATTTTTCTTTCGTATATTTCTCTTTGTTTATTATCAAAATTATTTATCGTGAAGTCTGGTTTGACTTAACACAAGATGCCATTCTTGTGAAACAAATCCATTAGTGAAGGAAAGATTTGAACCCATTAATTTGTCGGTGATGAGTTCACAGACGATAACATCATCCATGCCATCATTTCCATCATTGACCATCCCTCATCGATAAACCCATTAAGAGCTTCATTAAAACCCTGCGAAGATCATAACTTCGTCATACACGGAATGCAATTCTAAATAGAATATAGAGGGAGCAGACTTGATCACAAAATTATCAAATTGGGAGCAGATCGACTCGATGCTTTCATGAGCGGCGGTGGCGATCCCGATTGGTTATGTTGGCTTGAGAAATCTCTGTGCAATCGCCGTAGATGTTGTAGAGCACGAATTAAGATGAGAAAGAGGTATTAGAAAATTAAAACTTATGCTTATTCATCAAGTTTGGTAACTTCTTCATTCTTGAGAAAAAGTAGTAGTAAACCCGAATTATATGACCTTTGAAAAGAGGCGATATCTTCACGCCATTGTTATCTTATGAGAAAGTGCAGTTGAAGACTAAATGCGATTGGGCGAAAACTTCGTGGCACACTCGGGGCTAATTAGCAAAATGGAAATTACGGGGTATGATCCATTAATCAAATGAGGACAAAGTTTCCTGAGTCATATGATAATTCCTTTCTCGAAGAGCGATCGACCTCGGATCCATATGGTCAACAATATGCATGATCGAGCCACCCCCTCACAAGGTCGTATCAAGTACCCACTTGGTAGCATATCCGCTCTCACAAAATGCTAGGCGGTGGCATGCTAGGAGCCATTTGAGTATTTTAAGTGATTTCTCACGGACCTTAGCATCACATCGATTATATTAATGCACGGGAAAAAAGACTATGTTAAATAATTTTAAAGACCAAACAACGATAACAGTCAACATATGTCCAAAAGTAAAGGCATACCACAAGGCGCCATCTTAAAAATAGAAGTGTAGTCTGACAACCGAAGTCGAAGCGAGTGCCGCGTGGTTGGCGCGTATAACTAGAGTATCGAAATCGTTAGAATGTAAATATTGTCCTTAGGATAGTCCACGAATCGATAACTACTCACGATTTTCTTACACGCATGTCTGACTCAATGGTTCCACCATTAGCGATGGGCAACACATTCAAGACATCGAATCTCGGCGGTCTCGGAACCAGATGGTCGATCCGTTAGGATTTCTGCAACTGGAAGGAGAATAAACATTAATAATTCTTAAAGCTTGAAAAATAAGATCGATGGGACGGCGCGATTACTCACCTAGTAGGCTCTAGACCCACTGGGCCACGGGCTCGTCTTTGTGATAACTCGCATATTGTGTAGTTTTATTGTCGTTTTAGTCTTGTTTGGTCGAATTTAAGTTATCTTTCCTCGCTTTTGTGTTTTTTATTACTTTTCGTTATTTTAGTATTTTTCCACGTTAGTGGTATTTTCACACATGTGTTAGTGTTTGAGGCCTTATTGAGTTTTAGGAGTTAATTAGCACGTGCAAGGACTTAATTGAATGATGCGGAGTTAGCGAGGCGAATTGACAATTTTTCTCGTGGCGATTGAGCCAAGTTTATCTTATGAATTGGCTGCATTTTTATAGGCTAACTTGTGCATGTGTTGACTCTAATTGATAATTTTTGTGCTTAAATTGGTTCCTCATATCGAGTTCTTTCAATTCTTAATTTGTCGATAAATTGTCATAATTTGATAATTATTTCTCTACAATTTTATTGGGACAATTGGTGCTGCAAATTGTTGTTATTATCTTATAAGCGAACGAAAGGAATCAACGTCGGAAGTCAGCGACCATAGATCTTTCCGCGCGTCGCGACGCATGGCATCTCACAGCGCGACGAGCACAAGCACTTCCGCTTTGTCGCGACGCGCGGCGATGCACACGACCTTGACGACGGCGATTGTACGTCATGACAAATTTGATTTGTTTATTTTATTAAATCGCGACGTCTGGCGGATATCAGACTTTTATGGAAAGTTTATCTCACTTATTCGACCGACCAGCGCTCCATCATATAAAAACTTGTTGTTTTAGGTCATGAAGAAAAGCGAGATCGGAGGAGAGATCGAGAGGAGATCGAGAGATGGGAGGCGAGAGCGAGAGAAAAATTTCAAACCGCGAGACTGGAAGCGAAGGAGGCGACATTCGATTCCGTCCTCACATTTTCATCATCACCACCGTTGCCACCACCACCGTCGGCATCTTACGCCAACATGAGCATCGTTCATTCTCCGGTCTCGGAGGATCAGCGGAGTCATCGTAGCTAAGCCAACCTTCCTCTTGAAGATGTAGCAATGGCTTGAGTTCACTGAAGCTTAGAAGGGGAGTAATCACATAGTATCTGAAGTCTATTTATATTTGTGTGACTTTTGAGTTAGAGGATTGCATCGATATATTTAGATTAGCATTGTTATAGTTTAGCAGTGTCTTTGATAACTATGTTGGATTTGGACAAAGTAATTTGTAGAACATCTTGATGCTTAATATATGAAGTTTCATATATGTCATTGGATATTGTATTCTGGGTCTTCAATCTGCCTAGTTGTGTTCGATTGAGATTGTTGTGTTTTATTCAATTGACCAATTGCAATTGCTTGTCTATTTTCACACTAAGGTTTTTAACAAAGATTTAAATGATGGAGTTCATTAATTAAATCTTTGGACCTAAAGAGTCCTTTAGGGTTGATCTTTCGAAACTTAGTGGATTGTATCCCTGAAAATTATTCTTGAGCTGTGATAGCACGAGCCTCATTTTCAAGATGATTTTATCAATTTGATTTTATCGGATATTTTGTTAATTGCATCATTTACAAAATTCCAAAATATTCTTTTATATTTTTGTTGTTGCTCGATTTGATTACTTTACGGTTTGACAAAATACCAAACCCCGTTTTATCGACTTCCATTGCAATTTTTGACATATAAATTTAGCTTAGACCTTTTCACTTGGTTCCAATTAAGTGAGATGACCGAGGATTGCAACCAATACCACAATCTTGGAATTTATTATATTTGACCGATTTCGAGGATCGATCGAAGATCGCATCGACAGAGTCATGATCAAATTAGCACTGTTGCGGGAACGAAATTGGTTTACCATCGGATAGCCATTGTCATTCTTTTGACTTGTCGTTGATAATAGGAATCATTATTTTGCTTGCATTTAGTATAGTTTAATTTTCACACTTGTTCATAGTATAGGTTTGATTCTCCTTCGCTTAAAGCATACTTCATACTTTGATTTATATCTCTTACTTTGCACATTTTCGATCATACACTCTCATACATACACCCATACATTCGTACTCTCACATTCATCGCATTTCATTTTAGCGATTTTGTGTGTTGTGAGCATTTTATTACCATTCTTTTGCTTTTGGATTGCTTTTGGTGCATGCCGGAGAGGTAGACTTGTTGGTTCCATCCGAAGTTGAGAGACATTTGAGGAGACTTAGGAAAGAAAGGAAGAATAAGAGACACGTAGAGTAGTTGGCGAGATAGTGAAAGTATGGTGAGAATCCAAATATTTTCCGAATCTGATTATCTGTTCACCAACCTAGAAATGGGACTAATGGAGGAAATGGTGAGCATGAGAGAGTGGGAGAAAACAATGAGAATCGAGGCGTGGGACAATTAGGGAAGCAACAACTTAGATGTTCATTATGATCCATTCTTGCTACTTGCCCTAATTTTGATGTTAATTTTGAGATTAAAGGCTTGTTGATTAATTCTCTTCCTAAATTTCATGGCTTGGCGGAGAGGATCCATATATGCATCTGAGACTTTGACAATGATCGCGAGTATGAAGCGATGGGAGCTACATTAGATCGAAGTGCTTTGGAAGGTTTTCACTTGTCTTGGAAGGAAAGCAAGAGAATGGTATATGAGTCTTCCTAGGCATGTGGCCATGCTTACCATAAATGGGGCCAATCTAAGGAAGGCCTTTTGGAGAAATACTTTCCGACTTCAGGACATCTTCCATGAAAGGAGATTTACTCGGCCGCTTGAGAATGCGATGAGTCATTTGTATGATTATTGGAATCGCTTCCAAGATCTTTTGTCAGATGCCCCATCACCAAATTCACGATGAACAATTGATGCGATACTTTTATGATGGGTTGAAGAGTCGGAGAAGGGTATGTTAAATCTTTGCATCTGGAGGCTCTCGATTAACCTTCGACGCTTGGAAGCATGGGATCGATTAAGAAGATGGCTTTAAACCATCAATGATGCAGATGTCGAGAGACCAAAGAGGAGTGCATGAGTTAGGAGCCTTGGCTCTCAAGCTAAAAGAATGGAGAGCCTAGAATCTAAAGTGGATTCCTTGGAAAATCGGATAACATCACATTTGTCTTGCATCACGGTAGAGCTGAAAAATTTGAATGTGCATCGCTCTACTACTTCAATGAGCTTCTGCTCTAGTTGTGAAAATTGTGGGTCGGTAATGTATATTTCAGTGTTTGCCGGGGACGATATGAGGAAGTTTCGACAATGTATCAATGCGATGAGAATCGAAATGGGACCCGTACTCCAACACATACAATGAAGGATGGAAGGCTAATCCTAGATTGAGTTGGAGGAATGAGGAAAGCAGGGCACCTACCATATTTTCACAAGGGGAGGAGCTGGCACTTCCACTAGCAGTTCCTAATCAGCAACCAAGCCACAGTAGTCCCACCAAAGGAGGATACCAATCGGTTGCTCCAGATATGATGACCTTGATGAAGGAAGAGGATTCCAATGCTAACGGTTTAATGCTATTGCTTCTTTGATTCAACAGATTCCTCGAAGATGCTGCCGAGTTCAATGCCTTGGATAAGAGAATGGAGCAATGGGAGACCAAGGCGGAGAACATCAATTCCTATGTCACTCGGTTGTCTAACAACATGAGTGAGAATCGAACAGCGGTGGGACCATTCCTTCCAATCTTGTGATGAACCCAAAAGTTTGAATGCCATTGCCCTCGGGAGTGGGAAGCAAGTGAGGTTTAAGCCTCAAGATAATGAAGAGCCATGTGAGGATGAGATTGAGAGTGAGCGATTACCTCCACCACGGGATAAGATTAAGAGATCGAGAAAGTGTGAGGGAAGAAGAGCTATTGAGAGAGAGAAAGCAAGCTTCAGGAAAAAGGAAACTACTTGAGAGTTCAATGATAAAGCGAAAGTGCGAGAATCGAGCAAGCAATCTAGCACGTAAGGAGGTAAGTATTCAAGACCTTCCTTTTCCAAACTCTTATTTGATGAGTAAGCGCTTAAATGAAAACAACATGAAAAGAGATCATTGACTTGTTTGGGAAAGTTGAAGTGAATGTGCCTTTGCTAGATTTAGTGAAGAGAGTTAGGCCTATGCAAAATATTTGAAGAATTTGTGCACTAACAAGAGGAAGTTTAGGCGAATGAGAGAGTACAAGTGAGTTCAATGTATACGCATTGTTTAAGCCATGAGATACATCAAGTGTCAAGACCGGATCTTTACCATCCACTTGCACCTTAAGGAAGGTGACTATCGGTGAAACTTTGTTAGATCAGGGGCGTGATAAATGTGATGGCTAAGTCGGTTTATGAGGCCTTAGGAGTGAAGAGTATTAAGCCTACATCTGTTGTCCTCGGTTGGTGATAGATTCTTTAGGCATCCGGTGGGGATAATTGAAGATATCTTGGTCGAGTTAAAGGTTTAGTGTTTCTGCCGATTTTATATTCTTGACATGTCTCTCGAGGTTGTGCGAGAATACTTCTTGATTCAGGGCGACCCTTCCTCCGGACAGCAAACACCATGATTAGCATGAAGGAAGGAAAGATAACCATGGAGGTTGACGATCAAAGGTAAGCTTTAATATGTATGAGGCAATGAAGCACCCACGTGAGGATTATTCACTTTTGGGTGTAAACATGATTGACTTAGTCGAGGAAAATGCTTGCCAAAATATGAGTCACAAAAGATTCTTTGAATTGGATTACATTCACTTGATCTTGGAAAAGGTCTTACATTCATGTTTGAGGAAGCGGGAGGGATTAGGCACGACCACTGAGGAGCCGAACTTCGATCTTTAGAAGAACGAGGAGTGATCTCTTTTCTCTTGAACTTCGTAAATTAACTCCGTCTGTTGTGAAACCTCCGAGCTTGAGCTCGAGCCTCTCCCTCGACCTTAAAGTATGCCTTTCTTGAGTCTAATGGCGATTACTGTAATAATTGCTAGTACCTTGCCCGACAACGATGAAGAGAGACTCATGAATGTTTTGAGGAAACAAGAGAGGCATGGGGTGGACATTAGCGGATATACCATGTATTAGCCCATTATTTGCACACACGGATCTGTTAAGTGAGGATCAAAATCGGTGAGGCAACCTCGAAGAAGACTTAACCCACTCATCTTAGATGTTGTAAAAAGGAAATCAAAGTTGTTGAATCGGGGATAATATATCCTATTTACGATAGTGAGTGGGTTAGTCCAATTCATGTAGTGCGTAAAAGAGTGGGATAACGATGGTCAAAATGATAGGGATGAGCTTATTCCTACTAGAGTGCAAAATTAAGTGGCGTGTGTGCATAGATTATAGAAGATTAAATGATACCACAAGAAAAGACCGTTTCCTCTTCCTTTATTGATCAAATGCTCGAAAGGCTTACGGGCAAATCACATTATTGTTTCTTGGATGGTTTTTACGGATACTTTCAGGTACCCATTGCACGGAGGACGGACAGACCACATTCACATGTCCTTTTGGCACCTTCGCATATCGAAGGATGCCTTTTAGTTTAATGTAATGCCAGGAACTTTTCAGCGTTGTGTGATGGGCGTGATACGTGAATTTTATAGGAATGTATGGAAGTATTTATGGATGATTTCACGATCTATGGTGATTCTTTTGATGCTTGTTTGTCGACCTTGAAAAAATTTTGCAAGATGCATTGAAAATAATTTGATTTTGAACTTTGAAATGTCATTTCATGGTCGATTGAAGGTATTGTGCTTGGTCATTTAATTTCTAGCAAGGGGATTGAGGTGGATAAAGCTAAGATTGAGGTTATATCTTCTTTGCCTTACCTACTTGTATTAAGTGACATCGTTCTTTTTGGGTCATCAGGATTTTTCTGGTAACCGTTGAGGATTTCAATGAAATTGTGTTACCTCTTTCCAAGCTTTTGCAAAAGATGAAAAGTTTGACTTTGATGATTCTTGCAAGAGTGCTTTCAATATGCTGAAATTAAAACTCATTTCTCCACCTATTCTAGTTGCTCTGATTGTAGTTTACCTTTTGAGCTTTCATGTGATGCATCAATTGTCTTTGTAGGGGCAATCTTTGGGTCAGCGAGAGGACAAATTGCGAAGTTGTGCATCGTCTAGAAGACCTTTGGATCGACTAAGATCAATTATCTGACCAACGAAAAAGAGTGTTTTGCGATAGTTTTGGTTTAGAAAAATTTAGGCAATATCTGTTGAACTCACATGTAACCATTTTCTTGATCATGCGGTGTTCGGTATCTCCTCGAAACCACAATCAAGCCTAGGTTGATACGGTGGGCATTGTTGCTCGAAATTTGATATCGAGATTAAGGATGCGTGCGGGGCAATGAACCCGTGGTGATCATTTGAGCGAGGCTACCCATGACACCAGGAGGTGGATTCTTATGACCTTACACATGATTCATTTCTGATTGGGTCTATGTGCTTCAATTGTTAAGAACCTTGGTATGCTCATATTGTTAACTACCTAATATCTGGGTGACTCCTCCTTTTATGTCTCGAGCCTGGCTCGGAAGTGAAGAGTGAAGTTAGACATTACATTTGGGATGCCCTTTTACATGGAGAATGTGCGGTGACAGTGATCGGAAGATGTGTTCCTCATGAAGAACATGATGATATAATCTCGGCTTGTCATTCAATGGTTTGTGGTGGGCATTTCGGTCTGAGAAAACATCTAGGAAGATCCTCGATCTGGTTTCTATTGGCTACCCTTTTAAGGATTCATTTAATTTTTGTCGGTCATGTGATAAATGTCAGCGTTTTGGAGGATTAGGAAAGCGACATGAAATGCCACAACAACCTCTCTTATTTTGTGAAATCTTTGATGTTTGGGAATTGATTTCATGGGTCCATTTCCCCCTCTTTTGGTTTGTGTATATCCTTTTGGTACATGGATTATGTGTCAAAATGGATAGAGGCCATCCCAGCTAGAAAAGATGATGCTCAATAGTGTCTAAGTTTCTTAAGTCGACATTTTTTGTCGATTTGGTATCTGAGAGGCATGTAGTGAGTGATAGGGAACCCATTTTGTAATAGAGTCATTGATAACTTATTTTTGAAATTTGGGGTCCTCACAAAATCTCCCTTGCGTATCACCCATGAAACTAATGGACATGACGAAGTTTCCAACGAGAGGTGAAGCACGTTACGGAGAAAATAGTAAAGCCATCGAAGGATTGGAGCCTTCGCCTCGAGAAACTTCTTTGGGCATATCGGATTGCGTATAAATCTCAATAGGTATGTCCCTTACCGTCGATTTATGGAAAGGCTTGCCATTTACACAAAATTGCGGCCTGAAAGCATATTGGGCAATCAAAGCGATGCAATATGGATTTGGAATCTTACGGAATGGAGAGTTGCAACTTGAAAGCTCGAGGAATTAAGGTTAGAGGCATATGAGCATACACGACTCTACAAAGAAAAATCAAATTGATGCATGACAAGATCATTGGAGGAAAAGTTTCAAAGAGGAGATAAAGTCACTGTTATTCAAAGCTAACTTCACCTTGAACATGGGACTTTCAATACTCGTTGGGAAGGGCCGTACTTGGTGACAAGGTGCACACTTTGGTATGGTAGAGCTTTTACATGAGGCAAGCTGGAACCGACTAAGGTCGATGGCCATCTTTTGAAGCTCTCTATGAGAACGAAAATCATCGTGAATATCGGTTTTAGTCTCCTTTGCTTGTTTCTTTACTTTTTGTGTTTTGCACTTATTTTTTGTAGCCTTTAGATATATAGCTTCCTTTGTTTTCTTTTCATTTTCCTATTATCCTTCTGTCCTTCATGAGTTTCTAGGCATTTGAGCTTCTTTTACTTTTCATTGAGGACAATGTGTGCTTCAGTGTGGGGAGTTGTTTCCTCATTTATTTTCACATTATATATTATTGATATTATGCTTCATTGAGGACAATATGAATTGTTGGCCAATTGGTGCATTCTGGCGATAAACTTGGTGAATTTTCTATTCTTTCTTTCATTTGCACTTCTTCGCATAGCGAGTGTCCTGGCGTCGCGACGAAGCGTTCTTCGATTACTGTATCGTCGCGGCGTCCATACGTCTCGGCGTCTGCTTCTACGTCGCGACATGCGTACTCGTCATGAATGATTACGTGCTTAATTCTTCCTCATTTCAAATTTCTCTCGCCTTTGGACTTTTGTGGTTTTTGTTTTCAAAGCTTTACTAGTTTCAAAATGATGCTTGAGTTTTGAAAACACCTTCCATCCTTTTAATGATAATTGACCTTGACAAAATCTTGCTTTCAATGTTCTCAATTCAAAGTGAATGGAAACATGCTAACAAAGTGGCATTGTGAGTTTTTGAGACTTGAGATTGTACATGGAGATTATACCCTTGTGGAAGGATATTTGAGCCATAACTTTTCTTCTATCTTTGTGTGCATCTACTTATTTCATTCTTTTCTAGAACTTGTTTCAATTCTTACTTGAAGCTTAATGGACTGAATTTTTGTTGATATGATAGGCGTTCCTTTCTCGACCCATTTTCCTAAACAACATCCTACACATTTATCCACTTGCCATTGCCCTTTGAGCCCTCTATTATGAGCATTTGCATTCATATCTTTGTGGTGTCATCAGTTATTTTAATATATTGTAAAAAAGTGTCGAGAAAGAGACAATGTCTCTAAAATGTTCAAAATTCAAAAATATTTATATAAAAAAAAAAAAAAAGAAAAGCAAGTTCAATAACAATTTATCGACATATGTTGCATGAGCGACAAATAAAGAAACATCACATTTATGGCATCAATTCTTTCTTTAGTGCATATGCTCAAATTTTCTTTCTTTCCGTTCATCCATTTCATTTAGCCTTCCATACATTACAACCCTCAAAGTCCTCTTGATCTTGAAATGATAGTTTTAGTGGTAGAAATAGAATTGACCTGAAGCTTATGGTAGAGATGGATTAAGTAGATTGAGAGAAAATATCCCTGAACCTGAGTGAAATTTGAAAAAACTTATATCTTGAGTGCTATCTCTTTTGTTCAATCTCTTGTACTTGAATTCTTCGATGTTTATTTTATTAGCACTCTTTCGGTTCTTTGTGGTTGGTCTGAGGAAGTAACTTCGTCAATTTCATTTTATTGTTTTGAGCATGGCTGTTATTTTCTTTTCTCTTGTGTTCTTTTTGACTCTTGTAAACTTTGTCGAGGAGTACAAGGTCTAAGTGTGGGGGAATTTGATTGAGCCAAGTTTATCTGATGAATTGGCTGCATTTTATATTTGCTTGTGCATGTGTTGACTCTAATTGATGATTTTTGTGCTTAAATTGGTTCCTCATATCAGTTCT
Source organism: Erythroxylum novogranatense (assembly GCA_029891385.1). Lineage (NCBI taxonomy): Eukaryota > Viridiplantae > Streptophyta > Magnoliopsida > Malpighiales > Erythroxylaceae > Erythroxylum > Erythroxylum novogranatense. The sequence goes on along the minus strand of CM057225.1, from coordinate 99,713,573 downwards.
TTCAATTCTTAATTTGTCGATGAAATTGTCATGATTTGATACTTATTTCTCTACAATTTTATTGGGACAATTAGTGCGCAAATTGTTGTTATTATCTTATGGCGAAACGAAAAGTCGACGTCGAAGTCGATAGCCATAGATCTTTCCATGCGTCGCGACGCGTGGCATCTCTGCGGTAGCGAGCGAGCAGCACTTCCTGCGTCGCGGCGCTTCGGCGATGCACCTGACAGCGACGACGAGCGATTGTACCGTTGCGACGAATTTGATTTGTTTATTTTATTAAATCATGACGTCGGCGGATATCGACTTTTATGGAAAGTTTATCTCCTTTATTACGACCCGACCAGCGCTCCATCATATAAAAACTTGTTGTTTTAGGTCATGAAGAAAAGTGAGATCGGAGGAGAGATCGGAGAGGAGATCGGAGAGGCGGTGGGCGAGAGGCAGAAAAAACTTCAAACCGCGGACTCTGGAGGCGAAGGAGGCGACATTCGATTAGTCCTCACATTTCATCATCACCACCACCACCACCACCGTCGGCATCTTACGCCAACATGAGCATCGTTCATTCTCGATCTCGGAGGGATCACACAGGTCATGCGTAGCTAAGCCAACCTTCCTCTTGAAGATGTAGCGATGGCTTGAGTTCCTTTGAAGCTTAGAAGGGAGTAATCACATAGTATCTGAAGTCTATTTATATTTGTGTGACTTACGAGTTAGAGGATTACATCGATATATTTAGATTAGCATTGTTATAAACAGCAGGTGTCTTGATAACTATGTTGGATTTGGACAAAGTAATTTGTAGAACATCTTGATGCTTAATATATGAAGTTTCATATATGTCATTGGATATTATATTCGGTCTTCAATCGCCTAGTTGTGTTCGATTGAGATTGTTGTGTTTTATTCAATTGGCGATTGCAATTGCTTGTCTATTTTCACACTAAGGTTTTAACAAAGATTTAAATGATGGAGTTCATTAATTAAATCTTTGGACTAAGAATCCTTTAGGGTTGATCTTTGAAACTTAGTGGATTGTATCCTGAAAATTATTCTTGAGCTGTGATAGCTGAGCCTCATTTTCAAGAATTTTATCAATTTGATTTTATCGGATATTTTGTTAATTGCATCATTTACAAATTCCAAAATATTATTTTATATTTTGTTGTTGTTCGATTTTGATTACTTTACGGTTTGACAAAATACAAACCCCATTTTATCAACTTCCATTGCAATTTTTGACATATAGGCTAGCAGATCTTTTCACTTGGTTCCAATTAAGTGAGGCGACCCGAAGATTGCAACCTATATACATGATCTTGGAATTTATTATATTTGACCGGTTTCGAGGATCGATCATGAATCGCATCAATGAAACCGCGATCGATAACCAACCTTACTTCACTCTACTTTGTGAGAGTGATGTTCAGCGCCATGAGCATATTACTCGAAACTTGGAAGTTAAATCAGTTACCTTTATCGCGCGAGAGTTGGTGAAAATCAAGTTGGGTTAATTTAACCTAAGCGGATGGGCTGTAAAAAAGGGGAGTTTTTTGGGGCGACACCAAGAGGACGAAGGAGGATCATCATAAAGGGGAAGAAAAGACCAAGATAGAAGGAAGAGAGGATTGGAATAGATGGTTGTGCGAATCGATTCCTTCTTTTCTATCCATTTATTGTTGTGTTGAACAATGAACTCTTTTGTTGTTAAGTTGTTTTCTATACTATGAGTAGCTAATTCTTTATTCTAGGTTTTAGCAGAACCCAATGGATGGGAGAATCGAATACCCTTGATTATTTATTTAATTTCATTCGGTTTTATCCTTAAATACTTGTTTAGTTTATTCAATTATTAATGCTTGATTGAGGTAGCTAACCTTAAACTTGATTTGTGAATCCGATTGAGACTCGAGAGGTAATTTTGGGTTGGACATTGAATAAATTAGCCTAGGTTCATACTTGTATGATTGGTGGTTAGGGAGGCGAGGTAACGATGCATGCTACGTAGTCGATAGAGATTGTAGCTTAAAGCGTTTGACGATTAACAACCAAGAGTAGAGATACGGTCATGGTTGGTTGTCGAATAGGTTTACTATATAGCGAAGGGCGTAGTAAATACTTAGGAATCTTGACTAGCAAGTTAGGTTTGAATGATAAATAGTCAATTGTGTGATGTTAGTTTGTCCATTGGGGAAGCTAGAAGCCTAGATGCTTTTATATCTTATAATCTTTTCATTTAATTGTTGCTTTTTGCTTTCTTTATTTGAATTACCAATTAAAACAAATACCTGTTACTTTTGCACTTGAATTAAGTTCTAAGAATCGAGTTGATAGTTGAGTTAATAGTCTACGAGGATCGATATTATTATTACTAACGCGAAAGCGTATACTTGCGTTTTGGCGAACAAGTTTAGGCGCAGATTCTTGGGGACTATTCTTTATCAATTGTTAACTTGTTTTTAGTTTTATCTTAGTTGATTTAATTCTCTTTGTTGCTTTTTGCGGTTTTACTTAGTTTATGAACACAAGATCGGGAAGGCGACCTCATTATACATTCACGAGATTGAGAAATTGCGAAAAACATGAAAAGAATCGAAAGGCGAGACAAACCAATCTAAGCGAGAGAAATCGTTGAAGTTATTGAATTGAGTTAGAAGAGATGGCCGACAATGATGTAGCTTTTGTTAAGTTGGAAAATGAGGCGATCGTGATTTAGTCGGAGAATTCTTCTTTGCGGTGGGGAAGCGGGAATGGGCGACCTGACGAGGAAGCCGCTCGTCGGAGAGAAGAAGAGGCTAGAACTAGGAGTTGTCTTGACCGATCACTCCGCATTTCGATGAGAGGACGGAGTAGCTATTGGGGTCTCCACGCTAATCGAGAACTTCAAGGTTGATAGCTACTGATGGGTCTCTTGAAGGATATCACGATTGAGGCGTATCAATGATAACCCACTCGAGCATTTGCAGAACTTAGTGATATTGTTGGCTATGACCAATATGCTAATGTCTCGGCGATAATGTTCGACTCGCTTGTTCCCTCTTACCTTTATCTGAAGGTGCTAGGGATTGGTTTGATGACATTAGAGAGGTTCGGTTACTACTTGGGCGCGAGTTGAAAGAACTATTTACGAGAAGTTCTTCACTCTGCTATGACTCATGCACTTATTTAGAGATCCTGAACTTTCGTCAAGATGTTGATGAGTCTCTTGCTCTGACTTGGGAGAGATTCAAGGGCTTGAGGAAGTGCCCCCACCATAGGATGAATCGAGTTCTCTCGTTAGCATCTTCCATCGGGGATTATGTTCCTTTGAGTCATTGGGTTAGATTCTCTGCTGGTGGAAGTCATTGCTAAAACCACCCCGAAGCCATAGAAGTGATTGAGAGGATCCTGACCCATAGTAGCCGTGCTTTCATGAGAGTAGTCGTTCTAACTCTTTGAGGAGGAATCTTTGGGATGTATGAAGTGTCTCCTCGTGTACATTACGGGCCAAGGCTGAAGGACAAGGTGTCTAATGAATCAATTGGGCTGATTAAGAAGGAAATCTCAAGTTGAAACTTGAGAAAACCTTTGAAAGTAGTGCGATTTCAAGAGTGTGAAACTTGTGGAGAAGGGCATAGTCTTTGAAGAATGTCATACATTGGGCACCCAAATTGAGAATGTCAACTTCGTGCAAAATCGAGGTATCCATACAACAATCGACAAGGTGTGCAATCAAACTATCTATGCTAATAATACATAGCGTGCTTAATCCTCGAAGCCATTCGGTTATCAAGAGCGCCTAGAGAGCTACCATGAGGAGATTATGGCTCGGTTGTCTTAGACTTCGAGTTGAGTTACATGACTCTTTCAATTGGGCAATCTAGCTAAAAGCAAGCCCGGACCAATGAGAATGTGGCGATGACATCGAGGAGATCAAGTCCACATTGGGACGAGTCTGTGATGCTTTGAATGAGAGGAACAGGCGGTTTCCTAGCAACACTACAAATCCATGGAATGGCGGTTAAACCATTCAACTCAAAGCGGAAAGCAGATTGATAGTGCCTCTAAGCGGAATAGAGGAAGAGGTAAATTCGATCTTAATGTTTCCATTCCTTTAACTAATGATGTTGCCATTGAGAATGTTAGGATTGAGAGAAGCGAAGAGCAGGTGCCTTTAAAGAGGATAAGCAGAATCTAGGCGGCAATACCCAAATCCTCCTTTTAAATCTGAGACTCAGAAGTCAGCGCAAGATGGGAAGTTTGACAAGTTTCTTGATATGTTCGAAGCTTACCATAAACATTCCATTTGATGAGGCATTGGAGCAAATTCGAAACTATGCAAAATTCATGAAAGACATCTTGTCAAGAAGAAAAAGCTCGATAATAAGGGGCGATAAACTTGATAGAGTGCGATTGCAATACTTCACGGAAGTTGCCTCAAAATTAAAGATCACAGGACTTTTCTTGTGCCTTCGATATAGGCAACAAATTACGTAGTAAGGTTTATGCGATTTAGGTGCTTGATTAATTTAATACTGTCTACATCTTTAAGAAATTGCGATTTAGGCGATATCGAACCCACTGATGTGACTTTGCAACTTGCAGATAGATCCATCATTCATCCGATGGGTATTATCGAAGATGTATTAGTCGAGTGGGGAGCTTATACATCTTAGGTGGACTTTATTGTATGTGACATAGAGGAGGATGAGTATGTCCCAATCATCTTAAATGGCCGTTTTAGCCACAGGAAGGGCTCTCATCGATGTTGAAAGGTGAGTTAACCCTTCGTGTGAATGGGGATGAGTAAGCTTGATATTATTGGCCTTGAAATATGCTTGACGATAGATGTTTTGCCATAACCCATTGATGATGAATTTAATTTGCAAATTTAAAATGTTTACGGTGATTCTTTAGGCGATGCCTTAATGAGCTTAGATGAAACTAATGAGGGCGAAGTCCTTGGTTATATTCAATATCTTGAGGCGGGTTTTGAACAACTACATGATAGACGAAAGGCGGAGGAGCTAAGCAAGAGGAGGCGGAGAAGGTTAAACCTTCTATTGAGGAGTCACCTACTTTGGAGTTAAAGCAACTCCCATCTCACTTGAAGTATGCTTACTTGGGTGATAATGAGTCTCTTCCTATTATTATGTCAAATGCACTAACCTCCTTACGGGAAGAGAAACTCCTTAGAGTAGCCGTGAGCATAAAAGCAATGGGTTGGACCATGGCTGATATCGAGGGAATTAGCCCACCTTTTGCCAACATAAGATCATCTGAAGAGAATTCAAGCAGTGTTCAACCACAAGGCGGCTTGAATCCAGAGCATGAAAAAGTAGTTGAAAGGAGATCTTGAAGTGGCTAGATAATGGTATCATTTTCCCCGTCTCGGCAGTTCTTGGGTAAAGTGCAGTGCGGTGTGTACCAAAGAAAGGAGGTATATTTGTTGTTGGAATGAACATAATGAGCTAATTCCCACTAGGCTGTTACTAGTTAGAGAATTTGCATTGATTAAAGTAATCTGAATAAGGCCACTAAGAAGGACCATTTTCCTTTGCCATTTATTGACCAAATGTTGGACGCTTGGCGAACAAAACTTATATTGCTTTTAGATGGCTATCGAGTTATAATCAGGTCTACATTGTTTTGGAGGACGGGAAAAGATGACATTTACATGCCCTTATGGCACATTTGCTTTTTAAGGATGTCGTTTGGGTTATGTAATGCACTGCTACGTTTGAGAGATGCGTGATGGCAATCTTCTGCGGAATGGTGGAGAATGGAGTAGAAGTGTTCATGGGCGACTTCTCGGTCCGTGGTGACAGTTCGACATGTGCCTTGAAACACTCACAAAGGTTACGGTAAGATGTGAGAAGCGAACCTTGTACTAAACTAGGAAAAGTGCCATTTTATGAGTACAAGGGTATAGTGTTAGGGCACAGGATTTCTAGTAAGGGGATGGAAGTAGATAGAGCTAAAATTGAAGCTATTGAAAAACTTCCACCACCCATACATTAAGGGGATCAGTAGTTTCCTTGGTCATGCGAGATTCTATCGGAGGTTTATAAAGATTTCTCAAAAATTTTAAACCCCTCATGTGCTCTTGAAAAAGATGTTCCTTTTAAATTCTATAACTTGTGTTTGCAAGCATTTGGAAGCTCAAGCAAAGGCGATAGCTGCACGATGTCGTTGCACCAGTTGGGCGCCTTTCGAGCTCGTGTCGGCGCTAGTGATTATCTTGGTGAGTGCCGTTTTGGGACAACGACATGGTAAGATTTTCACTCTATATATTATGCAAACAAGACTTTGGTGATGCTCGATTGAATTATACAACAATGAAAAATTGCTTGCAGTAGTATTTGCTTCGATAAATTTAGATTATACTTGGTTGGCTCGAAAGATTACAGTTTTACGGATCCTTTCGACCCTCAGTATCTATTTGAGAAGAAAGATGCCAAACCGCGACTTATTGATGGGTCTTACTCCTCGAAGTTCGACTTAGTGTCGTGGATCGAAAAAGTCGAGAATCAGTGGTTGATCACTTATCTCGATTGGAAAGTGAAGAGACCACCGATACCCACGAGGTTCCTATAAGCGAGTCTTTTCACGATGAAAGGCTCTTGGTTGTAAAGTGTTTCTCATTACCTTGGTATCACGACTTTGTGAATTATTTAGTATGTAAACAACTTCCTAGTGAATTTACATATAATCAAAGAAAAAGTTCATACGTGATATCAAGGATTATTTTGGGATGAGCCATTCTTGTTTAAGTTAGGCGGGGACAATGTTAGCCGACAATGTATTCTTTTAGAACAACATGACATTTTATTCCTTGCCATTCATCCCTTATGGAGGACATCCTGATGGAGAAGGCTGCGCTAAGGTTCTCCAATCGAGGTTTTCTGCTTCTCTATTTAAAGATGCTTTTGCATTTTGTGCAAAGTTGTGATAGATGTCGGAAAGTAGGTAAGATATCTAGGAGAGATGAGCGCCTTTGAATTGCATTAGAAGTTGAGCTATTTGATGTATGGGGAATAGACTTTATGGGTCCTTTTCACCATTTGAATAAGAATCTATATATTCTTGTGGCGGTTGACTATGTTTCCAAGTGGGTGGGCGATCGCTTCTCCCTACTAATGATCTTTGAGTGTTGTAACCAAGTTCTTGAAAAGAACATCTTTTAGGTTTGGGACACCACGAGCAATGATTAGTGACCAGGCACTCACTTCAACAATAAGGTTCTACTGAAGCTTTGTTGGCGAAATATGGCATTCAACATAGGATTGCTCTCACTTATCATCCTCAGACGAATGGCCAGCCGAGGTTTCTAATCGTCGGTTAAGCGGATCTGGAGAAGGCGGTTAATGCATCGAGGAAGAACTGGTCTATAATCTTGATGAAAGTCTTTGGGCTTTTTGAGCGCATTGAAGACCCCATTGGGTGCTCTCCGTATCAACTTGTGTATGGAAAATCGTGCCATTTAGGTTGAGCTCGAGCCTGAGGCCTTTTGGGCAATTAAAAAGCTAAATTTTGATGAGAAGTTGGCGGGAGAGCAAGGTTGTTACCTCGACCAATTGGAGAATTTACGCCTCAATCGTGTGAGAGTGCCAAAATCTACAAGGAGGAGACTAAAAGATGGCATGATAAGCAGTGAGGAAAAGAACTTTGAACGGGACAACTAGTATTGCTATATAACTCGGACTCCATCTTTTTCTGGAAATTAAAGTCACAGTGGTGCGGACCGTTTGTAGTTATTGAAGTTTTTCCTCGTGGAGGCATGGAGATTAAAAGGTAAATTCGATGAAAATTCAAAGTAAATGGTCGGAAGGCTTAACGATATCTGGTGGTGCTTTTGAAAGGAATGTGGCCTCCGATGGGTTGATCTAAAGCGGAAATTTGGTATGGTCGGAGCTAATAGGCGTTAAACAAAGCTTGGGGAGGTAACCCAAGTTCTTGTTGTGTTGTTCTTGGTTT